>CAWUFW010006141.1:0-162500 GCA_963921515.1 Calotriton arnoldi
AAGCACAGGGACACTCTTGGGACTCTTAGCCAAACAACTGCCAGGACAACACTCCCAGCCATCCTGTCAGCACAGCCAGCCCAGCCCACAGGAAGCAGAGTCAAAAGGAAGGAGGCATGGGCATGCTGGGAAGGGGGGTGGAGGCAATAGCATGATGGGAGTCGTAGTCACAGACATAGCTCACCCCCACAACTGTCCCATCAACACCACCCTGAACCATGCTCACATCACAGGGAGTGGAGAAGGACTCACAAGATGGCTGACTCTGGCTACTGCTGTGGGGAGCACAAGGCCCTGCTGCCAACTGTGCACCAACAAACAGCAGGACACCACTGACTGACATCCTGAGAGACAACTTACACTCCCTGCAACGCAAGCACGTTCCATGGTGGGATAACTGACTGGCTGGGTGGGTGGGAAGGAGGTCCGGCTGTCAACCAAACACAAGCAATGCAGACCATGTTCACACCCCAGAAAATACATAGAAATGCCCAAATAATGCAGGACAATGTGCCACACCAATATCAACCCCTGACTGTGACGACTTAGGACAATGCAATGTACAGGCCCGCACCCAGAGGCACAGTCACAACTGTCATGTGTGTCAACCATTGATGCCTGCAGAAACATGACATACATTGTTTGTGTCTCCCAAAAACAGGTGATGATGGGGACACAGCAGCAGACGCTGAGGAGTCCCAGTCCCAGGCTCAAGAGGATGCCGAGCTCACTGGCGTCGTACAGCCTCTGTCCTCCTCGGACGATGAAGAACAACCTGGCACATCCGGTGCAAGTCAACATGCAGCACCAGCAGGACCACCAGCTGCAGCACCAGCAGGACCACCAGCTGCACCCCCTGCACCCACCCCTACAACGACTGTCACCACGAATACCATCCCTGCCGACATGGACAGAATAAGGAGCAACACCAGCACAGTGACCCTGGACCAACCTGGGGCCATGGACACCACCACCACCACCACCAACCCCCAAGGTGGACCAGGGTTATCTGTGCGTGCCACTGCACATGTCAGCAGGGGTGGTGGGAGGGGTGGGAGACAGAGGTCGCTGCTTGCAGATGTTGCTGGTGTGCATGACGACCCACAACTGGTACGCATAGCTGATGCGTACCAGTCCAGCACCGGAGAGCTCAGCCAGGTAGTGGGGCTCCTCAGAGACATTAAACAGCAGCAGGCTGCCCATCATGCCCGCTTGGACTCCCACATGTCCCACGTGGAGTCACACATGTCCCGTGTGGACTCACACATGTCCCGCGTGGAGTCCAAGTGGGATGCACTGCATGAGATGACGGCGGTGCACAGGGACATTTTACAATGCCTCCGCCAGATGAACAGCAACCAGTCCACACCTCCCTGTGTGCCAACAACATCTGGTGCCGAACAAACTGCAACTGCCACAGGGAGGGAGGAGGACTCTGGCGGAGAGTCCCCTGCACCGCAGCAGCCTGCACTTGAGGGCCCCCCAAGAAGAGGGGTCGTCCGAGGAGGGAAAAGTGAGAGGCCGATGGCCAAGCGCAACTCCCAGGAAGCCTGAACCTGTTCTGGATGTTCGCCTTTGTGCACAGACTGTTCACCCTGTTGACGGCAACACTACTCCCACACATTGCATGGGGAGTACAAGTTGGACCAATGTGTCAGACAACTGTGGCCCCGATACTGGGGATCCTGTCTACCCGGACTTTCAATTCACCTAGGAACTTGGGATTGCAAGATTCATGTACAGCACAACCCATCCTATGCACTATTAACACAAATGTATCACAATAAACACACTAATACACCATACTTGCCTCTGTCGTGATTCCAACGTGGGTGCTGTTATGGGGATGATGAACTGCAAAATTACACTGTGTATGCGAACTGCAACAGCAAGGACAACACAGGCATGTGAGTACAGGCAACGTGACACACATGAGGGAGACACACCACCAGGGCTACACGACACATACACACCTAGGCCATCTGACTCATTGCCTACACTGATGTTGCCAGGGAAGACGGTTGCAATGCACAGACACCACACCCATTCCCAGTTGTAGTCAAGTAGCCCACAGGTGCAGTAAGCAAATGGCAGTCAAATGTGTGACCACAGACAACGCACATCACAAAGTGAAGCACAGGTTTATTACACAGTTGCAACATGCCGTAACCACTACAGATGCAAGGTAACCCCACCTGGTAGCGGGCACACAGTCAACAACTGTAGACGGAAGGAAGTCCATGGGTGTGGCGCACATCACCTGTAGGGACACAACAGCTACCAGCCTGGATGTGCAATCACGTCGTCGGTGGACACAGTTGACCAAACGAATCTGAAAGTACCCTGTGAAGGACAGAAATGACACACAGTCAAAAGCAATGGAGTACAGGACAGAACAGCAAAACTCATGCACAATACATGTTACAAGATACCCACCCAGAACCAAGTTAGCATGTCAACACTGTTGGGGAGTACAGCCCACCTGTCACCACACATCGCAACACACATCCAGTCAAGTAGCCCATGGACACACTCCAACAGCACCAGAGCACCACCCACACATCATGCCAACTCACATCATTGACATGACACCTCAGGATACTCACATTCAGCTAAAGAAGTTGGTGATGAGCTGTGTGCGGACATCACCATCACCATCATCATCATCATCATCGTCACTGGCATCGTGGTCCAGGCCAGGATCCTCCACAGGTGGCGGATGTTGGTCATTGTCATCCTGGATGAGAGGCAACTCCTTCCGCACTGCCAGGTTGTGGAGCATGCAGCAGACGATGATAATCTTGCACACTTTCGCAGGGGCATATGGGAGGGACCCTCCGGTCTTGTCCAGGCAGCGGAAGCGGCTCTTCAGGAGACCAAAGGTCCGCTCAATCACTCTCCTGGTCCGACCATGTGCCTCATTGTAGCGCATCTGGGCAGGTGTCACAGGGTTCCTGAGGGGTGTCAGCAACCACGGCATGTTGGGGTATCCCGAGTCACCTACGGACAGACAAGTGCACATTAGCTGACTTGGAAAAGTGGGCGGAATACTACAGATCAGATCACACACAATGGCACAAAGTCAGTACACACCGACAAGCCAGGCACGCTGGTTCTGCATCTGTGCCATCATCCTGGGGATGCGACTACTCCTCATCACAAAGGCATCGTGTGCTGAACCAGGAAACGGGCACACACGTGTGTGATGGTCATGTCTGCAAGACACACCACCAGTGCATTGACCGAGTGGTAGTGCTTGCGGTTCCTGTAGGCCTGCTCCTGGGCCTGTGGTGGTACCAAAGCCACATGTGTCCCATCAATGGAGCCAATGACATGCGGCATCCTCCCCAGGGCATAAAAGTCACTCTTCACGTCAGTGAGTCGTACGCAGTCTAGGGAAATAGATGTGCCGGTTCAGGAAGAGCAACATTGCCGCCAAAACATCGCGGAGCACACGGCTGAACATGGTCTGTGACATCCCACCAGCAGTCGCCACAGTATGTTGGAAGGTACCGGTGGCAAAGAAGTGTAGGGCTGCCATCACCTTCACCTTGGGGGTCAGCGCTGTAGGATACGGCCGGCCAGGCTGCAAATGTGGGGACAACTGCACTGCCAAATCCTCAATCAGCTGCCTGGTGAAGCGGTACCGTCGGATGCTGTCCCGTTCCACCATCGTTGCCAGGTCTGGGAATGGCCGATGGACAGCAGGAGCCCTGCAGTGCAGAGGAGAAGTAAGCAAGATTGTCAGTCACCCCACATATGCGGCATTGAACACACTCAAGATCCCAACATACATCATTATGAGGCACAACTACATGAAGTGTGCAGTACCGGAAGGACATGTATGGTACATACATGGCCAACATCTGTCAACACGGTCCTACAGGTGGCATCAATTTGTCCCAGGTTGGCCCATTGGATATCATGATGCCGTGTCACAGTTCCCATCTCCTGCTGCCGTGTCACAATCACCCCCCACAGTGACATGTGAGGACAGATGTGCCCCAGGCACCACAGCTCAACGACAGGTACATTCCCAGGGACCCTGTAATGCCACATGGACACTGGCATCACATGGAGTATCATGTGTACACCACAGCAAAACAAACATGACCCCCACAGGTAGTGGCCCCACTTGCCACGGCAGGACAGACATGGACGTCTGTGACACACACGCACAACATCAGAGTCCATGCACACACAACGTGGATGTGGAGACTGTCTCCCATTGTGCACATGAAATCAGAGACATTGTAAACACTACATGCACAAAGACTGTGGAGGTCCATCACTATTGTGCCACTGGGACACCCTGGCTCAAACATACCGTCCCACATGGGACTCACGGGGTATGTGACATGACATACACAAACACCACTGTGAAATGTGACCATGGCACATGCACAGATATGAACAGTTGCACATCACAGTGGTCACGTACACGTAACACCCAGGATCCTGTCCCCATGAACACGTGCACAGCCTGGGGGTGGCTGCCCACAGGTGACACCCACAGGACAACATGTACACCAACATACACACAATAGGAAATGCAGCCTTACATGCCTTATGATAAGGTTTGGACAGGCTGTCGTGATGTAGGTGTGCCCCTCACTCCCTGGGAGCTATCTGTGGCTGGCATATGTCCATCTGAGACAGGCATGCTGACATATGCCAGTCACATGTACAGTGATGCGTTGTACTGCAATGGACCGATCGGTGCCTCCGGCCGGCCATTGCTTTCAATGTGTGGGGGTACGCGTTGTACCCCTGTGCGCGTTGAACTGCAATGGACCGATCGGTGCCTCCGGCCGGCCTATTGCTTTCAATGTGTGGGGGTACGCGTTGTACCCCTGTGCGCGTTGAACTGCAATGGACCGATCGGTGCCTCCGGCCGGCCCATTGCTTTCAATGTGTGCGGGTACGCGTTGTACCCCTGTGCGCGTTGAACTGCAATGGACCGATCGGTGCCTCCGGCCGGCCCATTGCTTTCAATGTGTGGGGGTACGCGTTGTACCCCTGTGCGCGTTGAACTGCAATGGACCGATCGGTGCCTCCGGCCGGCCCATTGCTTTCAATGTGTGCGGGTACGCGTTGTACCCCTGTGCGCGTTGAACTGCAATGGACCGATCGGTGCCTCCGGCCGGCCCATTGCTTTCAATGTGTGCGGGTACGCGTTGTACCCCTGTGCGCGTTGAACTGCAATGGACCGATCGGTGCCTCCGGCCGGCCCATTGCTTTCAATGTGTGGGGGTACGCGTTGTACCCCTGTGCGCGTTGAACTGCAATGGACCGATCGGTGCCTCCGGCCGGCCCATTGCTTTCAATGTGTGCGGGTACGCGTTGTACCCCTGTGCGCGTTGAACTGCAATGGACCGATCGGTGCGCACCCATTGACAATGGGCTTGCCTGGCAACGGACGCGTTTTCGAATTTCGAACGAGTCGGTTGCTGGAAAATCAGTTGGTCACCCACAACAATGTTGCAAAATCATGTATGTCATGAAGTTGAAGATTTGAAGGATGCTGTGGGCGTGTTTTGGTGCTGCTATTCCATGGATTGGCCAGATTCAGAAGATGCAAACGACTTGGACCTATCACTTTGGACACAAGGGACAGTATCTGCCTCTCCAGCACATATATATTGCTGGCTGTTCCCCTGAGAGCCCACTTGCCTGCACTACATGCTCCAAGACGACATCTGCCACTGCACTGCTGCTGTCTCTGCCCCTCTGGACCCTGCAATGGCACGTACTGTGGAGAGAGCCCCAGCCTTCAGCCTTGAAGAGAACCAGGCCCTGCTGGACAGCCTACTTCCACAGTACAGCAAGCTGTATGGGACACCAGGGGAGCAGGTGAGTGTCCTGTGCACTGCCTTTCTGAATGTGCATTTTGTCTGACTAGCAAGGCTGAGAGTCTGCACGCCACTGGCTAGCAGGCTCACTGAGTAGTTGTCACCCCCATAGTGTGTAGTGACTTGCACTGGGCAGGTATGGTGCAGTGACAGTGCTTCTGAACAGGGTTTTACTCCCCATGCAATGATACCATGTAGTGACTTCTGGAAAACTGTCCATGGGCAGCCGTGCACTGCCTGTGTACACCATGTGCCCCTGTGATTGCGACATGTATATGCAACTGTGTCATGCACGGATATGTTGCATGTGTAGTAATGGCCTTATCACTTTGTCATCCTGACAGGCTTCTGCCCATCGGAAGCAGGAGATCTGGAAGGACATCGTCCGGGCTGTCCGGTCCGTGGGGGTCTACAAGCGCCGGATCCGCAACTGCCAAAAGAGGTGGCAGGACCTTCGGGGCTGGACCCGGAGGATTGCACGGGTCCAGCTGAAGCTGTCGCCTCCTCGCAGGAGGGGCGGAACACGGACCCTGACCCCCCACATGCTCAGGATCCTGGCGGTGGTCTTTCCAGACCTGGATGGGCAGCTGAAGGCCAGAGAGCAGCAAGGAGGGGGTGAGTCAAAGACTGCACTGTGAACTCTGTCTAACATGCTATGTGCCCTCCTCGGGCCTGGTTAAACTGCCACAGTACAGCAGTCATGTTGTCCAGGAGCCATGTCCCTCTATTGTGCACTGCCCACTCCTCATCTGATACCCAGGTGTGGCCCTTACATGCAGGGAATTCTGTCACTTAGGACTGTGTCCTTGCAGTTTGCTTGACTCAAGGTGGGAGACAGCATCTGTTTCCCTGACTCTGTGGTGGGCATCATGGGTGGGTCCATTGCTTACACAATGCCTGTATTCTGACATGTATTCAGCGTGTTACTTTGATCTGTGGTCCAATTGCTGAGCTGATCCACCACATGTGGCTGGGGTATCTGGCACACACCCATGCTGCGGGTGGGAACAATGTTTGGGCCCCAGGAGTATGTATATGACGTGTGTCACACATACTTAGCCAGCTGCCTACAGTCCAGGGCTCATCCCTCATTCATGTGGGGCTGGACAGTCATGCCTACTCCAGGCCATACAATACACTCTGTACTCCCACTCCCGTGTATCAGCTGACACATTGTGCGCAGTGATTTGACCCCTCAGGTGTCTGCCTCTGTGTCAGTGTGCTGTGGATTAGTCGCCAGGACTGCTGTGGAGTTTCTTGGTAGGGGCTCAGCATGCCACTGGAGATGTGACCATAGGAGACGATACTTGTGTGTCACATAGGTGTCTGATCAGCTGCCCATGCAGACTGGGGCATGTGAATGTGAAGTTCAGGCAGCTGTTCCCCATTCACAGCAGAGTGTGAGGGGCTCAGGTTCAGAGGGTAGTGTCACAGGTCTCCCATATGTCCAATAGGTATGACCTGGACAGATGAGGGTTAAGAGGATGTGTTGTGGGGGGATGTACATGTGCACTTGTGCAGCTCCAGGACTTGCATTCCCCATGACCTACTATTGTGACACAGTGCAGAGTGTTGTTGTCTGGCTGCAAAGTCATACATCACTGAGACAGTGATGTATGACTTTGCAGTCATGCCTCCGCCATGGCATGTGTCTACTGATTGGTGAGCCTGCAGGGGAGTGACATGTGCTACATGCACACCATAGTGGCGCTGGCTATCAGGACATGGGTGCATCATGGTGTCTGTCGCTGGTATGCATCACATGCATTTCCTATTTGACTCTGGGCATCCCTTTCATCCGGAAACCTGTACTGACTCAGTGGCAAGAGCTGTGATGTGTGCATGTCCACATGCCACACCGTGTCCTCTGCACTGTCCAACTACTGTGTACTTGGTGCATGTGTCCACACTGGGGTGTTGCAATCCAACAGACACCAGACAGATGGGTGCAAGGCCATGTGGGATGTGAGTGCCATGCTTGGCATCAGACTGACAATTGGCTTCTCCTGTTCAGTTAGGGCACTTTTAGCAATGTACAACTAATGATGCCAGGGCTTGCTCTGTGATGTGCTGTGCTCACAGTGGTGTGTGCGTTTTGTGCAGGTGACTGATGTCTGTCTGTTTCCCCATTGTTTGCAGATACATCCACGGCCACGGAAGGGGACAGCTCCACGGACCAGGAGGAGCCAGAGAGCCAGACTGGGTCCGCAGCCGAGGAGTGGTCGGAGGGACCCAGTGGCACGGAGGGCGAGGGGAGCCACACCGAGGAGTCCTCAGCAGCATCCACCTCAGCTGAGGACCAGAGCAACTCGGAGGATGACTCCCTTGTGGAGGCGGGTGTCAGCAGCCACCACACCCCAGCTAGTGTTGCTGTCCCCGCCACCACCAGCACCACCACCGCCCTCCCATCGGCTCCCATTCCCCAGGTCCGTGGAGGCTCCCATGTCCGGGGAGCGTGTCTCCTTTGGGCCAGGCACCGCAGCCCCTGCCCCTGTGTCCCCTGCTGCCCTGAGTGAGGAGTCTGTGTGCCTCCTTCGCCAGCTCCATGTAGGCCAGACAGCCATGCTGAGTGTCCTCCATGCGCACACCGCGCTGTTGACTCAGCTGGTGTCGTTCATGGAGGGCATCTCATCGGGCATGTCTGACCTACAGAGGGGCAATAGGTCCATGGACTCCTCCCTGACGGCAGCAGTGTCCCTCCTCAAACGGTCCCTCACCCCTCCTGCCTCTGCTCCATCCACACTCCCCAGCACCTTACCCATCCCAAGCACACACACACCGGCACAGGCACACACCAGCACACACTCATCCAGCACACTGACACACACGCCAATGACAAAACGCACACGCACGCACATTCAGGGGACTGAAGCCAGACTCACAGGGGATGGGGCCCTGGAACACACACACGCATCCACATGCACTGCGCAGTCCTCAGTTCCCTCTCCCTCCAAAGCACCCTCCCTTGCCTCACCTGCAACCCCAAAGTCACAGCAGCTCTTCCTCTGTGACCTCGGCCTCTTCCCCACCGATGAAGCTGCTCCAGCATCCCGGGGGAAGAGGAAGCCCACCCACACGGAGCAGAGTGCCCCTCGCCCCCGGACACCCTCCCCCAGGCGCAGACGGACTGAGGCCCCACCCGCAAGTCCCCCGGAGTCCTAAGAGCAAGACCCCGCCACCGCCCTGCAGCTCAGGCACAAGGTCTCCGTCCTCCATCCCTCAGGCCCCCACTGCACAGGTGCCCCCACCACACCCAGCCCCAGGTTCCCCCACCCACAGATATACCATCCCCAAGAGGATCAGGCCTTCTCCCCCTGCCACTTGCTCTCCCAGCACCACACCCCCCGCTGCGCTTGTCTGTGCCACTGATGTGGTGAGGGTGTCCTCCCCCTCTGTCCAACCCACCTTGCCTGTTCCCCATTCTCCTCCCCTGGAGGTAGGCACTGCAGTGGAGTCCACTCCCGCCCTGTCTGACTTGGGCACTGCAGTGGCGGACCTGTCCACTCCATCTGCAGGGTCCACTGCAGTTGTGCCGGCACCCACGACATCTGAGTCATGCCCCCCAGTTGTGCCGGCACACACCATGTCAGACACCTCCACTGCAGTTGTCAGTGGCTCTCCAGCACCCACCACCCCTTCCCTGACTCCCCCTGGTGAGCCCTGATCCTGTCCCTGCGGTGCCTGGCCTGCCCCCCGGTTGCCCCTCCTAGTGGATTGTCCCTGGTTTTGTGCAGGCATGCGTAGGGTGACATCTGCCAGTGTCACCCTGTTTGAACTTTGACAATGGACTGGCCATTGGCCTTTGCTCTTTTTTTCTGGACGTCGTTTTCATTCAACACATATGCTGAATAAAGCAACTTTCTTTTCTCTAGTGCTCATGCTTCAGATGTACATGTTGTTGGTGCTGCTAACCATGCCCTTGCTGCAGTGATGGTGATATCTGGTCTCATGATTATGAAGTGTTACTGTGCAGGAACCCATGTGGTCCAGGGGGAATGTGTCCTATCATGTGGTGTATCCATGTCATCCATAGCAGCATCTGAGGGTGTCATGTGTTCAGTATTTGGCAATGGGATTTCCTACTTACATTAGCAATTTCATATCTGTGGCTTCCACCCCTGCACATCTGTTGTGCCTGCCATTGTTGGATTTGTCTACTTCCCTGACCGTGTTGCCATCTCCACTGGACATGCAGGTTTGGGCATCAATGGGGAAGGACTCATCCGTGTAGTCAGTGCAACATTGCTATACAAGTGTGTTGGATCTGTGCTGATGATTCCGTTGGCACATCCATGACCAGGCTGATGTGACGGGAGCCCTCATTTGGTGCTAATTGTTGATTGTGTGACCAAGTGCTCAGCTGACATGATGGGGCCCTACTGAGGCAACATATGGCACAGCTTTCCTCACACAGGAGTGGAGTCCCCTCATGGCAGTGTGTACACGTGTGACATTGCCTGCGCCCAAGGCGTGTGTTGTATGTGCATGTCTGTGTGTTCACTTCCATTTATCTGCGCATGCTGTGATCCCTAGTGTTGTACCTGTTTGTGATGCTTGCTGACTTGAGCTATGTTCCCCCAAAGTCTTCTCCCTGTGTTCTCTGTGATGTGGGTGCATGGCACATTACTGGTCATCAGGGTGTCACCCATAGGTGTGTTTGCTGTCAGGGCTGAGTTTGTGTGCAGACGCAGATGGGTCACAGTCAGGTTTCCCCTTGGCACTTGTTGTTTGCCCCTGTCATGTGATTTTCAGTTCGTGTTATCTTTAAGTTATTGTGACACGTTGTGTGTGTGACTGCTGGCACTCCTCAGGGTCCGGGCTGCGATGTTGGTTGTTGTCTATGTGTGTTCTTTGTGGGTGACCTTGGCTTCTTCATTGGTGTGTGACTGTGGCTGGGATCCCATTGGTTGGTGTGGTATCGCCGTCATGTCCATGTACAGCGTAGTGTGCAGTGTGTCAGACATTCAGGAGTCTTGTTGAGTGGCCATGTGTGATGTGTTTCTGCACCTTGGTTCCCACCCACCACCCTGGAATAGTCATGGGTGCATGTGCAATGTCACCAGTGCATGTGTACTTCACTGCTGCACATTGTTGGAGGTCGAGGGGTGTGGTCTTGAGTGTGTGCAGATGGGAGTTGTTGCCCAGCTAGACCCCTGCCTCCATGTTGGCCTTGGCTTACTGGCCATGCTGATTGATTTGTGCTTGTGTCGGTGTGATGGTAGTTTGTTGCTCAGGACACATGACTGTGTTTCACAGTGTGAACCACATTCAGCTTTGTCATCAGAGTGGGATTTTTATGCAGCCAAGGGTCACCACATTGTGGGGGCCCTGGGGGTGGTGCTGTGGTGTGTCTGTGTCTTGCTGTGTCAGTTGTTGTTCCTACGTGCCTGTGTGACATGTGTGTTTTGTGCTCCCTCTCATCTGACAATGCCTGCTTGCCCACATAGGGGATTTGGATCCATGAGTTACCTTAGTGTGGCAGTGTATGCACATCTGTATGATTGGTATTCAGCTCTCCTCATGTGTTGTGTGGTTGCCTGGGGACACTGGCACCCCCCTCACCTGCTGTGTATGATGACAGTGTTGGTCTGCCTGTTTGTGTTTGTGCATCTGCACCACTGCATTGGCATATCTTGGGTGTGCCATTGGCTGTATGTTGTTTGGTGTGTTTCCCCTGCTGTCCCTGGGACTCCTAGGTCATCGGTCAGCACAGTGATCATGGTTTGTGTGTCCCATTGCTGCCATGGTATGGTATCTGTTCACCTCACATCTGCTGTCTCCACAGGATATCTGCATTTGTGTGCCCATTGGTGCAAATATGTGGTTCTGCATTCTGATGGTCACTTCTGTCATTGTGTCATTGATGAATGTTGACGGTGTCAGCCCCCATGGGTGGTGTTTGTCTGCACATGGCCAAAGGAATGTCTCATTTGCACTGCAGTATTTGGCTCACCCAATTTATGTTGCAATGGGACACATACACTACTTTGCCACAGATGAGTTTTTGGTTCTGTGACCAGGAATGATCCATGCAGTTTGGCAGTTGCAGCTCTTTCTTTGTCAACACTTACCTTTTGGTCACTGTGATGATGGGGGTGTAGACCCCATTGCCACAATGGTCAAAATGTGCTTCAGCTATGGACCCCACACTTGCCTTTTGGTCACTGTGATGATGGGGGTTTAGACCCCATTGCCACAATGGTCAAAATGTGCTTCAGCTATGGACCCCACACTTGCCTTTTGGTCACTGTGATGATGGGGGTTTAGACCCCATTGCCACAATGGTCAAAATGTGCTTCAGCTATGGACCCCACACTTCCCTTTTGGTCACTGTGATGATGGGGGTTTAGACCCCATTGCCACAATGGTCAAAATGTGCTTCAGCTATGGACCCCACACTTGCCTTTTGGTCACTGTGATGATGGGGGTTTAGACCCCATTGCCACAATGGTCAAAATGTGCTTCAGCTATGGACCCCACACTTGCCTTTTGGTCACTGTGATGATGGGGGTTTAGACCCCATTGCCACAATGGTCAAAATGTGCTTCAGCTATGGACCCCACACTTCCCTTTTGGTCACTGTGATGATGGGGGTTTAGACCCCATTGCCACAATGGTCAAAATGTGCTTCAGCTATGGACCCCACACTTGCCTTTTGGTCACTGTGATGATGGGGGTTTAGACCCCATTGCCACAATGGTCAAAATGTGCTTCAGCTATGGACCCCACACTTGCCTTTTGGTCACTGTGATGATGGGGGTTTAGACCCCATTGCCACAATGGTCAAAATGTGCTTCAGCTATGGACCCCACACTTACCTTTTGGTCACTGTGATGATGGGGGTTTAGGCCCCATTGCCACAATGGTCATGGGCTGCTTGCATTGTGGGTGCCACACACATATATGTGTGGCACATGTGCTAGGGGGTCACATTGTATGTTCAAAGTCATGTTCGGTGTTGTAGGCATTTGACACAGCCTACACACGCTTGTCATGGTGGTGGGGGATGTCTTTATCTTGCATTCCCTAGGTTGTGGTGTGCTGGTTGTGTCATGCATTGTCCATCCTATGAGTGGGGGTGGTAGTAGTGGTAGGCATCCAGCCCCCCTGGGTGAGGGTGGTAGTCGTGGTAGGCATCCAGCCCCCTGGCTGAGGGTGGTAGTAGTGGTAGGCATCCTGCCCCCCTGGGTGAGGGTGGTAGTGGTGGTAGGCATCCAGCCCCCCTGGGTGAGGGTGGTAGTAGTGGTAGGCATCCAGCCCCCCTGGCTAAGGGTGGTAGTAGTGGTAGGCATCTAGCCCCCCTGGCTAAGGGTGGTAGTAGTGGTAGGCATCCAGCCCCCCTGGCTAAGGGTGGTAGTAGTGGTAGGCATCCTGCCCCCCTGGGTGAGGGTGGTAGTGGTGGTAGGCATCCAGCCCCCCTGGGTGAGGGTGGTAGTAGTGGTAGGCATCCAGCCCCCCTGGCTAAGGGTGGTAGTAGTGGTAGGCATCCTGCCCCCTGGGTGAGGGTGGTAGTGGTGGTAGGCATCCAGCCCCCCTGGGTGAGGGTGGTAGTAGTGGTAGGCATCCAGCCCCCCTGGCTAAGGGTGGTAGTAGTGGTAGGCATCCAGCCCCCCTGGCTAAGGGTGGTAGTAGTGGTAGGCATCCAGCCCCCTGGCTAAGGCTGGTAGTAGTGGTAGGCATCCTGCCCCCCTGGGTGAGGGTGGTAGTGGTGGTAGGCATCCAGCCCCCTGGCTAAGGGTGGTAGTAGTGGTAGGCATCCTGCCCCCCTGGGTGAGGGTGGTAGTGGTGGTAGGCATCCAGCCCCCCTGGGTGAGGGTGGTAGTAGTGGTAGGCATCCAGCCCCCCTGGCTAAGGGTGGTAGTAGTGGTAGGCATCCTGCCCCCCTGGGTGAGGGTGGTAGTGGTGGTAGGCATCCAGCCCCCCTGGGTGAGGCTGGTAGTAGTGGTAGGCATCCAGCCCCCCCTGGCTAAGGGTGGTAGTAGTGGTAGGCATCCAGCCCCTCCTGGCTAAGGGTGGTAGTAGTGGTAGGCATCCTGCCCCCCCTGGGTGAGGGTGGTAGTAGTGGTAGGCATCCAGTCCCCCCTGGCTAAGGGTGGTAGTAGTGGTAGGCATCCTGCCCCCCCTGGGTGAGGGTGGTAGTGGTGGTAGGCATCCAGCCCCCCTGGGTGAGGGTGGTAGTAGTGGTAGGCATCCAGCCCCCCTGGCTAAGGGTGGTAGTAGTGGTAGGCATCCAGCCCCCCTGGCTAAGGGTGGTAGTAGTGGTAGGCATCCAGCCCCCCTGGCTAAGGGTGGTAGTAGTGGTAGGCATCCTGCCCCCCTGGGTGAGGGTGGTAGTGGTGGTAGGCATCCAGCCCCCTGGCTAAGGGTGGTAGTAGTGGTAGGCATCCTGCCCCCCTGGGTGAGGGTGGTAGTGGTGGTAGGCATCCAGCCCCCCTGGGTGAGGGTGGTAGTAGTGGTAGGCATCCAGCCCCCCTGGCTAAGGGTGGTAGTAGTGGTAGGCATCCTGCCCCCCTGGGTGAGGGTGGTAGTGGTGGTAGGCATCCAGCCCCCCTGGGTGAGGGTGGTAGTAGTGGTAGGCATCCAGCCCCCCTGGCTAAGGGTGGTAGTAGTGGTAGGCATCCAGCCCCCCTGGCTAAGGGTGGTAGTAGTGGTAGGCATCCTGCCCCCCTGGGTGAGGGTGGTAGTAGTGGTAGGCATCCAGCCCCCCTGGCTAAGGGTGGTAGTAGTGGTAGGCATCCTGCCCCCTGGGTGAGGGTGGTAGTCGTGGTAGGCATCCAGCCCCCCTGGGTGAGGGTGGTAGTAGTGGTAGGCATCCAGCCCCCCTGGCTAAGGGTGGTAGTAGTGGTAGGCATCCAGCCCCCCTGGCTAAGGGTGGTAGTAGTGGTAGGCATCCTGCCCCCTGGGTGAGGGTGGTAGTAGTGGTAGGCATCCAGCCCCCCTGGGTGAGGGTGGTAGTAGTGGTAGGCATCCAGCCCCCCTGGCTAAGGGTGGTAGTAGTGGTAGGCATCCTGCCCCCCTGGGTGAGGGTGGTAGTGGTGGTAGGCATCCAGCCCCCCTGGGTGAGGGTGGTAGTAGTGGTAGGCATCCAGCCCCCCTGGCTAAGGGTGGTAGTAGTGGTAGGCATCCAGCCCCCCTGGCTAAGGGTGGTAGTAGTGGTAGGCATCCTGCCCCCCTGGGTGAGGGTGGTAGTAGTGGTAGGCATCCAGCCCCCCTGGCTAAGGGTGGTAGTAGTGGTAGGCATCCTGCCCCCCTGGGTGAGGGTGGTAGTCGTGGTAGGCATCCAGCCCCCCTGGGTGAGGGTGGTAGTAGTGGTAGGCATCCAGCCCCCCTGGCTAAGGGTGGTAGTAGTGGTAGGCATCCTGCCCCCCTGGGTGAGGGTGGTAGTGGTGGTAGGCATCCAGCCCCCCTGGGTGAGGGTGGTAGTAGTGGTAGGCATCCTGCCCCCCTGGGTGAGGGTGGTAGTGGTGGTAGGCATCCAGCCCCCCTGGGTGAGGGTGGTAGTAGTGGTAGGCATCCAGCCCCCCGGCTAAGGGTGGTAGTAGTGGTAGGCATCCAGCCCCCCTGGGTGAGGGTGGTAGTAGTGGTAGGCATCCAGCCCCCCTGGGTGAGGGTGGTAGTAGTGGTAGGCATCCTGCCCCCCTGGGTGAGGGTGGTAGTGGTGGTAGGCATCCAGCCCCCCTGGGTGAGGGTGGTAGTAGTGGTAGGCATCCAGCCCCCTGGCTAAGGGTGGTGGTAGGCATCCAGCCCCCTGGCTAAGGGTGGTAGTAGTGGTAGGCATCCAGCCCCCTGGGTAGGGGTGGTGGTGCGCATTCAGGCCCCTGTGTGCATATGTGGCATTGGTGATGGGCATCCCGCCCCTATGGTGCTGCTGTTGCTGGTGTAAGTATATTCAGCATCCCCGTGTGTGTGTGTGATGTGTCGTGTACGTGTTGTATGTGTTTTGTGGTTGGTGTCTGGCTTACCTTCTGCGCCGTACGCGTCCGTGCCTGTTCCGGTAGTAAATGTAGAATATTGGTATGATCGGGAAGGGATTCATGGTTGGTTCGTGTCGTTCGTCCTTCTCGTTGCTTGGCGTCGTCCTCGTCGCTTCGCCTCGTCCTCGTCGCTTCGCGACGTCCTCGTCGGTGCCGTGTTCGTCTCGGAGCCGTGGATCGTGTTGTGGCGCGAATCGGAGCTTATGTGCGCCTCTCCCGGATGCTTTGACGTGCCGTGCGTAGCGACGGGTTCGGAGCGTACGGAAAGCGCATCGTACTTGTCCGGCCGGACGGGGCTGCATTTTTCCTTCCGTGCGACTCGATTCGGCGTTTCCGGATTCGCCTCGGTCGGAGAACAGGACCTGGTTTGGGTGAGTAAGGCTTGGCCGGATTTTTTGCTGTTGTGCGCATCGTACTTGCTCGTTCGGTGTACTGTACGGATCGGTCGGGAAACAGGCTTTCGCATGGCTTTTTTCCCGACCGAATGGTATTGGGTGCGCCTCCGACCGAGATCGGAATCGGCCCCTCAGTGTCCACAGAAGTCACCCTGATCAGGGCGGGCCTCTCCAAATTAACTGAGAAGGTGTCTACAGCCGAGACCCATATTGCCATCTTCAGTCAAAGATGAAGCGTCTTGAAGAACAGGCACATACCCTAACACAGCAGACAACACATATGGCTGCGTGCCTGGAGGACCAAGGAGGGAGAGCGAGAAGGAACAATATGCTGGTAGTTGGGGTGCCCGAAGGAGCAGAGGGACCAAGCGTCGATTTGTTCCTAGAAGATCTTATCGTGAACAAGCTGCAGCCCTGACGCCTATCGAAGTTCTTTTCCATTGAAAGAGCGCATAGGGCACCGATACCTCCCCCTAGACCCGGAGCCCCGCCGCGAATGATTATTGCCAGAATATTCAATCATGAAGACAGAGATACAATATTGCAGGCTGCCAGAGTGAAAGGAGGAACCGCCATATGAACTACTTGCTTTGTTGTGCTGGTCTGCAGAAGGGACTGCCATCTTGCATCCTTCCTCATTGTGCTGGCCTGCCTGCCTACTTTCTTGGTCCTTGGTGCCCCCAAGTGCTCTCCCAGGAGCTCAGCGTGGAGTGACTGCTGTAGCCTACTCCTGGCTTTTGCCTGGTGACTACACTTTTGTCCCCCCCCCCAGACAACAGCACATGGTGAGCGCTGCTCTGCCTCATTTGCGTGGTGGGCATTGCCTAAGGCTCCATAAGAAGCACGTGCGGAGCACTTTCGGCCAGGAGTTGTCCTTGACTTCGTTGTCTCACAGCGCGTGGTGAAGCGCTTCTACATGTTCCTTTCTTTTGACTGGGAGCACCTTGTGTAGGACTACCTCCTGCAAGGGGACCACTATGTACCATGCCATCTAGTGGCACCATCTCTGCCATTAAAAGTAGCGTAGCCGTCCTTCTCAACCCTCCCCGCCACCAAGTGGGGCACCACACCCAGGACCAGTGTGGAAGCTGAGAGCATAATGAAGAAGCTGCTGGCCCAGAATTGAAGCTGACGCTGAAATAAATTCAAGCCGATCGCAGCCACCCGACAAGAACCCCCCAGTGCGGCCCCTCCAGTGACGCTGCAGCCGCTCTCATCGTATTGCGGCATACCCAGATTAGTGTGTTCTGGGTACAGGCTCCCTACTCAGACTTGGGCGAGAGGTCTTAGGCTGTTCGCCCCAACCGCCCATACGAGGAGCAACTTTGGGCGCCCTGTGCCTCACACAGCTACACACGTGGTCGCTGGCATCTGCCTTTGTAGTCTTGCACGCAGGGAGACTTAGCGAGGTTCCTCCTCTGAGATCTGGTGTGTGTTGGGCACTTGTTCTTTGGTGGCATTGCGGCCTGAGCCCTTGACTGGGGCCCCCGATTAGGAACTTGCCACATTTAGGGAAAACTGCCGGAAATTACCATAGACAATCTAATAGGAGCACAGGTGCACTGTGCCCTATAGTTTCCTGACAATGCATGTGTTTTGTCCCTAATTCACGTAGTAGGAGTGCAGGAGGCTTATGATGTTATTTAGGGACCCATGTAATTATGATGATGACCTATGGTGTTTTATGTGTTTTGTCCTAACCTAAACTGCTGCATTTCATGCCCTGATGTTTGCTAATGTATATAATTTTGATTCTTGCCCTGTCAGGATAATGAGTACTGATTCAGGACTTGCATAGTATGCACAGTAATTATGATTTATGTCGTTTTTTGGTCTTTGATTTGAGTACAATATATTTTATATTTTTATATAACTCTGTGTGGAGTCTCTTTTGTGGTGTATTTCTTGTGTCACTGGTGTTTGTGTGTTGCACAAACGCTTTACACATTGCCTCTGGGATAAGCCTGACTGCTATGACCAAGCTACCAAGGCAGTGAGCAGGGATCATCTTGGACTTATAACTCCCTTACCCTGACAAGAGTGGTGGGTTCCGCCTGGCTTAGGTGCATACCCTAGCCAACCAAAAAACCCATTTCTAACAGTTAGGTAATAAGCAAACAAGAAAGGCGGGTCAAAATTAAACATATCTTCAGCCAAATAAAGGCCAAAAACTGTCTGAGGTGGAAAGCCAAACATGGAGTCTGTCCTGTCGCTCTGTGGGAGACCTCTCGTCACCTAGTAGCTGCCACGTCTCCTGAAGTTCACTTACTACCCAGCCATACTGCTAAACAACATAGCTAAAAGACATTGACAAGGCCAATAACTCTCTCATTGCCGAAACCTATTGGCTTTGCCAATGCTTCTTTTTTCAAGTTACCAAGAGCTCAATTGGGGGTGGGGGCTGCCTTTAATTATAACAAACGTGCTGAGTCTTCCTGCTTGCTATATTTATACAGTAACATCCTGTCTGTGAAAAAGACACCTTGAGAATTGCCTTTTAAATCAATGTGCTTAATGTTTTCGCCAATTTCTTTGTTAAAGATGCAGATAACCTTGGCTAATGATTTAGAATGGGACATGTGAAATGCTGCGAGAGTCTGAAATAAAGCAACAGCGACACTGAGATCTGTATAGCCAGCTGTCCTACATTCAGGATTTCTTTCTTGACCTGATATGTTCCGCCCAAGTGTCAGGAAACAAATGGCACAATGTTGAAGGGAACAAGGTTATTGTGAAACGCTACAGCAGAGGGTACAAAAGAGTGGTCATATTATAGCATATAGGAGCAAGGACCGCACCTTTATATCTTAATATAGGGTCGTGTTCCTTTTTAAATCAAACGTGGGATGATTTGTTTTTACTTACAGCTGGCATGTATTCATCTGTTTACGGTTTGAAATGCACTGTTTCTTTTTAAAATTACAGCGGCTGATTTTGATGTTTTACTGCATGGGTTAACAATTTCCTACAAGGTTTGACACGATTGCTTCATAGTTGTGTACAGAACCTTTTCATTTGGCAGACCCTGCCTCCATTACCTCTGAGTTATGCTGTTGTGTTTGTGCTAATGTAGATCATATGAGCATTCATGTGCCTGCCTGGTGAATGTGGAGACAAGGTCATTCAGCGAGAAGCCACACACCCTATTGGGTCATTTGGTGTCAATCGTTTTGCACTCTAGGTGGAACTTACAAATTACTTTTATGCCCCACCACTTTCCAAAGTCACAGGCCCCCACTGCTGTCGATGTGAGTAATTTGTGGACAGTATATGTAGATGTAGTGCATTGTTACTTGGTAACCATCCACCTCCAGACAGGCATCCACAATTACTCTGTCACAACATAGATCATGTAAATGAATCATGTGTACTCACAGAATAAGGGGCCACTAAATCAGTTATGCTGTTGCTGTTATTTCAGGCTACATGGATGTTTCTTTACATGATATTTCTTATTTCTAAATATGTATTTATTTGCTAATGAAGCACAGATAAGTTTGTGTTTTCCATTAATACAGCAAATGGCGTTTAAGAAATGGGCAATGTTGTAGAATTTCTATTCAAATTTACCATGGCAAAGCACCATGGGAAAATCAATGCACCATGCCAATAGTCGTTTTCTTTTTTTCTTTTCCAACTGAACTTTATTCAGATTTGAGCAAGAAATCCATAAAAGCACAGCAAACCAAGTGCATACACTTAAAACTCTCACTCATAGCCAACATAAAATGTTGCAATGACATAAATTCAACAAGAGACACTCATGCCACCAGCAACTCATAGAGATGACCTGCATGACATTTGTGCTCTGGGCCCCACAAAGGCTTCTGGTAAGCCTTGGTGCCATAGTTCTGTTGCTCGGCTGCCACAGACAAAAGCTGTAGTCTTTTGGTCCTTTATCATCTTTTTTTGTGTCAATTCTTTATTAAATGATATTAACAATGATCAACAATCAAATAACATCATATAAAAAAACAATGCAAAGGTACATTATGAGATATGTAGAAAACGGAAAAGAGAAAAACAAAAGAGAAGTACAAGTACCTGAGTTCCATACAAAGACAATTGATGTATATAACAATATAAAGTAGAAACTAATATTACAAGAGAACAAAAAAGTATGTAAACAAATTATAGAAAATAAGTGTAAACCTAGTAGCAGCAAATGGGGAATATATAAATAAAGTCATCATGATCCTACAAAAGAACCCCATGTGTGATTAAATTGAACCAAGTTGTCGTTTAATTTATAAATCATTTTTTCAAAGTTAGCCACATCGAACATGTTTCCAAGCCATAAATCGAGTGGGAATTATATTGGTCCTCCAAAAACGTAAGATATTAATTTTTGCAAAGCTGAGAACGGTGGAAAGCCATTTAAATGCAGGGATAGATATCGACGGGGATTCTGAAGTGTCATGTAAAAATGACAATCGTTTTGTAAGAGAGAAATGAATAGAAGAGTGTGCCTTCAAATAATCTTCATTCTGAAGCCAAAAGTTGCGAACATTAGGGCATTCCCACAATATATGAATTATGTCACAGTCCTGCGTTTCACATCACCAACAGAGGGAGTCAGGGCTAAGTTTAGCTGAGTGTAATATAGCCAGGGACCAGTGCCAACGATGTAGTATTTTAAAGTGGTTATACTTAAGCTTAAGACTGGAATCTTGAAGTCCTTTATTATAGTTTTCTAATATAGCATTCCACTCCTTGTCTGTAAATTCCATATTCAAATGTGTGGACCACCAAGATCTTAAATTATGGAAGGTTGCAATAGAGAATGAGGAGTCAATAAGAATAGCATCGAGACCGGAGACTATGCCCTTAAAGTGCTTCCAAGTATGAATATAACATGCAATTGGGGAGTGAGATGTTATGTCCTGAGTTTTCACCATACTTAGGGGCCGATTCCGATTCGGAGCCGGACTCGGAGAGATTTCCGACCGAATCGGACCCGTGCAGCCCGACCGAACGAGTACGATGCGCACGTATGCCATCGGACTCGAGTCGGTCGGACTCCCATTGAAGTCAATGGGAGCCGGTCGTACAACGCGTACGCGGGCTCCCATTGACTCAATGGGTGCGAGGCGGACAAGGGCGCCCCTACAGCGTGTACACGGCGAGCGACTCGCGCCGTACACGCACAGGTAGGGGGAACCCATGGGTCCCCCCTGTGTGCGACTCGCGCGGCTACGCGTATAGGGGGGTCCAACACAAACCCCCAAAGTACGGCTCCGACTGCTCTTTCGAGCCGGAGTGCGCGGCTCGGCCGGACTGCTCGCGGCGCGCATCGTACTTACCCGGCCGGGGAACGTCTCCATTGCGCGGTGCGAGTCGAGTCCGAGCGAGTCGGTCGGTGCGGTTAGACCCGGGAACGAGTCGGTCGGAGCGGTCGGGACGACCGACTCCCGGACGAGTCGGTCGGCGATTTCGCATCGTACTCGCTCGCCCGGACGCGCGTACGAATCGGTCGGGAAATAGGGCTCCGAATCGGATCCGGTTAAGCCGAATCCGATTCGGAGCCCTACCGGCCGAGATCGGAATCGGCCCCTTAGAGTAAGGGCGGACGAAAGTTGATTATATCTAGTCATTTGAGACAAAGGTAGGTCAAATTCTTGTTGCAAACTGGTGAGCGATTTTAAAGATTGATGAGGCGTAAATACATCCATCACGCGATGGGTTTTGTGCCTAGACCAGAGGAGCCAATTGAGCTTGGCCCCTTTATACAAGACATCGGCATTGTTTCATAAATGGGCTTCAGAGAGAGGACAACTATGAGTGTTTGTAAATGTATGTGCTTTCTGCCATGCTAATTGTGAGGAATAAATCATAGGATTAGTAGAGTTTGTAAACTTCACTCGTTTGGTATAGTAGATCGCCAATTCCATATGAGATCGTTCCAGCATATCGATGGAATGAGCCAATTGCTGTGCGATTCAGTAAGATTCTAAATGGGGCAGCCGCAAGCCCCCTTTCTCTGATGAAGAGTGTAATTTAGAACCACTCAAACGGAGTCTGTCGCCGCTCCACACGAACCAAGAGATAATAGACATCAGTGTTTTAAAATAGGAATTTGGAGTGAGGGAATCATTCGAAACATATATGAGTTTTGGAGTCGTGCTCATCTTTATAATTTGTACCCTAACTGAAAGAGATAAATTCAAAAGTGTCCATCATTGAACATCTCTTTTGGTCCATTCAATTATAGGATTTAAATTATCTGCAATCATATCCTAAAGGCCACTATTAAGGAATATCCCTAATTATTTCAGTCTTGAGTGTAGCCATTTAAATGGGAGGTTATCAATAACAGCTACTGTAGTAACGGGAGTCATTGGTAGAGCTTCACATTTAGCCCAATTAATTTTAGAACCAGAGAAACTAGAAAATATATTTAATTGAGAAATTAAGGCATTTGCAGATGAATTATGGTGTGAGAGAGTCAGTAGGACATCATCTGTGTCTTAAAAGGCTTTAATTTCCCCAGCGGTAGTAACTATTCCCTTAATGTCAGCGTTAGATCGTATAGCTGCAGTCAGGGGTTCCAAAGCCAATATAAACAACCAGGGAGAAAGTGGACAATCTTGCCTAGTACCAAGATAAATATTAAAATATGGGGACGTAAATCCACCGCATGTAACAGCGGCAGTGGGTAAGTATTACATACCACTAGTAAGGGTGATAAAGTCCTTACCAAAGCCCATCCTTTCCATGGTACGAAATAAGTAACCCCATTCAACTCTGTCGAAGGCTGTTTCCGCATCTAGTGAAAGAATGACCATCTCCTCTTTATCATTTCTCAGTCGCCATAATAAACGTGAGATAGTGTGAAGATGGTTAGTGGATGACCAACCTGGGACAAACCCCACTTGAGAGTGATGTATTAAGGAGGTGATTACCGAACTAAGAGGATGCGCTAGAACTTTGGCTAGATTTTAACATCAGAGTTTATTAACGAGATTGGTCTATAACTGGATTATTCTAAAGGCTATTTACCTTGTTTGGGAAGAACCATGATACGAGCCCGCAAAAAATCAGAAGATAAGTGTCCCAAATGAAAAGCCTCGTTAAAACAGAACCCAATACTGGAACAGGGTGGGCTTTTGTGATTTTATAGAATTAGATCGGGAATCTGTCCTCCCCCAGTGCTTTACCGGAAGCCAGAGAGTCAATTGCCCGAATGATCTCTGTGCTTGTGACATCTCCTTTTAACTCTTCTCTTTGTTCATGAGTCAACTTTGGAATATTGAGTTTAGAAAAGAAGGCGTCTTTCTCTGATTGATCTGAACAATATATGGAAGTGTAAAGAGTTTCGTAGAATGATTGGAATTGAGAAAGAATTTCTGAGGGGAGTGTAAGAATGGCTCCATTAGAATTCCTAATAGTGGGAATCGCTCTGGAAGATTCTTGTTGACGTAATTGATAAGCTAATAATCTTCCAGCCTTCTCCCCGCGTTCATAGTGTCGTTGACGAATAAAAAATAGACATTTTTCTGTGTGAGAGGTATAAAGACTATTAAGAGCAAATTTAGCTGACAGCAGTTTCTGTATCACTACTGGGGATTGTCTTCGAGACTAGGCAGTTGTAAGATATGAGATTTCCTTCTTTCGATCAAGTAGTATTCATACGTTTTTTGAGAAGAGCAGTGTCTCTTATAATCAATCCTCGCAATACTGCCTTTCCCGCTCCCCAAAGTGTTTGCACACTAGAAACTGAGTGTTCATTGTGTCTTAAAAATTGTACCACATATGAGCATAATACTTGCTTTTCTTGTGGAGATTTATATGATGAATGATCGAGTCTCCAGGGAGATTTTGAAGGTTGTGAAAGCCGTAAGTCAATGCTGATATCAATAAGGTCATGGTCTCATATACTACATAGAACTATGGGACTGATTAGGATGGCGGGCGGATGTCCACCGCCGGGCCGGCGGTGGACATCCGCCCGCGATCGCAACCCAGAAAACCGCCGGACAGATTAGGATGGCGGTGATGACCGCGGCGGTGGGAAATTCCGACTGCCGTTTTTCCGCCGGTTGTCATCCGCACTCCTGCCTGGCGGACGGAGCAGGACCGGGATAATGGTGGCGGTGCCGAGCAGGCTCCGCCGGCACGATTATGATAGCGGTAGCCAGCCTTTCCGCAGCGGTCAAACCGCCATGGAAAGGCTGGCGGAGATTGTCTTTCGGGGGCCCGTTGAGGGCCCCCAATGTGTTGGGGGGGTGTGGGTGCACCCATGGTCCCCCCCTACATTTCCCTGTACCAGGTGGCAGGCACTGTGCAGTGCCTGCCACGCGGTGCTGGGAAATGCAGGACATGCTCCTTTCTACATCGTGGCGGTGCTGCGGGCCTCAGCAACCGCCGCAATGTTAAAGCCCGCGATCGTACCGCCGCGGTCGGATTTCGACCGCGGGCCATCGTAATTCGACCGGCGGTTATGTCGCGGTCCATGCGGGCGGTCTTTTTCCGGTACCATGGCGGTCGGGGAGGTTTTCCGACCGCCATCCTAATCAGCCCCTATGTTTGCATGGGTCACCAGTTGCAGAATCAATCAATCAATCAATCAGGGGTTTGCAAAGCACACTACTCACCCGTTAGGGTCTCAAGGCACTGGTACGGGGCGGGCACCTCCGTTGGGGTCATTCGAAGAACCAGGTCTTGAGGTCTTTTCTGAATTGGTGCAGTGTCGGGCTACGCCGGAGGTGAAGGGGGAGATCGTTCCAGGTCTTGGCTGCCATGTAGGAGAAGGACCTTCCACCCGCTCTGTTCCTGTAGAAATGTGGGATGGTGGCTAGGGAGAGGTAGGCTGAGCAGAGGTTTCTCTTGGGGGCATGGAAGGAGAGGCGGTTGTTGAGGTATTGTGGTCTGATGTTGTAGGCATGCGTGAGCAGCTTGAAAGTTATTCTTCTTTCGAATGGGAGCCAGTGGAGTCCCGGAAGTGTTGGGTGATGTGGTTGTGCCTTGGGATATCGAGGATTAGTCTGACTGCGGCGTTCTGGACGGTCTGGTTTGTGAAGGAGTTTTTTGTTGATTCCGGCGTAGTGGGCATTGCCGTAGTCCAGTCTGCTGGTGATGAGGGTGTGAGTGACCGTTTTCCTGGAATCGGAAGGTATCCATTTGAATGTTTTACGTAGTATGCGGAGGGTGTTGAAGCATGCGGAGGAGACGGCGTTGATCTTGCAATTCATGGTGAGCAATGAGTCCAGTATGATGCTGAGGTTACGTGCATGGTCTGTCGGGGTGGCTGGGTTTCCGAGGGCAGGGGGCCACCAGGTGTCATCCAATGCGGAGGGAGTGGAGCCGAGGATGAGGACTTCTGTTTTCTGAATTTGAGTTTCAGGCAGCTGTTCTTCATCCAGGTTGTGGTGGCTTTCATCCCTTCTTGGAAGTTATGCCTGGTGATGTCTGGTTCCTTGGTGAGGGAGAGGATGAGCTGGGTGTCATCGGCGTAGGAGACGATGTTGAACCCATGGTTTCTGACGATGGTTGCGAGGGTGGCCATGTAGACGTTGAAGAGGGTGGGGCTGAAGGGAGGGTCCTTCGGGTACTCTGCATCTGGTCTCTGTCAGTTCTGAGAGGAAGGGCAGGAGTCTTATTCTCTGTGTTCTGCCTGTGAGGAATGAGCGTATCCAGTCTAGATCCTTTCCTTGGATGTCGGGGTCGTGGAGTTTGGTGGCTAGTGTGCAGTGGGAGACGGTGTCCAAGGCTGCTGATAGGTCCAGGAGGATGAGGGCTGCCGTTTGGCCTTGGTCGAGGAGGGCACGGATGTCATCTGTGGCAGCGAGGAGGGCGGTCTCGGTGCTGTGGGTGCTGTGGAATCCGGATTGGGAGGTGTCTAGGATGTTGTTGGCTTCGATGAAGTATGCTAGCTGGGTGTTGTCGGCTTTTTCGATGACCTTGGCAGCAAAAGGAAGCAGCGAGATGGGCCTGAAGTTCTTGAGGTCTGTCGGGTCTGCAGAGGGTTTCTTTAGGAGGGGGTTGAATTCGGCGCACTTCCAGTTGTCGGGGAATGTGGCGGTCTCAAGGGAGCAGCTGATGGTTCAACGTAGCTCGGGTGCGATGGCTGTGGCGGCCCTGTGGAAGATGTGTGGCGGGCAGGGGTCTGAAGGTGCTCCGGAGAGGATGCTCTTCATGGTCTTTAGGCTGTCTTCTGTCATGAGTGGGGTCCAAGTAAGTAGGGTCTGTTGGGTGGCGTCGCTGGGGGTTGAGGCGGTGCAGAGGTCTTCGTCGTCGAAGTTGTCGTAGAACGTCTTGATCTTGAGGTGAAAGAAGGAGCTGAGTCTGTCGCAGAGGTCTTGGGAGGGAAGGACGTCTGTTGTTTCGCTGTTGGGTTTGGCAAATTCCTGTATGATGGAGAAGAGTTCCTTGGAGTTGTGGGCATTGGAGAGGATTCTCTTTTGGAGGAAGTTCTTCTTTGTGGATTTGATGAGTTGGTGGTGTGCCGTGGTGGCTGTTTTGTAGGCGGTGCATGTTTCCGGAGTTTTGCTATTTCTCCACGTCTTTTCCAGTCATCGGCAGGAGTTCTTGGATTCTTGGAGTGCCATGGTGAACCAGTTTGCTTTTTTTATTGTGTCGTCTTGTAGTCTTTTGGAGGGGGGCAAGTGTGTTGGTGCAGTTGGTGATCCATTGGTGGAGGTTGCTTGCCGCAGTGTTGGCGTCTGTCGCAGTTGGGGGTGGAGTGCAGGTGAGGGCGGAGGTGAGGTGTTCTTCGAGACTTTGTTCCAGATTCTGCGTGGGAGGCTGCGTGCGTGCGTGCTTGTGTGCGGTGGGTTTTCAAAGGAGAAATGGATGCATTGGTGGTCAGTCCAGAGCAGTTCCGTGGTGTGGCTGAAGAAGACTCTGTTTCCTCCTGCGAATAAGGGGTCGAGTGTGTGTCCTGCTGTGTGAGTGGGGGCGGAGACAAGTTGCTTCAGTCCTATGTTGGTGAGGTTCTCTAGGATGGCGGTGGTTTTGGTGTCGTTGTGGTTGTCCAGGTGGAAGTTTAGTCTCCGAGTAGTATGTAGTCTGTGGAGGTGAGGGCGTGGGGTGGGATGGGATGAGGTTGGCGATGACGTTGGTGAACATAGCGCGGGGGCCAGGCGGTCTGTAGACGAGGGTTCCGTGGAGGGTCGTTCTGGGTTTGGTCTGGATCTGACAGTGTATGTGTTCCATGGGGGGCGAGGCGTCGTCCGAGTCGGTGGTTGTCATGCAGAGGGAGCCTTTGTGGATGATGTTGATGCCTCCTCCTGGGCGGGTGGAGTGGTCTTTTCTCAGGATCTTGTATCCGTCGGGGATGGCGGTTCCGATGTCAGGTGCGGAGTTGGCGTTGGTCCAGGTCTCCGTGAGGAAAGCGGCGTCGGGCGTGTGGGGGTTGAGGAGGTCCCAGATTTCTATGGCATGTGTGTGCAGGGAGCGCACGTTGAGGAGGATGCAGTTCAGTGGTTTGTGTGTGCTGGTGTCCAGTGGGCTACTGCTGAGGTCCGGAGGTGGGTGAAGATGCGGCGGCAGTGTCGGCAGGAGCTCCGGCCTTTGGTGTTGCTCAGCGTCGAGAGCTGGCAGTTGTTGCTGCGTCCGGGGTTGAGAGCGTGCACAGTGGTGGGGTCGTAGCGGTGGGGGGTCGGGGGACCAGGGTCCCTGGTTGTGGTCGGGTTGTGGACGGGCGCAGATGGGCTTGCCTTTGCCATGCCTTCAGCACACCCTCTGCGTGGCTGCGCCGCGGCCGCCGCTAAGTAGGGGTCGGGGGGAGGACGATCAGCTAGGGGGTCGGAGCGGGGCGACACGCGGGGGAGGGTCCGCATGTGCAGCAGCGGCTGGGAGCATAGGAAGAGGGAGCGAAACAGAGGGAAAAAAGAAAAAAGAGGCAAAACAGAAAAGCCCAAACCAGTAAGAGCAAGAAAGGGAAAGAGCAAGCTAGAAAGAGAAAAAAAAGAGAAAAACGGGCACAGAGGACACAGAACAGAGCGTAATAGCAGAAGAGCAGGGTGCTCTTCCACTAGACCACCAGGGATGAGGCGCAGCCTGCGGGTGGAGGAGGGCCTCGAACACCTACCTGGCAAGGAACTTGGGCACAAGGGCAGTCGTTCAACGGTGGAGCTGTGCAGGGAGAGAGCAGTGACACTGACCAGGAAGGTCAGAGGTCTTGCACCAGAAGAGGTGGTCAAAAAGTAGTCAATTCTTGTGCGTATTGACAAGAAGTAATTGTGTAATCCCTTTCATTGGGGTGTAGCAATCTCCAGGGTTTCTGGAGTAAATAATCAGTAATGAGATCTGCAAGCATATGTCTGTCCCTATTATGGTGAGTGTCAGGCTCACCATATCTGTCAATAAACAGATCAACAGTGACATTCCAATCACCCCCTATTAACACACATATGTTCCTAAACGCAGCTAGTCTACTAAGATGTGATATGAAAGTGAGTTTAGAATCTGTAGGGTCATATATTGATCCCAATATCAAGAAGGTTTTGCGGATGTGAAGGTTGATGAAAACATATCGTCCCTCAGTATCCTCCCATTTTTGGAATACTTTGTAGGTTAGATGCTTATTAAAGAGAATGGCAACCCCACACTTTCTAGATGCAGTGGAGGTATCATCAGAAGTCTTGGGAGTGGTACTATCATGGATTACTTAGCTCACCCAATCGTGTTTTAATTTTTCACTTTCTAATGGAGTAAGGTGGGTCTCTTGTAATAAAGCAATGTCTGGTCTGTTGTGGCTTAAATACGTTAGTATCTTCTTCCTGTTACTAAAGTGTGTTAAACCATTTACCTTTAAGGATGATTTTCAGTGATTTCGATTGAGTGGATTGCATTGGTTAGAACAAAAATTCAAAATGGCAGACAATATGGGATTGCAAATGGATGTACACTTAATGTAATGTTAATACAATCAAAATATAGATATGAAACAAAAAGACGGATGTCTACGTAATTCACCAGTAGGTACGTTGTAAAGTTTATACTATGACAATGAATATACATATAAGAATCTAAAAGTAGTCCAACAGTAAGCGTCCAAACAAAAAAGTACAAACTTATAAACTTTAAACTTGTAGCTGGGGTGGAGCGATAAAGTGACTTGGGAGGGAAGAGTGTAAAACCAACAGCCCTGCAAAGAAAAAAAATCCCTGTATCCAATATATAAATGGGAACATTGAACATATGTATTAAATAGGAACATCAACAATCAAAACTGTTTCGACCTTTTCTTTTTTGTCAAAACTTTCCACAAGAAACAGCAATAAATCAAAGATGAAAAGCAAGTCAGGCATAAGTGTGTCAAAACATCAATAAGAAAGAAAAGGGAGAAAGAGAGAGAAAAAGGCAATCTGTCAAAAGTAGGAAGTAGGAGCAATGAAAATCAAGAGAAGAATAGAGAAGGTAAAGAAAAAGGAAGAGCAAGAAATTAAAAACAAATGCCTTACAACCACAGGTACATGAGAATAAAAACACAAAAGGATATCAAAGATTCTGATCAAGTTTTCAAAGGCGATCTTGATTTATCCCCTTGCTGCGAACCCTTTCCAGTTTGAAATTTACTGCCAGAAGACCATTTACGAGTCACAGTTTCCCAACCACCATGATCATGAGTGTATGGAAATGCATCATTACTTGGTTCATAAGAAGCAGAGGAGGCAGTGGTCTTATGTTCCATCCTTGAGTCGTCCACCTCTAGTTTGCTTAGAAGAGACTCCAAATCTTGAGGGTCAAAGCATGCCTTAGTCTGTCCTTGGTACGTTATGATCATAGTGGCTGGTTCAAAGAGACCATATTTGATTTCTATTTTCTTTTACCTAGGACGAAGAGCCAATAATTGTTTCCTCTTTAGGTTAGTAGGAGCAGAAAAGTAAGTGGTTATAATAATCTAAACACCATCATAGTTGTATGGTCCATGTTTCCTTGCCGCCGATATGATTTGACAAGCCTGTTGATGACGAAAGCAGCAACCCAAATAATGATGGGGTTGAGAGGAACGGGCAGAGTTTTTGGAACGCACCTGGTGGGCACATTGAAATTCGAGCTGTGGAGAAAAAGTGAGCTTCGTCAGCTTGGGAATCAGGGTAGTGAGAAATCATATCATATCTTCTTTCTCCAACTGTTCAGGAAGACCAATTATTATAATGTTATCCCTTCTACTGCGGTCTTCCAAGTCAATTGTTTTCTGTTGACGATACCATATATCTTGACCATGCTCAGGTAGTTTATCAATTCGTGATTCAACCTTCGTTGGGCAGCCTATTACGAGTTGCATATTTGAGTGAATTTGAGCTACCTCACCCCTGAGGATTGTACGTCCTGTGTATTAGCTGACACCGCATTATTAACAGAGGTTGTTTTTCTAATGTCCAAAAGCTCTTTAAGTAAAGTATCCATTGCTTAGGCAGATATATCTTGAGAGGCTGCCATAGTGGGAAGGGATGCCTGACTAGTTGGAGCAGACAATAAGGTCTCTTTAAATGACAAATGTCTGATGTGCTTGCATTTTGACATAGAGCTACAGCTGAACGCAAAGTACAAAGTTTCCCCACATGTGCTGGACCAATGACAGAGCAGAATCAATCTGAGAGGTGAAATGTATATAATGCATTAAAAAGATCTAATACAATGGTATTATGCAACTTCTGATGTATAACATGCATACTGGTTGTACTGAAACGTTCGAAAAATCATAATAAAAACAAACTTAAACAAAAAAATGCATTAAAAAGATCTATTAACCCCTTCTGTGCACACTACGGCCGGGAGCCGTCATGCGCCACAGTGCTCGTGTGCGCAGGACGGCTCCCGGCCGTCCTGGCACATGGCACCGGAAATCCCTCTGGTGCAGGCACCAGAGGGATTTCTTTTTCTCCCCTAAAGCCTCGGGAGCTAGGGAAGAGATTCCCCAGCTCCCGAGGCCCCCCCACCCCCTGGTTTCTGTGAAATGACGATCAGCGCGCACATCGCACTGACGTCATTTCATAGAAACCGAACCTGAAATGAGCCTTTAGGCTCATTTCGGTTTCACTTTCTATGTGCTCAGGGGGCTATCTCAGCCCCCTGAGCACATAGAAAGACGGGAGAGGTATCATTGGAAAGGGGATCCACCCACTAGACACCAGGGAGGGGGGAGCGGCCCCTTGGGCAAGGGCCTTTGCTCCCCCCCAAACAATTGGCTAAGTTCAGTCTTTCTGCCCCCCCTGGGGGGTATATGGGGGCAGTAGCCCCCAATCTGCCCCCCGGTGGGCAGAAAGCCCACTAGACGCCAGGGATTTTTTTGGGGCAATTTTAATTAGGGTGGGGGCTGCCCAAAACAGGCATGCCAATGCCCCACCCCCGCAACAATTACAGGCTTTTGTGCCCGGGGCAGATGGGGGCAGTAGCCCCCAATCTGCCTCCCCGGGGGGGCAGAAAGCCCACTAGAAACCAGGGATTTTTTTGGGCAAGTACAATTAGGGGTGGGGGCTGCCCAAAACAGGCATGCCAATGCCCCCACCTCCTGCAAAAATTACAGCCTTTCTGCCCCCCCTGGGAGGCAGATGGGGGTAGTACCCCCAATATGCCGCCCCGGGGGGGGGGCCAAAAAGCCCACTAGACGCAAGGGATTTTTTTTTGCCAATTTGAATTAGGGGTTGGGGCTGGCCAAAATGGGCATGCCAATGCCCCCACCCCCGCAAAAATTACAGTCTTTCTGCCCCCCCTGGGGGGCAGATGGGGGCTGTAGCCCCCAATCTGCCTCCCCGGGGGGGCAGAAAGCCCACTAGAAACCAGGGATTTTTTTTGGGCAATTACAATTAGTGGTGGGGGCTGCCCAAAACGAGCATGCCAATGCGCCCACCCCCTCCCTGCAAAAATTACAGCCATTCTGTCTCCCCTGGGGGGCAGATGGGGGCAGTAGCTCCCATTCTGCCCCTCGGGGGCAAAAAGCCCACTAGACGCCAGGGATTTTTTTTGCCAATTTGAATTAGGGGTAGGGGCTGCCCAAAACAGGCATGCCAATGCCCCCACCCCCGCAACAATTCCAGTCTTTCTGCCCCCCCCCTGGGGCAGTAGCCCAGTAGAAACCAGGGATTTTTTTTTGTATTCCTACCACCCAGCATTTCCCCAGGTCTCCCGATAAAAATGGTACCTCACTCGCGTGGGTGGGTCAAGTACCCGCGACAGGCAAGGGCCCAAAACGTATTGAGGAGACATCAAAATGACCTATCACAAAACAACCTGGTTTTGCAAGGGGATTCACCTGGGTTTTTGGCACCGAGCTCCGCGGCCATCTTGGGAAACCTACCAAACCCACACATTTCTGAAAACTAGACACCCGGGGGAGTCCAACGAGGTATGGCTTGTGTGGGTCCCCCAACGTTTTCCTACCCAGAATCCCCTGCAAACCTCAAATTTAGCTGAAAAAATCACTTTTTTCTAAAATGTCTGTGTGGGAAAGTTTTGGAATCTACGCGGATCCACAAATTTCCTACCACCCAGCGTTCCCCCAGGTGTCCCGATAAAAATTATACCTCACTCGCGTGGGTGGGTCAAGTACCCGCGACAAGCAAGGGCCCAAAACGTATTGAGGAGACATCAAAATTACCTATCACAAAACAACCTGGTTTCGCAAGGGGGGCCACATGGGTTTTTGGCCCCAGGCTCAGGGGCCATCTTGGGAAACTACCAAACCCACACATCTCTGAAAACTAGACACCCAGGGGAGTCCAGCGAGGTATGGCTTGCGTGGATCCCCCAACGTTTTCCTACCCAGAATGCCCTGCAAACCTCAAATTTAGCTGAAAAAATCACTTTTTTCTCAAATTTCTGTGTGGGAAAGTTCTGGAATCTACGTGGATCCACAAATTTCCTACCACCCAGCGTTCCCCCAGGTCTCCCGATAAAAATGATACCTCACTCGCGTGGGTGGGTTAAGTACCCGAGACATTCAAGGGCCCAAAACGTATTGAGGAGACAACAAAATTACCTATCACAAAACAACCTGGTTTCGCAAGGGGGCCACATGGGTTTTTGGCCTCGGGCTCGGCGGCCATCTTGGGAAACTACCAAACCCACACATTTCTGAAAACTAGACACCCAGGGGTCCAGCGAGGTCTTGATGGACTCCCCGGGTGTCTAGTTTTCAGAAATGTGTGGGTTTGGTAGGTTTCCCTAGATGGCCGCCGAGCCCGGGGCCAAAAACTCATGGGACTCCCCTTGCAAAACCAGGTTGTTTTGTGATAGGTAATTTTGATGTCGCCTCAATAGGTTTTGGGCCCTTGCCTGTCGCGGGTGCTTGACCCACCCACACAAGTGAGGTACCATTTTTCTCGGAAGACTTTGGGGAATGCGGGGTGGGTAGAATTTTGTGGATCCACGCAGATTCCAGAACTTTCCACCACAGAAATGTGAGGAAAATGTGGTTTTATTTGACAAAGTTTGAGGTTTGCAAGGGATTCTGGGTAACAGAACCTGGTGAGAGCCAGACAAGTCACCCCATCCTGGATTCCCCTGGCTGTCTAGTTTTCAAACATGTATAGGTTTGCTAGGTTTCCCTAGGTGCCAACAGAGCTAGGGTTCAAAATCTACAGCTAGGCACTTTGCAAAAAAAGGGTCCGTTTTCACTGTGAAAATGTGGTGTGTCCACGTTGCGTTTTGGGCCGTTTCCTGTCGCGGGCACTAGGCCTACCCACACAAGTGAGGTACCATTTTTCTCGGAAGACTTTGGGGAATGCGGGGTGAGTGGAATTTTGTGGATCCACGCAGATTCCAGAACTTTCCACCACAGAAATGTGAGGAAAATGTGTTTTTTTTTACACATTTTGAGGTTTGCAAAGGATTCTGGGTAACAGAACCTGGTGAGAGCCTTACAAGTCACCCCATCCTGGATTCCCCTGGGTGTGTAGTTTTCAAACATGTATAGGTTTGCTAGGTTTCCCTAGGTGCCGGCAGAGCTAGGGTTCAAAATCTACAGCTAGGCACTTTGCAAAAAAAGGGTCCGTTTTCACTGCGAAAACGTGGTGTGTCCACGTTGCGTTGTGGGCCGTTTCCTGTCACGGGCACTAGGCCTACCCACACAAGTGAGGTACCATTTTTCTAAGAAGACTTTGGGGAATGCGGGGTGAGTGGAATTTTGTGGATCCACGCAGATTCCAGAACTTTCCACCACAGAAATGTGAGGAACATGTGTTTTTTTGGACAAAGTTTGAGGTTTGCAAGGGATTTTGGGTAACAGAACCTGGTGAGAGCCAGACAAGTCACCCCATCCTGGATTCCCCTGGGTGTCTAGTTTTCACAAATGTATAGGCTTGCTAGGTTTCCCTATGTGCCGGCAGAGCTAGGGTCCAAAATCTACAGCTAGGCACTTTGCAAAAAAAGGGTCCTTTTTCACTGTGAAAATGTGGTGTGTCCACGTTGCATTTCGGGCCGTTTCCTGTCGCGGGCACTAGGCCTACCCACACAAGTGAGGTACCATTTTTCTCTGAAGACTTTGGGGAATGCGGGTTGGGTAGAATTTTGTGGATCCACGCAGATTTCAGAACTTTCCACCACAGAAATGTGAGGAAATAGTGGTTTTTTTTACAAATTTTGAGGTTTGCAAGGGATTCTGGGTAACAGAACCTAGGGAGAGCCAGACAAGTCACCCCATCCTGGATTCCCCTGGGTGTCTAGTTTTCAAACATGTATAGGTTTGCTAGGTTTCCCTATCTGCCAGCAGAGCTAGGGTTCAAAATCTACAGCTAGGCACTTTGCAAAAAAAGGGTCAATTTTCAATGTGAAAATGTGGTGTGTCCACGTTGCGTTTTGGGCCGTTTCCTGTCGCGGGCACTAGGCCTATCCACACAAGTGAGGTACCATTTTTCTTGGAAGACTTTGGGGAATGCAGGGAGGGTTGAATTTTGTGGATCCACGCAGATTCCAGAACTTTCCACCACAGAAATGTGAGGAAAATGTGTTTTTTTTAAACATATTTTGAGGTTTGCAAGGGATTCTGGGTAACAGAACCTGGTGAGAGCCAGACAAGTCACCCCATCCTGGGTTCCCCAGGGTGTCTGGTTTTCAAAAATGTATAAGTTTGCTAGGTTTCCCTATGTGCCGGCAGAGCTAGGGTTCAAAATCTACAGCTAGGCACTCTGCAAAAAAAGGGCCCTTTTCACTGTGAAAATGTGGTGTGTCCACGTTGGGTTTTGGGACGTTTCCTGTCGCGGGCACTAGGCCTATCCACACAAGTGAGGTACCATTTTTCTCGGAAGACTTTGGGGAATGCGGGGTGGGTGGAATTTTGTGGATCCACGCAGATTCCAGAACTTTCCACCACAGAAATATGAGGAAAATTTGTTTTTTTTTTACAAATTTTGAGGTTTGCAAGGGATTCTGGGTAACAGAACCTGGTGAGAGCCAGACACATCACCCCATCCTGGATTCCTCTGGGTGTCTAGTTTTAAAAAATGTATAGGTTTTCTAGGTTTCTCCAGGTGCCGGCAGAGCTAGGGTTCAAATTCTACAGCTAGGCACTTTGCAAAAAAAGGGTCAGTTTTCACTGTAAAAATAAAGTGTGTCCACGTTGCGTTTTGAGCCGTTTCCTGTCGCGGGCACTAGGCCTACCCACACAAGTGAGGTACCATTTTTATCGGGAGACTTAGGGTAACACAGAATTGTAGAGCAACTGTTATTACCTATTGACTTTCGATGCATTTCTGCCTTCCAAATGAAAGACAATGTGTAAAAAAGAAGTCACTTTGAAAAATGTCCTATAATTCTCATGCTAGTACTCACAATTTCGGAAATGTGCTAATATCTACTGTTTCTAAACTCCGTACTTTGTTCCAATTTCAGAAATACATAGGTGTCTTTCATACCGATTTTTCCATGTATATATTTTCCCAAATTAATTGCTATATACCCGGTACATAATAAAAAAAACATTGCAAGACGCTACTCAGTTATTGGCTCTGGGTTCGTCGGGTTCTTGGTGAACCTACAAGTCCTATATATCCCCACATCCAGAAAGGTCCAGCGGATGTAACGGTATATTGCTTTCAAACAGCTGTCATAATTAGAAGAAGTTACAGGTGAAAACGTTGGCACAAATGCCTGTTTTTTTCAACTAATTGTCAGTTTTTCCTATATTCAACTGTTAGTTTCTATAAAGAAACCTTGAAGGATCTACACAAATGACCCCTGCTGAATTCAAAAGTTTGTCTACTTTTCTAAAATGTATAGATTTCCAGGATCCATTATTGCTTTCATACCCATTTCTACCATTAACTGGAAGAAGGTTGAAACAAATAGCAAAAATAGGCTATGTCCCAGTAAAATGCCAAAACTGTGTAAAAAATGTTGGTTTTCTGACAAAAGTCTGCTTATCCCTGAAAGCTGGGAAAAATGGTGATTTCAGCCCCACAAATCCTTTGTTGATACCATTTGCAGGGAAAAAACCAGACGCTTTCATTTGCAGCACTTTTTTCCCATTTAAAAAAAATGCAGTTTTTTCGCTAATTTCTGGGTCCCCTCCAGGGAAATCCACAAACCCTGGATACCTTGAGAAACCCTGTGATGTTGGAAGAAAAGGACGCAAATTTGGCGTGGATACCTTATGTGGTCAAAAAGTTACAAGGGCCTAAGCGCGAACTACCCCAAATAGCCAAAAAAAGGCTTAGCACGACGGGGGAAAAGGCCTAGCAGCGAAGGGGTTAAAGCAATGTGTGTACACCAAATCAGTGAAGTGTCAAGCAAGATAATCTCCAGACAGACCCCTCTTTGCCCAAAGTGAAACTACGCAACCCTTCCATGCTACGCCTGCAAGCACTTCTGTTCGACTTCAATATACCAGGTTGCAGCAAGAGTCAGTATAATGGTACAGGGATCTCAAGGCTTAGCCAGGGTATTACGTTGGGGATATCAGTTAAAGAACAGTGAGTCGTACACATTAAGGGGCATTATTTGTCAAGACATTTTTGGAGGAAAAACATACAAATATTCCTTTTCCCGCGATTTCACCCTGGCACTGAATTATTTCAGTGCACAGGAAGAGTCAGTGCTTTCTCTTTCGCTTTTAGAATTTAAATCCTTTTAAAAAATTACAAGTTGTACGGTTAGCTACCAGAGAGATGTCAAGTATTGCAGATTAAGGGAAAGACTGAAGTTAATAGCCAATTCGAGTACCCCGAGAGTTCCCCAGAAATACTTATCTTGGAATTTAGATCATGGTATTTGTCGTTGGCTGACTCTATGTCGCATGAATCTTTTGCCATTAATTGATTTAACAGCTAATTGGTCCCCTACTACGAAAATTGGAAAAAATTGTAACATATGTAATCTGGGCACTCAGGGGCAGATGTACGACCGTTTTTTGCGGTTGCAAACAGGAATTCGGCCCGTTTGCGACTGCAAAATTGGTCTGCCCCATGCATAAACCATATTTTGTGAGTCGGTAGCGACTCGCTATTAGGAAGGGGCGTGCCAAGGGTGCCCCTTCCTAATAGCGAGTCCAACAGCAATGTATGATTGTTTTGCGGCCGCAAATGCAGTCGCAAAACACTCGCAGTTTACCACCTACTTTAAGTAGGTGGTAAACTACTCGCAACAGGGGGCCCTTCCCAGGGACCACTGCCTGCCCTTAAAAAATGAAACTGAAAAGTTTCATTTTCCTTTTTTAAATGCATCCCGTTTTCCTTTAAGGAAAACGGGCTGTATTTTTTAAAAACAAACTGCTTTATTTTAAAAGCAGTCACAGACATGGTGATCTGCTGACCCCAGCAGGCCACCATCCCTGGGAATGCTAGCCGTTCTAAATGGGGTCGCAAATTGCGCTTGCCTCATGAATATTAATGAGGCATGCAATTTGCGACCCCATTGGGAATCGCAAACAGTGTCTGAGACACTGTTGTACATTCACTTTTGCAAGTCGCAAATTGCGAGGCACAATTCGACGCAATTTGCGACTCGCAAAAGTGAATGGTCGTACATCTGGCCCTCAGAATTTTGATCATATTTTGTTTGTTTGCTCATCTCTGTTACTATTCGCCATCAGTGGCTACGACCAATGTTTATACAAAACAACATCAAAAATGTATCATCAGCTCGCGAATTTCTCCTTTATCCAAAGAATGAAATAGTGTGTACAAAATTATTTAACTTTTTAAAGAGTTTATGAATATATTTAATCTTCACTATATTCTACTTAAGTAGGTCTCTCCCTAGTTGTAAATACTTTATTTATGATTTACGATCACTAAAATGATACCCGCTATCTCTTGGGCATTTTGGCATCTTTATGATTAGGCCTGTTACTTACGAGTTTCATGGCGCACCTCACGATTATGTTCTTAAGTTCTGGGCCTTGTACTTTTAAGGCTAATGGAGATTTCCACTTTTTGGATTAAATTTTGCACATGTTTTTGCTGCTACTTAATTGCTTTTTGCACAAAACTGGGATATATTTCTGCTTTTTAACTTTTGCGGTTAAGGGAAAATCAATGGTTAGTTATAAATGTGTTAGTTTTTTCCTTAGAATTCCTTTTGGTTTTTAACCTTCTGCTGCTATATGATGCACTATATTTAAAACGGGACTCATTATGAAGCTGCTTTTGTACGGTATTTCAATATTTACAAATTGCATATGTATTTAACTCGATTTACTTGTTGCGGTAAGGGATTTAACTATGTTATTGTAATTTGTTTTCCGTTATATTATTGAATATTCTTACCTATATCTTCCTATGCTGTGCCATTGCTTGCACCAATTTGCTTGTGGACATTCTCTTTTGCTGCCTTAAGGGAGAACCTAGTACTGGATATGAAGGGTCTTGATATCCTTTTGATGAACTAACTTGCACATAAATTGCTGCTGTTATGTAGTTATAATTACTGTTACTTAATGAACTTTTAAATTAATTGAAGTGATTCTACTTTAATTTTAATATATCTTCTGTCTTTGCATTGTATTTTGTTTACTGTGGAAATGATCTGAGTTTGTATTTTATTATGCAATAATTATGTGCATTTTTATGTGGACCTCATTAGAGATCCAAATCTTAATAAATATATTGAATTGAATTGTAGAAGGTATAGGGATCAAGTGGGTGTGAGAAATAACCAGAAGGTCCATGAAGGAGGGACTTTCCTGAAAGGATCCCGCTTGAGCAAAAAAGAAAATATGTACAATAATGCAGGCACATTAAGTTTGATTGAAATAATGAGCAAAATATTACTGAAGAAGGGGAAGAAGAAAAAAAAAGGTTTGAGAGTGATTGCTGGCAAAGTCCCCAAAAGGATTCTAGGAGCCACTGGGAAACAGTATGAGCAGAGACGTTCCTTTATGCATCATCATCTTATGTCTAATGAAAGTAAGGCGGAGCATGTGAGCTGAGTCAGTAGGTGTAACATGTATGGAGTAACCGAGGGGGGAGCGCTTAAACCAAGTCCCGCCAAAGTAATAAAGTGAGACTCCGATGAGTCCGCACCAAAGCACAAAGCGCTAGCACTTCAACACATTCCCCAAGATACCTGTATAATTAGGGTCACTACTCTTTAAGAGATTTTGATGCTCTTCGTTGGCTAACACGTGAACACTGAGCCACACAGGGGCACACACTTTGTTCCTCCGGCATCGCAGAAAAACTAAGTCAGGTTTCTGAGGAAAATGGCACACTCCGATGAAAGTCATGACTGCCTGGCATCCCAACTGATCTCAGAACATTGTGAACAATGTTTGCATTTAACCAGGTACCAGAGGCTGCAGCCTCACTCCCTTCTTCAGGGCCTCAGCACTGGTGTAGCATAGGGGGAGTGGGGAGGGTTGTCCGCCCCGGGCGTCATTTTTTGGGGGGGCAGCGGCGAGCCACATGCGCAAGGTACGTTTTTTTTTGTTTGATTTTTCTCCCTCGTCGGTGTTCCCCCCACCCCCGCTCGTTGTCGCCAACACCGCTCTTACTGGCAGTGGGCGGCGGCAAATTGATATATCGTCCCGGGCGTCAAAAGCCCTAGCTACACCACTGAGCCTCAGAAAGACGCCGCCAGCTCCCTCGGTGACAAGCTCCGCCTTCCCAATAGTTGTTTTCTAACTCCCAGAAGCAAGGAGGTTCTCCAATAAAAAAAATGTGTAGAATTCTCTACATTCTCTTTTAACATGATATAACAAGTGTATTTGTAAAGCGCACGTTCACCCAGAAGGGTATCTTGGCGATTACCCAACTCTCAGTGGTACTCATTTTATCAACCTCAGAAGGATGAAAGACTGAATAGACCCACCGGGATTTGAACCTGTGACCATGAAGTCAAACACAGGCCCCTGCAGTGGACACATTGGGAAACAGCATTTACAACGCTGCCATCACATCGCGTTACTGTTACAAAGAGGTCGTTACAACGACCGCGTTGTTAGAACTGTTATATGGCGCCAGAGGACATTGTTGACATTGCTAAGTTAGCATGAGCTTCGCTGCCATGATGCTGCTTTTGCGCACGTTACTACATAGCTTTGTTTTTGCAACACTCTGTTTGTGCCTTTCACATGAGAACGGGCTGCTTTCGTGTTCTCTGCCTTTCCTGGAGTTTAGTCTGAACACGATGTGCAAGGTCGATCAACAATGCCCCTTGTTATTCTGTTCTGGTCAGTCCCTAGCACCTAGACATAACATGCTACACACAGCTGCAGTACTGAAGACTCGTTTGATATTACGTTGTTGCATGTTGTTTTAAGACACTTGGAGAAAGCCGTTCCACGGAGAAGAACTCCGCTGTTCCTATGATGTAAAACTTACATCCAGGCTTTAAGGTATGGGGTCTGCTGTCAAAGCCCAGAGATCTTCCTTTTTATAAAATAAACTTCTTCTAGTCAAAGGGAGGGTGGTTAGGCCTAAATGCCCTTTTTCCATAGTCTTTATAAAATGACTTCTCCCTTTGTATTCTATGGAATTGTAACAATGCTAACTGTGCTGAGTTTATGCATTTTGCTGCTAGTAGTGGCACGTATACTGTATTGTAGAGCACAATCGTTAAAATAAACATTTTGAACTATTTCAGTGATTCTGCATATTCTCATTGTGGACAAGTACGAGTGAGTAAGCGATAGAGTATGTCTTGCTCCCGTGATTCCTGAGAGAGTCGGGAGTGTTGTGTTCTGGGTTGTCTAATCATTTGTAGCTCCGTGATTTTTGGAGGAGAACAAAAGAGACACTATAGCTAGTCGGTATTGGGATTTTGGGCACTAATGTGGTAGGTTGGTACACCCCTATACACTGAGGTCCTGTTTTCCTGCGCATAGTTCTATGTATGTGCAGAATCCCTGCAATATGGCGCCCAATGTGGGGCCAACGTTTGGTCTGGTTCTTATCTGCGAGACGCTTGAGTAGCGCTTGTGCTTGTCTACAATACCCTCACTTCTGTTTCCGGAGACAGCTGTGACGGTGTGGCCTCCTATATTGATGTTTTATAGGTTCTTTCAAGCTTGAAGTTTTAAAAGGTTCTTTCTCTTTATTTTGGAACCCGTCATTGTGCTGCGGCCTTTTAGGTTGTCATACTTAATTGTTTATTATGGCGGTCGTAATTGCTCCACCTAATCGGGCTGCACTCACGGCTTATTTGACTCAAAATGGAGTCCCTAATGCAGGTGTTGCTCTCATTTTTGTAGTAGAGGCGGATGCTGCATACCACTTCGAGGTGTTTTATTCTTGGGTCACCTTTCCGGCGGTTGATGGAATGGATAACTTGTTTCACGAATATATGCCTACGGCCCTTCCTAATGCTTATCAGCCTTATCGGGCTCTTGAGGTTCCACTCACAGATTGGCAACATCTAATTTGGTTTAATGGCGCCCTTCCTCACCCAATAACGCCGGTCCGTTTAGGTCCTTTATCGATAGATGGGGCCACGTGGCCCGTTTTGGCTGGGTATACCCCACATCCGCGTCGTCTGACCACAGTGACGCTTGCAGAACTCCGCGTGTTGCATACGTCTTTAATATGCGTTCATAGAGCTGTTATACAGTTCATCTCGCACAACTACCAGGTGGGACCACCTGGCGTTGCTGCGCAACCTGCTGGACCTGGTGGTGTAACTATCAGTAGTGTTATGGTTAATTCAGTAATGGGCAAGCGTCCACAGAATAAGGATGAATTGCCTTATTGGCTTGCCAAAAAATTTGGACAACTGGAGGCTGTTTTTCCGAATACCTCTCCTTTGGAGAAACACAGGATATTGACTATTAGTTTGCCTAAGGACTTACTTCCAGAGTTGGCTGATTGTAACACCTGGGGCAAGGTGTTTGCAGCTGTATATTCGAAGTGTTTTGGCACTCCCTCCATGCCGTAATCCCCACCGTGATTAAGTGTGTTCAAGAGGAACACGGAGCCGAAGCGGCTGTAGAGCTGGGGATGAGACTGGTGGGGGTGTTCGATGTGGTTGCAGATATGATCCTTGCCAATGTCAAGGGCGATGCGGTGAGCTTTCAAGTGGCAAACCGCTTGGAGGCTGTCCCTGATGCAGACAAGCCACGCAAATTACCAAAGATTATTGCAAAAGCTTATAAGACCATAGGCCGCAATAGTCTGGGAGTTAAGCCTTTTACTCAAACGCAAACACAATCTCAAACTCAACAAAAAGCCCAGACTGATAAAGATGGGCGTCCGGTCTTGCCTAAAAAGAACTGGAAGAATAAAAAACAGGGGCAGCAACAGCAGAAGCAAGGTTCGCGTGCTTGTTCACCAACACCTGAGTCTTCTGAGCGTACTTATGACTTGCGCGACCGCGTGAAAATTAAGTCTCCTGATAGATTTCAAGTCCCTGATCAGCGTTCTCCTTGTTCTTTACAGGACACATCTGGCTCTCAAGTCGGTGGAGGGGAACGTTAAGATCGTGGCAAAAGTCAACCTGCACCACAGGGACGAGATCAGCATCGACAGTTTGAAGTTAAAGGAAAACAAGAGGCTCTACCTTGTTTTCGACCCCCGTTTCAGAAGAAAAAAGTTGCCGCTTTAACAGCGAGATATGCCTCAGACGGTGAGAACGCGACTCCTGGATTGGACATGGGCAGTGACTCTGCTCGACAGCGCAGCGGAGGTTACCATAGTGCGGGAGGCTCTGCGTCCCTGTCTGGAGGCGACAGCAACTGAAAAATGTATTACAGTAGAGTCTGCAGATACCCGGGTTGCCCCCCCCCCAGATAGACTCTATGAGATTATATTCCAAATTGAAGGTGATATACCCCGTCCAATCAAGGCGGTTTTCTGGGAGAACCTAACCTCCTCGTATGACATTTTGTTAGCGGAGGCAGATTGGCCTCCACACTTTGGGGTCGATTGCGATCCCGGTCGGAGGCGCACCTAATACCATTCGGCCGGGAAAAAAGCCAGGCGAATGGCTGTTTCCCGACCGATTCGCACATACGTCCGAACGAGCAAGTACGATGCGCACAACTGCCCAAATCCCGACCCAGTCGTACTCACCCAATACAGGTCCAGTTCTCCGACCGATGCGGATCCGGAAACGCAGAATCGAGTCGCACGGAAGCCAAAATGCAGCCCCGTCCGGCCGGACAAGTACGATGCGCTTTCCGTACGCGCCGAACCCGTCGCTACGCACGGCACGTCAAAGCATCCGGGAGAGGCGTACATAAGCTCCGATTCGCGCCACAAGACGATCCACGGCTACGAGACGAACACGCCAGCGACGAGGACGAGGCGAAGCAAAGAGAAAGACGAACGAGATGAACCAACCATGAATCCCATCGCGCAGGTCCTACCAATACTCTACATCTATTACCGGAACAGGCACAGATGCGTACGGCGCAGAAGGTAAGTCAGACACCAACCACAAAAACAAACTACACGTACCCGACATATCACACACACACAGAGGGATGCAGAAATTACTTACACCAGCAACAGCAGCACCATAGGGGCGGGATGGCCATCACCAATGCCACATATACACATAGGGGCCTGGATGCCAACTACTAACACCACCCCTACCCAGGGGGTGCTAGATGCCTGTCACTCCTACCACCTCTACCCATGGGGGCTGGATGCCCACCACCACTACCACCCCTACTCAGGGGGTGCCAGATGCCTACCACTACTACCACCTCTACCCATGGGGGGCTGGATGCCTACCACTACTACCACCTCTACCCATGGGGGGTTGGATGGCTGTCGCTACTACCACCTCTACCCATGGGTGCCAGATGCCTACCACTACTACCACCTCTACCCATGGGGGCTGGATGCCCACCACCACTACCACCTCTACCCATGGGGGACTGGATGCCTGTCACTACTACCACCTCTATCCATGGGGGGCTGGATGCCTGTCACTACTACCACCCCTACCCATGGGGGGCTGGATGCCTACCACTACTACCACCTCTACCCATGGGGGGCTGGATGCCTACCACTACTACCACCCCTACACATGGGGGGCTGGATGCCTACCACTACTACCACCTCTACCCATGGGGGGCTGGATGCCTGTCACTACTACCACCTCTACCCATGGGTGGCTGGATGCCTACCACTACTACCACCCCTACACATGGGGGGCTAGATACCTACCACTACTACCACCTCTACCCATGGGGGCTGGATGCCTACCACTACTACCACCTCTACCCATGGGGGGCTGGATGCCTGTCACTACTACCACCTCTACCCATGGGGGGCTGGATGCCTGTCACTACTACCACCCCTACCCATGGGGGGCTGGATGCCTACCACTACTACCACCTCTACCCATGGGGGGCTGGATGCCTACCACTACTACCACCTCTACCCATGGGGGGCTGGATGGCTGTCGCTACTACCACCTCTACCCATGGGTGCCAGATGCCTACCACTACTACCACCTCTACCCATGGGGGGCTGGATGCCCACCACCACTACCACCCCTACTCAGGGGGTGCCAGATGCCTACCACTACTACCACCTCTACCCATGGGGGGCAGGATGCCTGTCACTACTACCACCTCTACCCATGGGGGGCTGGATGCCTGTCACTACTACCACCTCTACCCATGGGGTGCAGGATGCCTACCACCACTACCACCTCAACCCATGGGGGCTGGATGCCTGTCACTACTACCACCCCTACCCATGGGGGGCTGGATGCCTACCACCACTACCACCTCTACCCATGGGGGGCTGGATGCCTACCACTACTACCACCTCTACCCATGGGGGCTGGATGCCTGTCACTACTACCACCTCTACCCATGGGGGGCTGGATGCCTATCACTACTACCACCCCTACCCATGGGGGGCTGGATGCCTACCACCACTACCACCTCTACCCATGGGGGGCTGGATGCCTACCACTACTACCACCCCTACACATGGGGGACTGGATGCCTACCACTACTACCACCTCTACCCATGGGGGGCTGGATGCCTGTCACTACTACCACCTCTACCCATGGGGGGCTGGATGCCTGTCACTACTACCACCTCTACCCATGGGGGGCTGGATGCCTGTCACTACTACCACCCCTACCCATGGGGGGCTGGATGCCTACCACTACTACCACCTCTACCCGTGGGGGGCTGGATGCCTACCACTACTACCACCTCTACCCATGGGGGGCTGGATGGCTGTCGCTACTACCACCTCTACCCATGGGTGCCAGATGCCTACCACTACTACCACCTCTACCCATGGGGGGCTGGATGCCCACCACCACTACCACCCCTACTCAGGGCGTGCCAGATGCCTACCACTACTACCACCTCTACCCATGGGTGCCAGATGCCTACCACTACTACCACCTCTACCCATGGGTGCCAGATGCCTACCACTACTACCACCTCTACCCATGGGGGGCAGGATGCCTACCACCAACAACACCCCCACTCACAGGATGGCTAATGCATGACACAACAAGCACACACCAACATAAGGAATGCAACAAAAAGACATCCCCCCCAACACCATAACAAGCGTGTGTAGACTGTGTCAAATGCCTACAACACTGAACATGACTTTGTACATACAATGTGACCCCCTATCACATGTCACACATAAATGTGTGTGGCCCCCACAATGCAAGCAGACCATGACCACTGTGGCAATGGGGTCCAACCCCCATCATCACAGTGACCAAAAGGTAAGTGTGGGGTCCATAGCTGAAGCACATTTTGCACATTGTGGCAATGGGGTATAAACCCCCATCATCACAGTGACCATAAGGTAAGTGTGGGGTCCATAGCTGAATCACATTTTGAACATTGTGGCAATGGGGTCCAACCCCCATCATCACAGTGACCAAAAGGTAAGTGTGGGGTCCATAGCTGAAGCACATTTTGCACATTGTGGCAATGGGGTCTAAACCCCCATCATCACAGTGACCAAAAGGTAAGTGTGGGGTCCATAGCTGAAGCACATTTTGAACATTGTGGCAATGGGGTCTAAACCCCCATCATCACAGTGACCAAAATGTAAGTGTTGACATTGAAAAAGCTGCAACTGCCAAACTGCATGGATGATTCCTTGTCGCAGAACAACAAACACATCAGTGGCAAAGTAGTGCTTATGTCCCATAGCAACATAGATTGGGGGAGGCAAACAGTGCAGTGCAAATAAGACATACCTTTGGCCATGTGCAGACAAACATCACCCATTGGGGCTGACACTGTCAACATCCATCAATGACACAATAACAGAAGTGACCATCATAATGCAGACCCACATATTTGCACCAATGGGCACACTAATGTAGGTACCCTGTGGAGACTGTAGATGTGAGGTGAACAAATAACATACCATGGCAGCAATGGGACACACAAACAATGATCATTGTGCTGACTGATGACCTAGGAGTCCCAGGGACAGCAGGTGAAACCCACCAAACAACATACAGCCAATAGCACACTAAAGATATGCCAATGCAGTGGTGCAGATGCACAAACAGGCAGACCCACACTGCACATCAAACACAACAGGTGAGGGGGGGTGCCAGTGTCCCCAGGTAACCACACAACACATGATGAGGCCTCAATACCAATTACACAGATGCACATACAGTGCCACACAAAAGTAACTCATGGATCCAAATCCCCTATGTGGGCAATCAGGCATTGTTAGATGAGAGGGAGCACAAATTACACATGTCACACAAGCTTGTAGGAACAGCAACTAACACAGCAAGAGACAGACCCACCACAGCACTACCCCCAGGGACCCCATATTGTGCTGACACTAGCCTGCATGATAATCCCACTGTGATGACAATGTTAGATGTCGTTCACACTGTGAACCCCAGCCATGTGTCCTGAGCAACTAACTACCATCACACCTACACAAGCTCCAATCAATCAGCACGGCCTGCCAGCCAAGGCCAATATGGAGGTAGGGGTCTGGCCGTGCAACAACTCACTTTTGCACACACTCAACACCACACACCCTGATCTCCACCAATGTGCAGCAGTGAAGCTCACATGGACTGGTGACATTGCACATGCACCCATGACAATACCAGGGGTGGTGGTGGGAACCAAGGTGCAGAAACCCATCACACATGGCCAGTCAACAAGACTTGTCAATGTCTGACACACAGCACAGTATGCTGTACATGGGCATGATGTGAAATCCACCACAATCAATGGGATCCTGGCCATAGTCACACACCAATGAAGAAGCCAAGGTGACACACGAAGAACACACGTACACAACTACCAACATTGCAGCTCTGACCCTGAGGAGTGGCAGCTGTCACACACACAACGTGTCACAATCACTGTAAGCTAACACAAACTGTAAATCACATTACTCGTGTAAACAACAAGTGCGAAGGGGAATCCTGAATGTGTCCCATCTGCGTTTGCCCGCATCCCCAGCACTGACAACAAAGACAACCTGGGATGACAACCTCATGCACATTAGTTTGCCATGCACCCACATCACAGAGAAACCAGGTCCAAGATGCTGGATGAACACAGAACAACTCAGCAAGCATCACAAACAGAAACATCCCTAGGGACACACCCTGTGTAGGAAAAGGGAAGGGAACACGCACAGACATGCTTACACAACACAGGCCCATGCAATGTCACCCGATTACACATTGCCATGAGGGCACACCACTCCTGTGGAAGGTCCGCTGTGCCAAACCTTGTCTGTGCACGACCCAAACATGTCAGCAGAACACTCCGTCAGTGAGTCAACAACCACAACACACAGAAGGCTCTGCTCACATCAGCCTGGGTACGGGGGTGTCACGTCAGTCATCTGCACACACACCAAACACGTGTCAAGCAAGTTGCACTGTATACACAGATGAGTCCTTCGACATTGATGTGCAAAACTGCATGTCCAGTGGAGCTGGGCACACAGTCAGGGAAATTGGAACATTGAACAGTGGTAAGCCCACCAGATGTGCATCAGTGTAAGACAAAGATGTTCATTTACTAATGCAAAAAGGACATCCCTGTGTCAAATGCTGAACATTACACCCTCAGACTGTAGCAAAGGATGCCATAGATCCAGAATACAACAGGACACATATCCCATGGACCACATGGAGTCCATCACTGCAACACTTCATCGTCCTGATGTGAACACTATTACAACTGCAAATGCAGGATGCTACTCATCCACATCATGTACAACAAAAGAAAACCCAAAAGTAAACAAAAAAAGGCTTTATTCAGCAAATGTCAGGGTAAAAACGGAAGTCCAAAAGAAACTAAGGCCAATGGCCAGTCCAAAATCACAGTACCAACGGGGTGAGAAGTGACAACTGGTCACACATTGCTTGCCTGCACTGGTACGGTTGGGGGACATCACGCTTGGAGGGGCAGGCCAGGCACCGCAGGGACAGGATCAGGGGATGGCAGAGTGAGGCAGTGAAGGGGTGGTGGGTGCAGGAGTGTCACCGGCAACTGCAGTGGAGGTGTCTGACTCAGGGGGGGCCGGCACCACCGTGGTACACAAGTCAGTTGGTGTGGGTGCCGCAACCACTGCAGTGGGCTGGACTGATGTAGTGGACTGGGTACCCACTGCAGTGCCCGAGTCAGACGTGGTGGTTGTGGACTCCACTGCAGTGCATGACTCCAAGGGAGTGGAAGGGTGGGCAGATGAGGTGGGCAGGACAGAGGGGGGGACCCGGTCCCCACAACAGTGCCACTAACAGGCAGAGCGTCTGGGTTGGGGGTGGAAGAGCAAGTGGCAGGGGGGGAGGGCCTAAGCAGTCTGGGGATGCGGTATCGGTGTGTGGGGGAACGTGGGGCAGGGTGTGGCGGGGGAACCTGTGCAGTGGTGGCCTGGGGGATGGAGGAGAGAGACTGGGCGCTGGAGCTGCGTGGTGGTGGTGGTGGGGTCTTGCTCTTCCTGCTCCGGGGGGACTTCCGAATGGGCTCCTGTGTCTGCCTGCGCCTGGGGGAGGGTGTCCGGGGGTGAGGGGCACTCCTCTCTGTGTGGGTGGACTTCCTCTTCCCCTGGTGTGCTGGGTCAGCAGGAATGGTGGGGAAGAGGCCGAGGTCACACAGGAAGACCTGCTGTGTCTGTGGGGTAGCAGGCGAGGCAAGGGAAGGGGTCTTGGAGGGAGAGGATTTGGAGGACTGCGGAGTGAATGTGGATGCCTGTGTGTGTGTGTGTTCCCCATCCCCTGTGTCTGTGGTATCAGTTCCCTGAGGATGCTTGTGTGCACGTCTTGCCTTACTCTTAGGTGTGTCTGTGCTGCTCGTGTCTGTGTGTGTGGGTGACTGTGCAGGTGTGCATGTGCTTTGGACAGGAAGGGGGGCAGGAAGTGTGGATGGGGCAGAGGTGGGAGGGGTGAGGGACTGTTGGACGAGGGACACTGCTGTCGTCAGGGAGGAGTCCATGGACCTATTGCTCCTCTGTAGGGCAGACATACCCGTCGAGATGCCCTCCATGAACGACACCAGCTGTGTCAACAGAGTGGTGTGTGCATGGAGGACACTCAGCATTGCTGTCTGCCCTACATGGAGCTGCCGAAGGAGGTACACAGACTCCTCACTCAGGGCAGCAGGGGACACAGGGGCAGGGGTGCGGTGCCTGGCACGAAGGAGACATGCTCCCGAGCACGGGAGCCTCCACGGACCTCAGGAATGGGAGCCGATGGGAGGGCGGTGGTGGTGGTGGTGGTGGCGGGGCCAGACAGACTAGCTGGCCTTTGGTGGCTGCCGAGACCCGCCTCCACAAGGGAGTCATCCTCCGAGCTGCTGTGGTCCCCAGCTGAGGTGGATGGTGCTGAGGACTCCTCGGTATGGCTCCCCTCGCCCTACGTGCCACTGGGTCCCTCTGACCACTCGTCCAATGCTGACCCAGTCTGGCTCTGCTGCTCCTCCTGGTCCGTGGAGCTGTCCCCTCCTGTGGCCGTGGATGTATCTGCAAACAATTAGGGAAACAGACAAACATCAGTCACCTGCACTGACCGCACACACCACAGTAAGTACAGCACATTACAGAGCAAGCCCTGGCATCCTTAGTTGAACATTGCCTAAAGTCCTGACACAGATTCGGGGAAGCCAATTGTCAGTCTGATGGTCAACCATGGGACTCACACCCCTCCTGTCCTTGTACCCATCTGTCTGGTGCCTGTCTGAAGGTAAGACCCCAGTGTGGACACATGCACCACCTACACAGTTGTTGGACATTGCAGGGAACACGGTGAAGCATGTGAACATACACACATCACATCTCTTGCCACTGAGTCAGTGCAGGTGTCCGGATGAAGGGATGGCCAGATTCTAATTAGGAATGCATGTGATGCATACCAGCACCAGACACCATGATGCACCCATGTCCGGATAGTCAATGCCACAATGGGGTGCAAGTTGCACATGTCACTCCCCTGCAGGATCAGTCCCAGGAAGTTGAATGCCATGACACAGGAATGCGTGCAAAGTCATACATAACTGTCTCAAGTCACATGGCTATGGCAGCCAGACAACAACAGTCTGCACTGTGTCACAATCCGAGGGCATGGGGAATGCAAGTTATGTGACTGACAAGTGCACATGTCCATCCCCCAAAAACCACATCATCTGTACTACTATTTGTCCACGTCATACCAACTGGACATATGGGGGACATGAAACACAACTCTCTGAACATGAGCACCTCACAGTGTGCTGTGAATGAAAATACAGCTGCTTGAAAGTCACAGTCGCAAACACCTGTGTGCACAGTCAAGTGATCAGACACCTATAAGTCACAGAAGTATCGTCTATCATGGTCACATCTCAGATGGCATGCTGAGCCCCAAACGATGAACATACCAGTAGTCCTGACAACGAAGACACAGCACAATGAGACAGAGGCAGACACCTGAGGGTACATTTCACTGACCACAACATGCCAGATGATACACGGGAGTGGGAGTACAGAGTGTATTGTATGCACTGGAGTAGGCATGACTGTCCAGCTCCACCTGTATGAGGGATGAGTCCTGGACAGTAGGCAGGTGGCTAAGCATGTGTGACACACTGGATACACATACTCCTGAGGCCCAAATATTGTTCCCACCAGCAGCATGGGTGTGTGCCACATTCCCCAGGGACATGTGGTGAGTCAGAGCAGCAAGCGGACCACATATCAAAGTTACACGCAGATCACATGTCAGAACTTAGGCATTGTGTAAGCAATTGACCCACCCATGAATTGCACAACATAGTCACGGGAACAAATGCTGTCCTCCACCTTGAGCAAAGCAAAATGCAATGACACAGTCCCCAAATTAGACAATTTCCTGACTATAAGGGCCACACATATGCGTATCAGAGGAGAAGTGGGCATGTAACAAATGAGGGACATGGGTCCTGGACCACATGACTGATGTACTGTGGAAGTTTAACCAGGCCAGAGGAGGGCACATAGCATGGCAGAAAAAGTGCACAGTGCAGTCATGGACTCACCCCCTCCTTGCTGCTGTCTGTCCTTCAGCTGCCCATCCAGGTCAGGGAAGACCACCGCCAGGATCCAGAGCATGTTGGGGGTCAGGGTCCGGTGTCCGCCCCTCCTGCGAGGAGGCGACAGCTTCAGCTGGACCCTTGCGATCCTCCGGGTCCAGCCACGAAGGTCCTGCCACCTCTTTTGGCAGTTCCGGATCCTGCGCCTGTAGACCCCCACGGATCTTACTTTCCGGGCGATGGTCAGCCAGATTTCCTGCTTCTGGTGGGCATCAACCTGTGAGGATGACAAAGTGAAAAGGCCATTACTACACATGCAACATATACGTGCATCACACAGTTGGATATACATGTCTCAATCACAGGGGCATATGATGTACACAGGCAGTGCAACAATGGCTATGAACAGTTTGCCAGCAGTCACTACATGGTATCATTGCATGGGAAGTAAACCTAGTTGGAATGCACTGTTACTGCACTGTACCAGTTCTGTGCATGTGACTACACACTTTGGGGTGTGACAACTACTCAGTGGGCATGCTAGCCAGTGTTGTGCACACTGAAAGCCCTGCTAGTCAGACAACATGCACAATTAGTGAGGCAGTGGACAGCACACTCACCTGCTCCCCTGGTGTCCCATACAGCTTGCTGTACTGTGGAAGGAGGCTGTCCAGCAGGGCCTGGTTCTCCTCAAGGCTGAAGGCTGGGGCTCTCTCCACAGTACGTGCCATTGCAGGAGCCAGAGGATGCATAAACAGCAGCAGTGTTGGTGGCAGATGTCGTCCTGGAGCATGTAGTGCAGGCAAGTGAGCTCTCAGGGGAACAGCCAGCATTATATGTGTGCTGCAGAGGCAGATACTGTCCCATGTGTGCAAAGTGATAGGTCCAAGTCGTTTGCATCTTCTGAATTTGACCTATCCATGGAATTGCAGCACTAATACACGCCCACAGCATCCTTCAAATCTTCAACTTCATGACACCCATGATTTTGCAACATTGTTGTGGCTGGCCAACTGAATTCACTGCATCAGACTCGTTGGAGCTTCGAAAACGCGTCCGTTGCCATGCCAGGCCCCAGCCAATGTGTGCGCACCGTTCGGTCCATTGCTGTACAACGCGTATCAGGCATACAACGCGTACCCGCTCACATACGATGCAATGGGCCGGCCGGGCACACCGATCGGTCCATTGCTGTGCAACGCGTACCAGGCATACAACGCGTACCCGCTCACATACGATGCAATGGGCCGGCCGGGCACACCGATCGGTCCATTGCTCTACAACACGTCCCTGGACAGGTCACACACATATGTCACCATGCTGGTCACTGGTGAACCTATGCCAGCCACATTTACTTTCCAGGGACTCAGGGGCACACCTACAACACCACACCCAGTCCACACTGTCTATGAGGCATGTGTGGCAGCATAACCTTATCTGTGTATGGGGGTGAACATGTGGATTTTGGGGTGGCACTTGGGGGCAGACACACCCAGGCTGTGCACGTGTTAATGGGGACAGGGTCCTTTGTGTTGTGCACCTGACCACTGTGATGTGCAACTTTTCATTTCTGAGCATGTGTCATGGTCACATTTCCAGGTTGTGTATGTGTATGACATGTCACATACCCCCAGGCTCACATGTGGGAAGGCATGTACGTCACAGGGTGGCCAATTCCAACAATAGTGATGTCCCTCCACAGTCTGTGTGCATGTTGTGTATCACACGTCTCTGACTCCATGTGCACAATGGGAGACAGTCTCCACATCCACGTGGTTTGTGCATGAACTTTGATGGTGTGTGTGTGTCACAGACGTCCATGTCTGTCCTGCAGAGGCTACAGGGGCCACTACCTGTGGGTGTCATGTTTATTTTTCTGACGTGTACATGATACGCCATGTCATGCCAGTGTCCATGTGGCAAGACAGGCTCCCTGGGAATCTACCTTTCAATGAGCTGTGATGCCTGTGGAGCATCTGTCCAGACATGTCACTGTGGTATGTGTGTGGAACGTGAGAGCAGTTAATGGGTACTGTGACACAGCCTAATGGTGTCCCATAGCACACCCTGGAACCTGTTGTCAACACTTGTTGAACAGAGATGTTAGATGATGTCCATGTAGGTGCCATATATGTCCAAACGGGACAACACACACATCAAGTACTTGTGTATGTTGATGATGTATCATGTGAAATTGAGTATGGTGAACGGCACATAGGTGGGGTGACTGACAATCTTGCTTTTTTCACCTATGCACTGCTGGGCTCCTGCTGTCCATCGACCATTCCAAGACCTGGCAACGATGGTGGAACGTGACAGCATCCGACGGTACCGCTTCACCAGGCAGCTGATTGAGGATTTGGCAGTGCGGTTGGCCCCACATTTGCAGCCTGGCCGGCCGTATCCTACAGCGCTGACCCCCAAGGTGAAGGTGATGGCAGCCCTACACTTCTTTGCCACCGGTACCTTTCAACACACTGTGGCAACTACTGGTGGGATGTCACAGTCTATGTTCAGCCGTGTGCTACCCGATGTTTTGGGGGCAATGTTGAGATACCTCAACCAGTACATCTATTTCCCAACACGTCAACGACTCACTGACGTCAAGAGTGACTTCTATGCCCTGGGGAGGATGCCACATGTAATTGACTCCATTGATGGGACACATGTGTCTTTGATACCACCACAGGCACATGAGCAGGCATACCGCAACCGTAAACATTACCATTCGATCAATGCTCTGGTGGTATGTCTTGCAGATATGACCATCTCACATGTGTGTGCCCGTTTCCCCGGTTCTGCACACGATGCCTACGTGATGAGGAGTAGTCGCATCCCGAGGATGATGTCACAGATGCCGAACCAGCGTGCCTGGCTTGTTGGTGTGTACTGACTTTGTACCATTGTGTGTGTTCTGCTATGTTGTTTTCCGCATACATTTTCAAATCGGCTAATGTGCAATTGTCTGTCTGTAGGTGACTCGGGATACCCCAACATGCCGTGGTTGCTGACACCCCTCAGGAACCCTGTGACACCAGCCCAGATGCGCTACAATGAGGCACATGGTCGGACGAGGAGGGTGATTGAGCGGACCTTTGGTCTCCTGAAGAGCCGCTTCCGCTGCCTGGACAAGACAGGAGGGGCCCTCCCATATACCCCAGCAAAGGTGTGCAAGATTGTCATCGTCTGCTGCATGCTACACAACCTGGCAGTGCGGAAGGAGTTGCCTCTCATCCTGGATGACGATGACCAACGTCCGCCACCTGTGGAAGATCCTGGCCTGGGTCACGATGCCAGTGAAGATGATGATGATGATGATGGTGATGTCCGCACACAGCTCATCACCAACTTCTTCAGCTGAATGTGAGTCTCCAGAGGGTTGTAATGTCAATGATTTGAGTTTGCATGATATGTGTGTGTGGTGCTCTGGTGCTGTTTGAGTGTGGCCATGTGCTACTTGACTGCATGCGTGCAGCGATGTGTCCTTGCAGGTGGTCTGTACTGCCCAACAGTGTTGACATGCTAACTTGGTTTTGTGTAGTTATCTCGTGACATGTATTAGACATGAGTATTGCCATTCTGTGCTGTTCTTCAGTGGTTTTGACTGTGTGTCATGTCTGTCCTTCACAGGGTGCTGCCGGAGTTGTCTGATCAACTTGGATCCCCCGAATCCATGATTCAACTTCCAAGGTGGAAGCAGTCGTTTCCCTACAGGTGATGTGCCACACACCCCTGGACTTTCTATCTTCTGCACTTTTTGACTTTGTGGCCACAGCCAGGTTGGATTAGCTTGCATTTGTAGTGGAAACTACATGTTGGAAATGTGTAATAAACCTGTGCTTCGCTTTGGGATGTGCGTTGTCTGTAGTCACACATCTGACTGACATTTGCTTACTGCACCTGTAGTCTAGTTGACAGTGACTGTGAATAGGTGGCGTGTCTGTACATTCCACTGTATTTCGTTGCAACATCAGTATAGGTGATGAGTCTGATGGCCCTGGTGTGTATGTGTTTTGTGGCCCTAGTGGTGTGTCTCCCTCATATCTGTCACGCGCCATGACTGTAATGACAGTGTTGGACTTGCTGTAGCAGTTAGCATGCACAGTGTAATTTAGCAGATCAACATCTACATGACAAAAACCACATTGGAATCACAACAGAGGCAGATATGGTGTATTGGTGAGTTTATTTACATACAGGTGTGAGGATGGTGCACAGTATGGTGGGTGCTGTACATAGAAATTTGGATCCAAAGTTCCCATGTGAATTGGAAGTCTTGGTAGCTGAAATGTCCAGAGTAAAGTCCACAGTCATCTGATACATTTGGTCAACTAGAGCTCCCCATGTCATGTGGGAGAGTTGGCTTGGCTTCGACAGGGCGTGGAGTTTGCACACAGAGGAAAAGTTCCAGAACAGGTGTTGGCTTCCTGGGGGATGTAGATGGCCATCGGCCTCTCAGTTTGGCCTCCTCGGACGGCCCCTCTTCTTGGGGGGGACCCTCAGGTGCAGGCTGCGGCGGTGCAGGGGACTCTCTGCCAGAGTCCTCCTCCCTCCCTGTGGCATTTGCAGTTGTTTCAGCAGCAGATGTTGTGGGCACACAGGGAGGTGAGGCCATGTTGGTGCTGATCTGGCGGAGGCATGTCAGTATGTCCCTATGCACCGCTGTCAGTTGTTCCAATGTGTCCCACTTGGACTCCATGCCACACATGTGTGTCTCGACATGTGACATGTGTGTCTCGACACGGGACATGTGGGAGTCCAAGCGGGCATGATGGGCAGCCTGCTGCTGTTGTATGTCCTTGAGGATCCCCACTACCTGGCTGACCTCTCCGGTGCTAGTCTGGTACGCATCCGCGATGCGTGCCAGTTGTGGGTCATCATGCAGTCCAGACCCCTCTGCAAGGAGTGACCTATGTCTACCACTCCTCCCACCACCCCTGGCGACACGTGCAGGACCTGCAGTGGCACGCACAGGTGACCGTGGGCCCACTTGGGTGTTGTTCCTGGGCTCGTTGTCACCAGCTCCAGTTTGGGCCTGGGTCCCTGCGCTGTTGTCATCTGTGGTCCTTGGTGTGTCCGTGTTGGCAGGGGTGGCCTGTGTGTTGGCAGTTGTTGGAGGGGTGGGTGCAGGGGTGCAGATGTTGGTCCTGCTGGTGCTGCATGATGACTCACACCGGAGGGTCCAGCTTGTTCTTCGCCATCCGAGGAGTGCAGAGGCTGATCCACACCAGTGAGCTCAGTGTTCCCCGGAGCCTGGGACAGGGAGTCCTCCTGGTCTGCTGCTGTGTCCCCATCATCACCTGTTTTGGGGAGAGACACAGATTGTATGTTATGTTTCTACTGGCATCAATTGTTCAAACACCTGACAGTTGTGACTGTACCTCTGGATGTGGGCCATGACATTGCATTCTCCTAAATAGTGACAGTCAGAGAGTGATATTGGTGTAGCACATTGTCCTGCCAACCTGTGGCATGTCAATGTGAATGTTGAGGTGTGTGCATGACCAGCATTGGTGGTATTTGGTTACCATCCAGGCCTCCTTCTCCCCCAGCCCAGTTATCCCACCATGGAACGTGCTTCCATTGCAGGGAGTGCAAGTTGTCTTTCAGGATGTCAGGCAGTGGTGTCCTGCTGTTGGTTGTTGCACAGTTCCCAGCAGGGCCTTGTGCTCCCCCAGCAGTACCCAGTGTCAGCCATCTTGTGAGTCCTTATCCACTCCCTGTGATGTGAGCATGGTTGAGAGTGGTGTTGATGGGCCAATTGTGAGGGTGACCAATATCTGTGCCTACAACTCCCATCATGCTATTGCCTCCACCCCCTTCCCAGCATGCCCATCCTTCCTTCCTTTTGACTCTGCTTCCCTGTGGGGTGGGGTGCCTGTGCTGACAGGATGGCTGGGAGTGTTGTCCTGGCAGTTGTTTGGCTACAAGTCCCAAGAGTGTCCCTGTGCTTCACACAGCATAACCCAGGGTGGTGGTTCTTTGTGGGATCTTCAGTTAGGCTGTGAGGCATTGCATTCTCCCAGGTGGGTTATGTGGAGTTAGTGTTGAGGGGGTGTGTGAGGAGAGCTGCTTGTAACTATGGTCAGTGCTGTGAGTCCTCCTTCCCACCCAGCCAGATATCCCACCATGCAACGTGCTTGCATTGCAGGGAGTGCAAGTTGGCTTTCAGGATGTCAGGCAGTGGTGTTCTGCTGTTTGTTGTTGCACAGTTCCCAGCAGGGCCTTGTGCTCCCCACAGCAGTACCCAGTGTCAGCCATCTTGTGAGTCCTTATCCACTCCCTGTGATGTGAGCATGGTTCAGAGTGGTGTTGATGGGCCAATTGTGAGGGTGAGCAATATCTGTGCCTACAACTCCCATCATGCTATTGCCTCCACCCCCCTTCCCAGCATGCCCATCCTTCCTTCCTTTTGACTCTGCTTCCCTGTGGGGTGGGGTGCCTGTGCTGACAGGATGGCTGGGAGTGTTGTCCTGGCAGTTGTTTGGCTACAAGTCCCAAGAGTGTCCCTGTGCTTCACACAGCATAACCCAGGGTGGTGGTTCTTTGTGGGATCTTCAGTTAGGCTGTGAGGCATTGCATTCTCCCAGGTGGGTTATGTGGAGTTTGTGTTGAGGGGGTGTGTGAGGAGAACTGCTTGTAACTATGGTCAGTGCTGTCAGTCCTCCTTCCCACCCAGCCAGATATCCCACCATGCAACGTGCTTGCATTGCAGGGAGTGCAAGTTGGCTTTCAGGATGTCAGGCAGTGGTGTTCTGCTGTTTGTTGGTGCACAGTTCCCAGCAGGGCCTTGTGCTCCCCACAGCAGTAGCCAGTGTCAGCCATCTTGTCAGTTGTTTTCCACTCCCTGTGATGTGAGCATGGTTCAGAGTGGTGTTGATGGGCCAATTGTGGGTGTGACCAATATCTGTGACTACCACTCCCATCATGCTATTGGCTACACTGACTTGACCAGCATACACAGAATTCCTTCCTTTGAGTGAGCTTCCCTGTGAGGTGGTGTTCTAGTGGTGGGTAAATATCTGGGAGTGTTTGTTGGTTCTATTTGTGCCACTGCCTTGCTGTATTTGTTGTTATGTTTGTAGATCTCATGACACAGTTACATATCACTATGAGATGGCAGGTATTGTGTTTGTCTGACTAGCATTCACATCTTGGGATGAATATCTTTTGGTTGCTGTGTATTTGCTAAGTGTGCATGGTTTGCCTATCCCCTTGACTGTGATGTGTGTGTGTTGTCACACCATATTGTATATATTAGTTGTTTACTCACCAGGCTCTGGGATGTCTGTTAGTCCGTATACGCTCACTGGTGGTAGGATGGCCCGCACCTTCTCCTCCCAGGGCCTGAGGTATACTGGTTTTGCAGGAGGGCCACTGCCGGTGTGCTGGCTGAGGAGGTAGTCCTTTTTGAGTAGGTCCCGGACCCTCCTGCGCACATCATACCACCTGTTCTGGATGTCTTCCTTTGTGCGCAAACATGGTGATTGTGCGTTGACCCTGTCGACAATCCTCGCCCACATCTTGGTTTTCTGCGACATGGGGGTCTGTTGTACCAATGTACCAAACAACTGTGGCTCTACCCTGAGTATCTCGTCTACCAGGACTTCCAATTCACAATCTAGGAACTTATGGTTCTTCTTTGGGGGCGTGGTGATGGGTGGTGGTGGTGATTGATGTGTGTGTGTGTGTGCAAGTGGGGGGGGTGTGAGTGTAGTTTTAGCTGGGTGTGTATGAGGGTGCTATTTGTAGGTGTGGTAATGGTGTGTGGCTTGTGTGATGTATGAGCTGTGAGTGTGTCTGTGGTTGCTGTGTGATAGTGTTCTGTCTGGCAGGTCAGTGGAATTTGCAAAGGATCATGGTAGGGATTTGTGGCCTTTATGTAGGTGGAGTTGGAGGTGTGTCCTTGTTCCATTTTTTTTCCCTCCCTGTATTTATTGGCTTAGTGGTTGCTTGTTTGGCCCTTTTTTTTCAAATTTTTCCTTGGTGTTTTTGGTGCATGTACGAGTCGTTCTTGTGTCCGAGTAGGACGCTGCAGTTGTCTGGTGCGATCTTGTCCGACTCGTTCCCGCTGTGTGTCAGCTAGGTTTCATATGCGGCGTACGAGTCGGTCGCGGAGTATTGGGTTGCTTCGGCTGGGTTTTGTATGCGTGTCGGTCGTACGGCTTGTGCTCCGGGCGAGTCGGTCGTGTTTTGCACGCACAGCATCGTACTACGCGGGTCGGAGTTCGCGGGTACGTTTCGTTCGGGTTCAATCCGAGTGCGTGTCGGTCGGTTCGTTTCGCGTGATTTTCCGGCCGGATGGCTTGTTTCCGTCCGGCTCGGTCGGTCGTTTTGTATTCCGTCCGAGTCTGTCGGATTTCACATGCATTTCATCGTACTACCCGGGTCGTGCGGCGCCGGTCCGAGTCGGTCGGACTAAATTCCCGTACCGAGTCGGTCGGTACGTTTTCCGGCCCGAATCGGAATCGGCCCCCTAGTGTTAGCCGCTTCCAGAGGGGAAGACGTGATACTTCTGAGTTTTTCGCGTTATATCTGTGAGGAGCATGAACAGGCTTTCGCAGGTGAGTGGGCTTTGGCCCTAGCCCCGGCGGTGTATCGTAATCAGGTGGGTTGGGATGTTGATTCACCGGCTCATGAAATACCCTTACGCTCTATGCCACAGCCACAACCGCAATACCCAATCAGACGTGAAGCAAAGGCTTCCGTTTGTGACATTCTAACACAGTTGGAGTATCAGGGTGTGATTGAATCATGTACATCACCGATGAATAATCCTCTCTTTACGGTATCGAAACCTGATGGTTCATATCGGATTGTATTGGATTACCGAAATTTAAATAGTCATTGTCGCACTTTTGCGGTGCAAAACACACACAGCTCAGCGCTGGTGAACAATCTTGTTTGTAAAAAATACAAAACTACACTTGATATTTCTAATGGTTTCTACAGTCACAATCTCGCTCCTGAGAGCCGTGACTTGACAGCATTCACTGCCGTCGGGAATCAGAAAAAATTTACTCGATTGCCTATGGGGTATAAGAATAGCCCCGGGGCATTTGCGGCACGTATTGTGTCTTTGTTGAACGACATGGACCCAGATGCGTTCTCGTACGTGGATGACATTTATCTGACGGACGATGAACAAATGCTGCATCTTGTCCGAGTCGACAGGATTATCTTGTCCTTCGCCGACTATGGATACAAATTCAATTTTGCTAAATCGCACATCGCCCATTTGGCGGTACTCTTTTTGGGCTACGAGCTCAATAATGAAGGAAAGGGCCTAGACCCTCACTTCTTGGAGAAATGTGCACAATTGCAACCCCCTTCTACAATGAAGAAACTTCAGTCCTTGCTGGGATTTTTGAATTTCGGGAGGATTTACATTCCCGATTATGCCCAGCGTATCAAACCGCTTTATGCAGTGATACAACCTACATATTCTTCTGCCAGCTGGCTTCCGGAACATACCTCTATTCTTAATTCCTTGCAATCTGACTTGCTTGCAACTAACTACTTGTTGACACATGATAACACCACGAACCTGGTAATACGTATCGTCTCTGGGGCAGTGGGTTTCACTTACTTGACGTTCAATGAGGGAGACACAGTTCCTATTGCATACAAATCACATTTATACACTGCTGCAGAGATGCGTTTTTCAACTGTTGAGAAAATCTTGACAGCAGTACAGATGGCGATTCTGAAAGAACGCTCACTGGCGCAAGGCAAACGCATTCTCATGGTCACGCCATTGCCTGCTTTGGAGGCCGTGACTAAGGCAAGTGTACCTAACTCGAAGGCACTACACCCCCGTTGGATACAATGGGCTACTTCTTTGACATCGGCTGATGTCACGTTTATCTTTGATCCTTCCTTACAGACACAGGAGTTTTTACAGTATGAACACGTTCATCCTCCTCCATTGTCTCTGCTCCCTCTACATGAGTACGAATGCATAATTTATACCGATGGCTCGGCTCAACCGGCCACGGGTTCCAAACATGCTTATTCTGCGGCTTGTGCAATTGTTTCTGGCTCAATTGTTAATGGAGAGTTTAAGTCTTCCATTGTGTACACTCAGGCACTTGGAGACTTTACGGCACAATTGGCGGAGCTGCTCTTGTACTTGCTCTTGAGTTTGCTGATCCAAATGTGATTACTCTTATTGTGTGCGATTCCTATTACTGTGTCCAGTCTTTTAATGACAACTTATTCTTTTGGTCTCATAATGACTATCGAGATTCTAAAGGCAGCGCAATTAAGCATAAAATGCTTTGGGTTCGAGTGGCAGATCTTAAACAACGTCTGCCCCTCACACATGTTATACATACTCTTGGCCATCAGCGTGTGGGAACATATGCTCTTGGTAATTCTTTGGCTGATGAAGCGGCCAAATCTGCAGTAGCCACGTGTTCCATAGCAGCAGTTACAAGATCCATGACTAAAATAGATAATGAGATTCTGGCAGCAGAAGCTGCAACGAGGGAGGGAACTGCTTATCCTCAGGGTTTCCCTTCAAAATACTCTTATCATATAACTCCCGAACAGGTTCCTTATGCTATGATTCCTTCAGTTGGGGATCAGCTGATTCCCAACTCGGACCGCAGACCTGCTTTGATCAAAGCCGCACACGAAGGCATAGCGTCTGCACATGCCGGTGTGTTGGCAACAGTCTCGATTTTACAGCAACGTTATTTGTGGCGTGGTTTATTTAAACAGACCCGTAATTATGTACATTCTTGTGACATTTGTCAGCAAATCAAGCCATCTACGGTCACACGCCCACCGCAAACACAGCTGTTTATTTTTAATCAACCTTTTGGCTGTATTTATCTTGATCACTGCGGTCCTCTTTCTTCTGATACTGCGTATAAATATATACTTGTTGCAGTTGATTTGTGCACTAGATTCCTTTGGGTTTGGCCACAACACAGTGCTAACGCTCGAAATGTCATCAGGGATTTGCGTGTCTTTGTCGGGATGTTTGCCTGTGGTACCTTCCATTCAGACCTAGGTCCGGCGTTCGCCTCTATGGCGTACAAGGATGCGATGAAGTCGATGGGGGTGCTGGTGCAGTTTTCGTCTCCATACAGGCCTGAGGACAATTCAAATTTGGAGCGAATGAACCGTGACTTAAAGCAATCCTTGACAGCTAGAGTCTTAGATACTGGCAGGAACTGGCTGGCCCACTTGTATGGGGTTCAACGTGCACTTAATAATCTCCCTAGAAGATCTGTGGGTGGGCGGACCCCATACGAAATGCTCTTTGGCATTAAAATGTTTGTGCCAGACCTTGATGGTCTAGACGTTGTGGCGGCTGCCACAAACTTTGACGTAGATAATCATTCTACGGTGTTACAGGATCTACAAAAGACACGTGACAGCTTTGCAACTGAACATTTACCCTCATCCAGTGATGCAGCACTGCTGATTCCAATTGCCGGTTGGCTTCCAAAAGTTGGAGATCTGGTACGAGAAAAGTTGGAGAACAAAAAAGAATTTGGTCCCTCTTATCGTGCACCGGTATCTGTGCTTGGACTGAAGGGTACTCGAGTGTACAGTCATTTTACCACCTTTACCTGGTCGCAAAGACAACAGATACATCTCAGTGGACAATGTCAAGTTACACCATGTGGCCGATTCTGAATAGTGTCACGCCTGCAGTTTTGTGCAACGCCATTTCATTAGATCCACTTACTTCCACTGTTCCTCGTGTGGCTAAGAAAGTGATGGACACTATAATTGATCTTTCACCAGTGCGACCTCTATCTTCCACTATGGATGTCGAGTATATATGTCATCCAGATGAGTCCGTGAGTGAGGTGCCGAACAGTCCTCAGGAACATCAGACGGACCCGGCACTTCCACCTCTGATTAATCGACCTACGAGTGGCTACTATGGAGATCATGCCAGCCTCTCTTCCGGCTCGTCGTCCTCGACATCCAGTGTGGCAGATCCACCGACTAAATTAAGTATTTTCTTCACTTGGTTCAAAAAGACTTACCTGGCCCCTCCATGGACCTATATTTGGTTGGTGCTTATCCTGATTTTCCTCTTCATGTCAATTGGATTTGTAACAGTGTTCTTTCTACTTATCAATGGTCATTACTTGCCTGAACGCTCTGCTGTGAACTTGGTCGATGGTATTCTGGCCCCTCACACATCGTCCCATATCATGAAACATGATCAGACAAATGTGAATATTTCAGCATTCCCGGTTGCAGATGGCATCGTTTGGGACAAGGTCACTTTTGAAATCCACGGCCCGACCGAGGTCCTTAGAATACCATACGTGTTTCATGTCTCTTTAGGAGATGTGGTAACACGGGACATACATTCTGATGATTGGGATGTGCAAGCAGTACATGCATTGTTTTCTGATTTGAAATATTATGCTGCTTTTGATGCTGAAGATTTGTATTTAAATTCGGCCAATTATAGTGATCTATTTTGTTATCAACATTATGGGCATCATTTTTTACACACAACGAACACGTTAAGACCTGCTTTTAATTATACACAATAGGAACATTGTCCAACTCCCGTAAAGGGGAGTTCTAAAACCCTAAGAGATAAGTTCACTTATTTTACCATTTATGACACGTCTAATCCGGAATCTTATTTCTTTAAACTTCAATTGTCTTCACAAACCAAATTTATATTGACCCACACCAAATTGATTTACGCCAACTTGTTTAGAACTAAGTTGGCTACGCATGGTTATGATCACTGGAAAGAGACTGTTGATTTAAAATCAATCTGGGGCACTTAGCCGTGGCAAGTTCAGGGACCTGAGGCTTTGCATCGTGCGTGCCTAATCCCAGCTCAAATTTTATTGTTAAATGATACAGTGTACCAGACCACTTGTTTTGGACTGGCAACTGTAAAAAATTTAAACACCCCGTCCATTCCGTCCTTAGCTGAATATGACGATTGGCGTACTCAAACAAATTATGCTATTGAGGCATTGCAAGCTTTGCTTCGAAATGACACTTTCAATGTCTCTGAAATTGATTCTTCCGGGTGGTTAGTATGCCAACAAGTACTAATGCATGCCAAATGCACTTTTATAATGTTACACCTGGTTTTATTCAGACTAGACCGGATTCTCATTATCCCCTTAAACATTCGGTCACCACATACTCGTGGGTAAATTATGCCAACAATGGTTGGAACATTCTACGTTGGCATCAGTGAAACAACATCTTTCACTTTTGTCGAATGGAATCAATCTGGCTGACTTCGTCCTAGGCCCTAGGAATCCTAGATCTAAGAGATTTATTTATGCAGCTTACAATGAAATTTGGAAGCTTTCGCAGATGGAAGCTGCTTTTCGGCTGCGCCAAATTGATCAAGCCAATTTAGAAAAAGTCCTTGCCGTAGTAGACAATAGCATCAACACACTTTCCTCACGCATTTATACGTTGGATAATATTGTTTCATCTGTTATTGATATTGTTCAAAGTGATGTTTCTGTGTTATATCATGGTCAAAATCAGTTAAGATCTGTTATGCAATTTGCTTGGACATTGCAAACTCTTAAAATGGGAAAAGTGCCTTGGATTATTTGAATGCCACTGCTTTGTTTTTGCCATTTAATCTAACTGATAAACAGAGGTTTATGTCTATGAAAGATGCAGCATATACACTTTTGCATATTGAACAATTAGAGCCCCTTGCCGTTCTCAGTAGCGGAAACGGACTCTGCTGTTTGGTTAATTCATGGGGTAATCTCTCTCCCTTTTTCGCTGTTTCAAATTAAATCATGCATGCAGCATTTTCGGATTGGACGCTTTGAACCACTGGGTAGTGCGTTTCTACATGAATTGTGGTCCCTGCCTTTCATGTACAGATATCAGAGGGAGGGTAAAGAAGTCTTTCTTACAGGGGAGGACTGCGATTCCACAGTAGGACATTCCCTTGTTTGCAAACACGTTAAATTGCACGGCGCTTGTAATGTGTCAGCGCCCAATCTGGCTTGTTTTTTAAAAGGGATCCCAGTGCCGTCAATAATTCCAGCTTGTACATTACTTACAAATGGCAGTTATCTTATTTCGAACAACCAGGACTGCTGTGGTTTACGGGCAGGAGTCCCGTATTTAGTAACGGTTTCCCAGCGCGTAACTCGTTGTAGCAATGTGCTTTTTCTGCCCCCGCATGGGAGTCAAGATAGTTCAATTTGGCCTTCCATTCCGACTTTGAAAACAGATTTCAACAAATTGAGCAGACTCAAAGCGCTATTATTCCAACAAGAGGTGGCTCTCACTTTGGCCCGGGAGACCTTCGAATTACAGGTGGCTAGGACTTCTAGCGAGATACAGTCCCTTCTGAATACTAACCTCCCACTTCATTTTGGGGAGCTTATACATCAAATATTCAATGCGTCTGACACTGAAGGCCTTGCACATTTTTTTAAATGTGTGGGATCTGGCCTTGTAACTTCTCTTCAGACGATATTTGGAGTAATTCCGGCTTTTATTCATTCTATTTTTTCCAGCGTCTTCGCAGGGTTCCTCTTAGTATTGGCATTAGGTGCTGGAATCCTGCTTTTCCTGTTCCTGCTGCGCAATGGCTGCTCATCTTGTGGTAATGCACAGACCAGGCCAATTGCAGCTGTACCGTGATGGCATTCAACAGGTTTTTGGATGCTTGCCATTAGCAACGCTTGGCGTCAGTTATGGACTGACTTTTCGCTTTGCCTACTTTACTTGCGTGCAACCAGTGTTTTACTGTCAGCGATGCCCCTTCTATTGGGCAATGGATATATGCCTTTCCAACACGGCCTGGATTTTAACCAGTTGATGGGTCCCTTAGAGACTCATGACCAGGCTTGTTCTGGAGATGGACGAATGGCGTGCGACAGCACTTGGAGTGTTGGCTGAATGGGATGTCTGTGAAACGTTTTCATGCACGCGGTACTTGGGCAGACCACGTTACCGAGCTGCACGCCAAAGGATTAAAAAGGAACAAACTTTGTAGAACGAAATAAGTGGAAGAAATAGGTGTGCACTTGGCCCCCCCCTTTTTTGAATTTATTGTATGACTGCCCTTCAGCCAAGTTGCACCCATGGAGTACTATAAAATGAGTCAAATGGAGACAGTCACATGTGCAATGGCAGAAACATTCATCCATCCCAGGAACGGAGGCTTGAGACCCATGTTTAAAACTAAGACAGACTGTTTTAGGGACGGACTACGTATGCACATTTAAGAGTGAAAATAAGCTCATTATCAATATGCAAGCTCATGCTTTTCAATTGTATGTTTTGAAAGTTAGAACGAAAAAATCCTTTTTAATTGATGTATGGATAACATCTAAGGGTGGGCGGGGTATTCAAGAGTGTGGCTTGGGGAGGTTCCGATAACAGGGAGTGTTGGTAACGAGGTGTTTTTAGCAATGTCTTCTGGGATTTAGAGTCACAAAGTTTGTGAAAGTGAATGGTCTGTTTCACAGGATTGGTTGACGTGGAGGGGTGGAGTCATCTGCTCGTATTTGAACAGGGAAACAGCAGTACTGAGTAATACCCTATTTGATGCAAAGAGAAAATACGCCGGGAAGGTGATTACTCTGTTATATGATGAAGGTACGGGCGAATGTTTAAGGAGTTTGGTTCACGGGTATAGGTCAATTCAAAAGTAATGTGTAACATCAGGTGCTGGGGAACACTTAGTGGAGGTTCTACAGGTTAAGGGAGGTTAAATATGGGAGGGTAATGTAGGTTGGGAGAGGCTCCCTTGGGTACATTTTGGTCGCGTATAGTGGCGCGTTTAGAGGGAAAACGTCAGTTAATAGCAAAACATCGTATGGTTTGTTTATTGTAATTTTTAATTGGTGTACATAGATCTGAAAACGTAAACTAATGTCATTGTTTTAATACTTGTAGTGAACACCTGACGAAGCCCGAAATGCATTGGGTAAAAGAGATCCACTACCGAGGATGTTTTATGTATGTGTCATGCTCCAGAGAAAGGCCTGGTTTGGCATATCTGTTGCAGTAGAAACTTTCGAATACATAAAGTGCCTCACATGTGACAGGATACAATTTTTTGAAGAAGATATGCTGGAGGATATGGAATAAAAAAATTTGATTAAACGTGGACAAATTGTAAAGTATTTTTGGTACTAAAGACGGAGTGCTGTGCGTTCGGTTGGAGTGTTACCTCGCTCCCGTTTCTGAACTTTTAAAAAGTTGGCATTTTCTTGCATTAGCCATGTGGTGCCTGCAGCCTGTCTCTGGTCACATCACTGGGTGGCTGATAGATGAGCTTTGTGTATTCCCCATAGGCAGCCATACACAATGGGGAGCTTAGATGTGACTGGATGGGCCATCACTGGCAGGATGGGTTAGAGGAGTTGGGCTCAGCCCCACTTACACTTGATTAGGCTGTGTCCTGCCTCCACACAAAGGGCAGCATACCCCCTGTAGCTAGTTAGTCTGGAGCCAGGGTCAGGAAGGCAGGTCACCAGTACACTACAAAGGCATGCCTCTAGAAGCTTCTCCCAACTTCAAAGGCACAACTGTATATAAATACTGGACCTAAAACATCACCAATCAGTACACTTCTGGACCTGTGGATACTCTGCCAGGAAGAAGGACTATTGTGCTGCTACAAGGACATTCACTCTGCTGGTCTGCTGCTCTAAAGAAACTGCTGTCCTGCTATGCTGGCATGCTGCTCCCTTTCCTGGGGAAGAGGAACTGGACCTGCAACTTCATCTTGAACTCAGAACCCCAGAGTGACTCCAAGGGATAGTCTGCTGGATTCCTGATCTGAGCCTCAGGGACATAAAAGGCTCCGCAACCAGCTCCTGAACCAAGCTGCAATGAGTTTCTGACCCCCAAGTGGTGCCTCCAAGAGGTCCTGGCCCCTCGATGTGGCTCACAGACTCTTAAATCAAGTTTTTGGGCTCTTCATGACCACAAATGGGCACGTTTTTACTGAGACCATGGCGCTCGCACCGGAAATCAGCACGAGCCGCCCCAGCCCGTCTCTTCACACTGCAGCATCGACCGCTCACAGGGGACCGCCAGTGCAAAGTTCCAGTCCGCCCATCCGCGACGTTTGGCCTGCTCTTCACGCCATGCCGACAACTGCCTGCGATGTTATCCTTGCACCCCGTGACCCACTCCAATGCGAACGGGACTCAACACAAAACTTCAGAAGGTAAAACCTCAGCTGGACTAATCTGGGACCGTATCCAATCTGCGCTCCATGGCAGTCGGCCTGAACTTCTTTGACCCGGTCTAGCACGGCCTTATAGCCTCAGGTGGCGCTTTGTGCTTTTAGGCACTATTTTCCACTTTATTCTTCAAAAATTATCTCTGGTTCAGCCAATTTTATTTTTGTCATTTTTCGTCTTATTTTATTTATTAATTAAGCTCTAAGCTCTATTTTCCTAACCTGGTGTGGGATCTTTTTGCGTTGTGTTTTCACTGTTGTACTGTTTGAAGTGTTGCACAAATACTTTACTCATTGCCTCTAAGTTAAGCCTGACTGCTTTGTGCCAAGCTACCAGGGGATGAGCACAGGCTAGTTTGGGGTTTGCTTGTGCCTTACCCTCAGAAGGATTGTGGTTGCTGCTTGATCAGGGCTCACACCCTAGTCTACCAGTAACCCAATATATCACAGCTCAGATATTCAAGAGGAACCTGTATGATTTCCTGGACACTTCTGTGGCCAATTCATTCCATAAGGTTGTCTCCTTGTCTTTAAATAATGTGGCTACCGATATTGGTAACTCAATGACGACTGCAATAGCAAGTACTTTGTCTGCCTTGACAGGGCAAAAATTAATAAAGAATAAGCATATGTTAATCATTAACAGTACTCAAACATACATTGAGGAGTAGAGAGTGGTGAAAAATTTGTGGTGGCACGTGCTTGGTGTGAAAATACTGCCCTCACTCACAAAATTGTGACATGCTTTATCATAGGGCTGCTTCAGTACACCCCTGCGCAGACCAACGCCTGGGGTGGAGCAATAGGGTGGGGAAGACAAGACATAGCATATGTTATGTTATGTTATGTTAATATCATTTATAGCGCGCGCGGCTACTCAGGAGTGTCCCGGCGCGAAAGCCAAATGATGGAGGAGAGGCGCTGGACTGAGCGACACACTTATGCAAACAGCCAAGTTTTTAACAATTTCCTGAACAACCTTGGGTTAGAAGTGTTCCGTAGTGTATAAGGCAGAGCGTTCCAGGCTTGAGCTGCCTTGAAAGAGAGAGAGCTGCCCCCCACTCGTACCAAACGGAACCGAGGGATCACTGCCAACCGCTGAGAGGTTGAACTCAGCAGTCTTTGTGGCACATAGAACCTGAAGCAATTCCTCAAATACGGGGGACCCAAGCCATGGAGAGCAGCATGGGCCAGGGTGAGGGCCTTGAATTTGACCCGTTGGGCCATGGGGAGCCAGTGTGAATCCAGCAAATGTTGCTTCACACTAGTTCTTCCGGAGATCTTTAGCAGAACTCTGGCTGCCGCATTTTGTACAACTTGCAGCTTCCTCAGCTGGAAGTTTGGCAGACCTATATATAGTGTGTTGGCATAGTCTAGGCGTAAAAGAATCAGAGCACGCGTGACCATTTCTTTGGCTGCCCTGGGTAACAGGGGCAGAAACTTCCTGAGAATCTTCAGTGTACCAAAACCCTGTCCGGCCAGTTTCTTTATTTGTGTGGAGAACCTAAGGTCCTCATCAAACCAGACACCTAGGTTTTTGACAGGCTGACCCACAGAACTAGGTAGAGGATAGTTCATCGGCCAGAGGGCTTCCCTAAACTGCGGGGGGAAAGACCCATATAAAAGAACCTCTGACTTCTCTTCGTTACACTTCAGCTGGGCCAGAGCCAGCCATTCAAAAACTGCCATTAGACAGGCTGTGGCCTGGACAGGAGATGCATCTGCCTCCCTCCAAGTGAAGAGGAGCTGGGTGTCATCCGCATAGGCGATGATCTTCGCTCCCAGTTCCTCTGCAAGATGTATCAACGGGGTGACATAAATATTAAACAGCAGAGGGCTCAGAGTAGATCCCTGCGGTACTCCTGTGGACACCTTTTGCGGGACCGAAGAGGAGGGAGGGAGCCATACTTGCTGTGATCGATCTTCTAGGAATGACTTGAGCCAATTCCATGCTCGGCCCGAAATACCGATGTTGGTGAGGCGAGCAAGAAGCTGGGAGTGTGGTACTGTGTCGAAGGCGGCAGAGAGGTCCAATAAAATCAGAGCCGCTCTGCCACCAGCGTCCAAACACTCCCTGATTGCTTCAGACATCTCCACCAACGCTGTCTCGGTGCTATACGTAGCTCTAAACCCCGATTGGGCTGGGTGCAAAAGGCCAGATGTTTCTACAAAATTGGACAGCTGTTTGAACACCGCTTTCTCACACACTTTTGCTATGGCAGGCAGAAGTGAGATGGGACGGAAGCTAGCCAGAGAAGAGATGTCCAATGATGGCTTTTTTAGTAAGGGAAGGAGTTTGGCCTGTTTCCATTCCAAGGGTACAGTAGCCGTTTGAAGGGACATATTAATCAGGGTATTGACCTCAGGATTAACTACCTCCGCCATGGCGGCCAGCAGCCTGGCGGGAGAGGGGTCCACAGGAGATCCCGATTTGAGCGAATTAAGAATGGTCCGTGAATCCTGGAGAGTAATCGCAGAAAATTCTGTTAAAGAGGGAGATGAACTAGATAGACATAAACTAGGTCCAGAGATAGTTGTAGAAGGAAGTCCTGCCTGGCCTGTACTTCCTTGTCCCAGGCTGGCCTGAATCATCTGGATTTTGTCAATGAAAAATCTAGACAGTTTTTCGCACCATGTGTCAGAGGTAGGAAGAGTAATGTGCTCAGCACATGGGGAGACGAAACTCTTTGAAAACATATCTTTGCCGTTATTTTTGGACTCAAAAATGCACTCTGCATAATGGCGACTTTTAGCTATACTGATAGCAGCATAGTAAGCTTTCTGAGCCGTTCTAAGAGCAATTTTAGCGAGGGGGCAGTAAGCCATCCTCCAGCTTCTTTCCAACTTTTACAAAGCTGCTTTTGCTCTTTAAGCTCACTAGAGAACCAGGGTTTTGAAGGAGAAGTTCTGGCTCGCTTATGAGCGAGGGGAGGGGATAATGAAGCCACCGCCTGCGAGATCCAGTTCGAAAAACTCTCCATAGCTCCACCCAGATCTTTTTCGACGGGAGGCCGCGCCACGAGCAAGGCCGAACCCAAAGCCAAAGGGTCAATTCTATGAGACGGCCTGCTCTGAGAGAGGCTACTGGCTGATTTGGATGCCAAGATGGTCCATGAAAATTGGATCAGGAAATGGTCCGACCAAGTTACCTGCAAAGGTTCTTTAACACATAGAGGGAAGTTGGAACAGACCGGATCTAGGATGTGACCCCCTCGGTGCGACGATGAGCTAATCCACTGGGAGAGCTGAGCTAGACTCAGTGAGTCGCAAAGCTCCCTTGTAACACTCGACTCCACTCGATCCAAGTGGATATTGAAATCCCCAAGAAGTAAGAAGTTAGAAAAACGAAGGGCCCTGGGTACAATCACCTCCTGTAAGGCTTTCAGAAATGATCCAGCAGGGCAAGGGGGCCTATAGACCAAAATACCTCCTAGCGTAAAGTGGGGCAAGATAATGATGGAAAAATCAAGAGCTTCTCCATCCCCAATTCCCGAAACGTCGCCACGATGAAGAGTCCACTTGTCCCTAAAAACGACAGCAGTACCTCCACCTCTACCATCCTTACGATCTGCTCTGGAGATTTTATACCCTCTAGGAATGGCTAATTCAATGGCCGGATTCGAGTACTCATTAAGCCACTTTTCCGTTATAAAAAGTAAGTCCAGGTGGTCATCGGAAAGAAGTTCCCAAATGTCCTGGGTATGTTTGACCAATGAACGAGCATTAATCAGGGCGGCCTGAATGCACTGACTCTTGTTGGAAGCTCTAGATAGGTGAGCGGAGCGAACTACTTCCACCTCTTTGGGGTGCAAACTAAAGTTACAGTTCTCACATATCCTACCATCGTTATCCAAATCACTCCATGAGTTGGCGCACTTACCCCCATGCTTATCAAGCGCTAGCAGTTCAGCGCGACTGTATGTGAAACGATGTCCATGTGCATCCAGCGTGAAACGGGCAGCATGGCTAGCGCTAGCCGCGTCCGGGACGCTGACGGGCGCAGACGGGCTTGCCTTAGGCGCGCCAGCGGCGCGCCCGCTGCACATATTTCAGTGCAGAGCCCACAAACAACTAGAGCGCGCTGTGCCTAAGATGGCGGCCTCGGTTATCCACCTCGGGATTATGCCGGAAGGGCAGCGCGAGCCACTCCTCTAAAGTGCAGTAGTGCCAATATTTGCAAATTCAAATTTACAAACGTGTACTAATTCAATTTAAAAACGGATACAGATTCAATTGATAAAACAGGTGCACATTCAATTCAAGTTTAAAAACTGGGCAAAACAGGGGATAAAATACAGGAAAGCGTTTCAAGCAGCCTTTTAAATAAGGTGCAGAGTGCAGCAAAACACAAACTGACACTCGTAGCTACCAGCTCCTAATGGCGCTGCGCGTCCGCGCCACGTGCATATTTCAGTGCAGAGCCCCCAAAACAACTAGAGCGCGCCGTGCCTAAGATGGCGGCCTCGGTTATCCACCTTGGGATTATGCCGGAAGGGTAGCGCGAGCCACTCCTCTAAAGTGCAGTAGTGCCAATATTTGCAAATTCAAATTCAAATTTACAAACGTGTACTAATTCAATTTAAAAACGGATACAAAAATATACAGAAATAATAAGTCAAAATATATTGGGATCACCGAAAGAAAAAGTGCAGTGAAGATTAAAACTAGCTCGGAGGTGTCTCTGTGCATAAGTTTATTCCTGGACACTCCGGCCATTACCTGAAATATGGTTGGCCAGGAACAACTTGTTCCCGCACCGAGGGATCCCCTATGTAACACTCTACCTTCACAGCGGAATTGGATAAGTGCCGAAAGGGAGGAGCACTGATGCAAGTGTGACTACAGGGGGTCTCTACTTATCTCTCGCCAGTATTAACATTACTCTTGTGGAAACTTGTACTTAGGGAGAGTGTTACATAGGGGATCCCTTGGTGCGGGAACAAGTTGTTCCTGGCCAACCTTATTTCAGGTAATGAGGGTATTTTAACTATTGGGATCAGAAAGGTCCTGACGGATTCCGGTGTGACCCTATATAACGGGCACAATTACGAAGGCAGAAACATGTCGACAAATTGGCAGTAAGGAGGGGTGTAGGAGTTCATTACTTTCTTCCTGTCACCACCATCCTTCACGTTTTTAATCCTGGCTTGAGGGTCCAGGAATAAACTTACGCACAGAGACACCTCCAAGCTAGTTTTAATCTTCACTGCACTTTTTCTTTCGGTGATCCCAATATATATTGACTTATTATTTCTGTATATTTTAAATGTTATGTCTTGTCTTCCCCACCCTATTGCTCCACCCCAGGCGTTGTCTGCTCAGGGGTGTACTGAAGCAGCCCTATGATGAAGCATGTCACAATTTTGTGAGTGAGGGCAGTATTTTCACACCAAGCACGTGCCACCACAAATTTTTCACCACTCTCTACTCCTATATTTGTGTTTGAGTTTGTGGACAGGGGGGCCGGAGTAGAGGGGTTAGCCTCTCACCCCTTCTCTTTGTGTAATACAATCATTAACAGTACTCATGTGAATCGACATAATGTTGATTGTGGTGGATCAATTATTTAATGTGAACACGACTTAAAAGTCCCTACGGCAGGACCCAATTATAGCTGCATTCGGTAGCTCAAACCAAAGGCCATTTGATGATTCAAATGATCAATATTCTGATGATCTATATGATACAAAACTCATTTTTGTGCCACGCCAGTAGAGACCAAGTTTTCTACTCCAATTCAGTGTTCTCAAGATGGGTAGATTTAATTTTACTGGAGGTGCAGGACTTACTACTGAAGGGTATAAGAGCCTTGTCTGGTGTGCCCCGAATAGTTTATAAGCAGTATATTTTTAGCTCAGAAGAAGAACAAAAGGTTGCTGCCAGTGATAAAAAGATCCCAACCAGTTTATTCTTTATTGCCACTTCCAAATGGAGACAATAATCTGAGATATTATCCTCACAGGGATGGATGATGTGTCTAGATTTATAGGACGCTTATCTAACAGTGCCAATTTACAGTCACGAACTATTATCTACAGTTTATCTGGGAAGGCCAGGCGTACAGGTTGTACTCTATACCATTTGGTCTATCGTCTGCACCCTGATGTGGCACCAAGCTGTTAAAACCATTGGCAGCAGCTCTCAGGTCCCAGGGACTGAGCATGGTGCTATAGTCAAATGTCATGATATTTCTAGGGCAGGAAAAGAATCGTAAATGTAGAACATTCAGATATGAATGCACCAAAAAGGGTGGAATTTCTGGGCCCTGGAGTGCACTCAGAAAGAGAAATGCTGTTGATTCCGGACTCAAAATTAAAGGTGATAAAGAAAGAGTTGAGGATGATGTTAACCCAACATCAGATTTCTATTTCTCTCCAGCACCTGTAGAGACTTTTGGGCCTTCTTTCATGCAAGCAATCTTTCCGGCACCTCTTTATTACAAGGCTCTACAGTGACTGAAGATAAGACACAAAGAGGGTTGGAATACTCAAGTGGTTCTTTTAGATCTAGAGGCAACGGAAGAACTAAATTAGTGGTTATGTCGTGTAGACCCCTGAAACAAGCACACCATGTTTCCTACCTCCCCAGATCTAGTATTAGAATCAGATGCAAGTCTCTAGGGATTTGGCACCATCTCGACCGGAGGAAGATGTTCCAAGAGGGAGTTGTAAATGCACTTAAATTGTTAGGAACTTCTTGCAGGCTCCTTTGCGGTCCAATGCTTGGTCATATACAGGATCAGATGTGCAACGCATAGACAATCTGACAGTAGTCAGATATATAAACAGACTGCGAAGCAGTAGACTGAAATTCCTAGTGGAATTGGCCAGGGCACTGTGCGAATTCTGTCTCCACCGAGGGATATTCCTACTGGCGGAGTAACTTCCTGGATCATGCAACATGGTGGCAAACCAGTACTCAAGGATCCTATACGACAGCAGTGATTGATGTCTAGATTGCAGGTTTTTAGAACTGTGCAAGGTCTGGGGACCATTTAATATCAACCTGTTTGCTTCCAGACTGACAGCTCAATTATTGCTGGAGAACAGATTCGGAAGCTTTATCAACTGATGCTTTTCTTTAGGATTGGGCTGGTGGAAAACACTATGCTTTTATGCCTTTAACCATGATATGCCGGTGGGTGGCATTGGTTCACAGGCAATTGACGAAAGTGGTCTTGATAGCGCCACTGTGGAGGCCACAATCTTGGTACCCCTCCCTTCTGGAGTTCTCAGCGGACTGTCCAATTCAACTGCCATTCTCTCCACAGCTATTTAGGAGCTCTCACTGCCAATATCACAATCTTGTTCTACAGGGCAAGCTGACCCTAGTACATGGAGCCTTTCAGGTTGCTTACAGACATGCCAGGACTTTCAGAGTGTGCCCTGGCTATATCAGGTCTTCCTATGGACAGGGCACAGTTAGGGCCTATAGGTCAGCAAGGAAGTATGGCGTAGCTCCTGTGTGGAACGGAGTATTGATCTCATTTCATCAGATGTGGCAGTGGCACAGGTCAGCGATGTCAGTGGGACATCAGAAGATTGAAGGAAAGGCGGTTGGGGAACACCCTTGATTTTGCATACTACTGAAGGGCAATAAGCAAATCCTCCTGAACCCAGATACCCTACATTATGGGATGTAAATTTACTTTTACAGTTCCAGTCATGGTAGGAAATTGACAAACTTTCTTTAAAATTATTGTCAGCCAAGTTGGTTATGTTAATATGCTTAAGGTACTTTAGAAGAGTGTTGGATATTAGATATCTAGATACCTCTTTGATACATTCTTCCCCAGTGGGGGCTCATTTTATTATCACAAGGCGTACTAACAATGCTTTCACCTCTATATAGTTCCCAAAACTTCCTTAAGATCCCAGATTGTGTGTGGTAAGGTGCCTTAAGTAGTATGTGCAAATAGCAGAAAACCTGAGAACATCCACTCCATAATTATTCATTTAATTGTGTAAGTCAATTACACCAGGGACTTCAACTACTTTGAGTAGATGGTTTAAATGGGTGATGACCTTGGCCGGGTTGGATCAAGGGTGTTTTCGGCTCATTCCAGCAGGGGTGCTATGGCTTCAAAAGTCTTTTGGAAGGGGGCTAGATTAAAGGATTTCCTTCATAAGGCAAATTGGTTCATGGTTTTAACATTTAAGACTTTTTACTGTAAACCAATTCAGCATGCAGAAATGACAGTTGTGGATATGCTTTAACCTTGCATAGTAGAGCCTCCTGGCCTGTACTATAATTTCAGATTCTCCTAGCCAGTTGGTGAGAGCCCTGATTTTATTAAAGACTAAAGATATTAATATTATCCCTCTGCTGGTATTTCTACCCACCCTTGTGATAGTAGGTAACAGATTCCTTTGGTCATTTGGTTATTCCTAGCAACTAATCTCAAATCTTTCTTTACAGATCCCTAAAACAGTGACTCGCTAAGGAACCTTTCTTCTCTCTGCGATGCTTGCCATCTTTAATGCTTCTTACTTTTCCATGGGCTATTCATACATTTCCAAATTACTTTAAGAAAAATTTGTGATTTGCTAATGCTTTGCACATCTGAGGCCTCATGCACAAAGAGGCGGTTCCAGTACAATGGAGAAACCTCTGCCTTTGTGGTGCAAAGGATTCACAAACCTTTCACAGAAGAAAGGGACTTTTTCAAAAGCAAGTCATACACTGCCTGTCTTATTAATAATAATCGGGCACTTATTTTCCTGCATCGGACATTTCCCGAGAGCAAGAGTAGGAAAAACGCAAAAATCAGAAAGACAGTGGAAAAGAAAGAAGGAAAAACCACCTCAAAGGGCGAAACCAGGAACCTGCAAGAGTTAGATAAAGGGGCAGGGAGTGTCTCGTAGTGGATTAAAGAAGCATGAGATGAACTGAAGAATACGTAGTTTTGGTATTGGGTGCGTTGACGTTGAATTGCACCCGCCGCAAATTCCTGAGCAGTGCTTCGCACACCTGCACTCCGTCTTTTTCAGGTTATGCACTGGCCCCCCCAGCTCTATTCATCTTGCCACCTCCTTCTGCCCCACCGCCAGAGCTGCTAAATGTACTAGGAAGCAACACAGGAAAAAACAGTAATTGCATCTTGCCACACAAATTAATATATTTCAACATGCGGTTTGACATCAACATATAACTTTTTAAAATATTCTTGTTTCATATTTATATCTTTTCATGCTGTTTGCTATATTACATTATTTTTATGTTTCTAATACAACAAAAATGTAGATCATTATATCCAAATTGTATCTACCATTCCTGTAAAGTACATAATTCAATGCAACATTGCCATTGCACTGTCTTCCTGAAGCTCATTTCTGAATCCTGGCGTATTTTTTTGTTTTTTGATTTATTTGACAAAATTACTGTAAAGTACATAATTTTTACTACATTACCCTCTAGATCCTACAGTCCTTCAAATTGATCTACATCTATGTTAATAACTTCTATCTCGATTATATCAGACTCAACAATTCACCATTATTCTAGCGCGGGGACACACCGGTGGTGTAACCATGCGCTCTATAAATGGATAAAAATGGATAAATATTATTTATTTATTTATTTATTTATTTGTTTGTTTTGTAGAGCGCCTGAATCACCCCCGGAGGGGTATCTCTGTGCTGAGGACGTGGAACAGTAGGCCAAAGAAAGAACCAGATTAAAATAATACAGTTTTGAGGAACCTTCTAAATTGAAGATGGTCAGGTCATTGTCTCAGATGGGTGGGGAGCTGGTTCCAATAGAGGGGGGCAAGGTGAGAGAAAGCTTTCCCACCCATCCTTGATTTTTTAAACCGAGGAACAATGAGAAGAGATTTGGTTCCTGAGCGGAGAGACCTTGAAGGAATATAGTGGGTGAATTTCCTTGCGAGATATGTAGGGCCCTTGCCATACACAGCCTTGTGGACGATGCAGCAGATTTTAAACTTAATTCGCTTGCGTACCGGGAGCCAGTGAAGCTGTTGGAGAAGGGGAAGGGAGACCGTTCCGGGTGGGAGATTCAAGACAAGGCGAGCTGCGGTGTTTTGGACTACCTGTAGTCTGCTCAGCGAGGACTCATTGGCGGAGACCAGGAGGGCGTTACAGTAGTCTAGGCGGCTTAAAACCAATGCCTGAATAAGAGTTTTTCGTGTAGACAAGGGGAGAAAAGGAAAGACTTGCTGTAACATTCCAAGCACATGAAAACAGGAGCCAGCGGTGTAAGCCGCATGTTCTTTCATGGTCAGTATCTGGTCTAGGCGTATGCCAAGATTCTTGACAGCAGTTTTGGGTACAGGGGAGTCGCCCAGATCCACCGGCCACCAATCAGGTGACCACAGCAGTGGTGCATCTCCGAAGAGCATGATCTCGGTCTTCCCTGTGTTAAGCTGAAGGAAATTGCTCCTCTATGTGACTTAGAGCATACGCACTAAAGGTTTCTTTTGTTCAACTCATTTTTCACAGCTTTAGAGGTCTATTTTCACCTAATCCTATTAATGTTCATAGATGAAGCAACATAAAGTGCACATAATCTGTCCAAAGTTAAAAATAAATTGCGATCCCCTTTTCAGAAATATATAAATCATTCAAGACAACATGTCCAATTCAAATATAGTGCTAGAATGTAAACAAAACTCATCAGATACTAAATACAGTGACATACACTTTCCCCTGCCATGTGAATTTCACAATAACAGTTAAAGTGCAATGTGCTTCTATGTCTGAACTTCAGTCTAATGATCGATTCTCGTTCTTGTCATGAGTTTCCTAGTTTCTAAGCAGATCCCATCGATAATCCTTGTCTACTCTATACTCCCCCCTCTTTTCATTCATAGACCCATTAAAATACAAACAGTCTCAATAAAGTGACTAGTGCCCAGCTGATATTCTATACAATACTTTAAAAAATGCATTATAATATTTTCAATAAGATCGTTGAGATATAAGAATCAGGTAATTAAATGATCAAATACTTCACCTACATAGTTGAAGTGCAATGTGCTTCTATATCTGGGTTTTAGTTTCTAGAATATATAAAGTCTGGTTCCTGTCATAAAATTCCTGTTTCTGTACTATTCCACTCTACTGTTCCTCCTGTTCTCATTTATAGTTCTAAGAGAGTGCAAACTATCTAAAAAAAAAAGGGGGGGGTCTAGTGTCCAACTGATATTCAATACAGACTACAGACTTAAGTAAAACATGCATTGTAACGTTTTTAATGAGGACATTCAGATTTAGGAGTTAAAAGAGTATGTCAAATATATCTGTAAACCAATATGTATCCGAAATATACAGTTCGAAATTCAATCACTATGATAATGTCCTAGACGGAACTAAATATATGGAGATCATCAAAGAAATCAGATCATAAACAGCAGAAACTCAATCTCAAAAGGCCAATGTAATTGTCTCTATCAGCTAAAATGTCTCTGAGATTCTTGTTTTAAAGATGTACATGAAGGTCAGCATCTATATTCAAACCTCATGGTACTTCAGTCCCCATTGTTATGATCCATCTAGACTCTGCTCTTCTTAGGGCTAATTCATGATTCCCTCCCCGTGGCTTCTTCGGGATATGTGGAATACCATAATAGTTCAATCTATTAAGGTCCCCACCATGTTCTTCCCAGATGTGTTTAGTTACGACATAGGAGTAATCCCTGTTGGTGATTGCTCTTGTATGTTGGAGAATCTGTAGCTTCAGTTTATTCACTGTGCTGCCAATATATTTCTTGTGAATCTCCTATTGGGGGAGTGATTCGGTTAAGGGCTGTGGAGGCTGGAATCAAAATAAACTGTCAACAGAAATGTGCCTCCCAGACCATGAATTTACATGCATTTTTGAATAAGAATCTACATGAGTCTTCCTATTCAAATCCAAAAATAGACTTTTTGTCTTTTGTTACTTTTTCTAAGTAAAAGTGCTACCCCATAGTTAATTTTTGATCCTAAAGAAGAGTTTTTTACCGATTGTTTGCCAAGTTCATGTTTATATAGTTTTCTTATTCAAATTATATACACATTTTTACATATACATAGGTTATTTACATAGTACACCATGACAATACACAACAGTTGGTATGTAGTATTATTTTAGACAATGTACAACACTTTGAATTACACAAATGTTACTTTTACGGAGACATAAAAATGACTGACAGTATGGTTCTACAGTACGTATACACCACACATATTTACAAACTCCTCACACCTCAAATCTTTTGAGGATGAGTCCTGTGTGTGACCAAGCATCAAATATTATAGCTAGTATCCTTAGGGTGGTTATAGTGGGGACCTAATTCTCTTGGGTCCTCTATCTTATTTACATCTCAATACTGTTCTGTGGCCCTAGGGAGGTCAGAGCATTTGGTATTAAAACAGGGTATCGTCCCAAATTACGATTTCCGTGATGCAGTGCCGCTTTTGCACTGACTATAGCAGTAATTGCTAGCTCTTGGCCTCAATGTTGGCTACGCCGACGCGTTTCGACCTTCTGGGGTGGACCTGAGCTGTTGTTATGAGGAAGGTCTTCTTTAGGGCACATGTTCTTGTGGGACACGTATTCTTGGTTGGTAAACAGGTTGGAGCCTTAAGGTGTGGCCTATTCCTTGCACGGAAGGCTGTCTATCATGTCGGGCTAGGCTCTCAGGGCTGCAAACTTTTTCCAGCAGCAACTTTAACTTAGTTTCCTCGTTTTCCTGGAGGTCGCATTTCATCCGTTGTCTTCCTTTTCATGTGGCGGTGCTCCTGTCGTTCTGCTGGTACACGCTGCTGCTTAGTTAAAGTTGCTGCTGGAAAAAGTTTACCAACCAAGAATATGTGTCCCACAAGAACAAGTCAGAATCCATATCACTAAATGGTGGGAGTACAAAAATCCTTAAACCTCTCGGTATCCGACCACATTGAATATATTTCTTAAGGGTCACACTTTCCCACTATTTATTGAGCTCCATTGTTCGTGCTTGTTCCAATTCCTTTAAAAGCTGTTTAGGATTATTGATGTGTGTCAATGTTTGCGTCTGTGTCCCGCCGCGGATGACACTACATGTTTCGTATTCCTCAAATGATTCTTTTAGCAGTTGTTCTCGTTTGCGCCATCCGTCCGTCATGGTTGATTCTGCCATTAATATATGTGTACGGTCTTTCCCGCAATTATATTGATCACCAATTTTATAAATCATTCTTGCTCCTAATTACTACAATTGTCCACACTTTAAATACTTGGAAGTACTTTTCAATCAATTTTTAATCAATCCAACCACCTTGTCAAGTTTGCACCAGATCTACTCCATGCGCAAACCGGGTATTTACTTTAATCCAGTCATATTCTCCATTGTCCAGTATTGCGGGAGACTGGACAGACGGTTGGTGAAACAGCGTTTCAAATTTCCCATGCACGTTCGGTTAAAGCGAATCAGCGGACCGTGTACTGGTCACTTCTCAACTGCCCCCCTCCAAGTAGCATTCGGCCGTTCCCTCCCGCACCACTATGATTGCTTACCGATTCACGTAATTCTTCGTTTTGCCGTTCACATCAGCCGAAGGTGGAAAAGCTTCACATCCATATTCATTGCACTCGCCGGAACTTGCTGCCACCTCACATCTGGGTGAATGTTCTATGCGGTCCGACCACCGCACAACAAACTGTATGAGCGTTTCCAACGCCAACTCCCAAGAATCCTCCACATTTACGATCCAACGGGGAAAGCAGGAAGAACTGCACAAACCGGTGTGTTTCTTTCAAGATGAATTTATTGTTTTTATATTCTCACTTCCTAGTGCATAGATAAAGTGCAGGACGACAAAAAGCCTACGCGTTTCAGCCGCAGCCTTCAACTGGGCCACAGAGTGGTCACATCTAGTGTGTTTTTTAAAGGGCACTGTCCTGAATTACCACCTCCACCATTTAAAAGAGCAGCAATTGATTATACATATATATAAATTTCAACATTCGGTTTGACATCAATATATAACTTTTTTTTTAATGCTCTTGTTTCATATTTATATCTTTTCGTGTTGTTTGCTATATTACATTATTTTATGTTTCTAATACAACAAAAATGTAGTTCATTATATCCAAATGTTATCACTCATTGCATCTTGCCATACACATTAATTTGTCCACCATATATAGCTAAGCAGTGTTGTTTGCTTATAATGTTTAAATCTTAGTGTATGTATGCATGTGTATGTATATATATACACTCTCCACGGGTCCCATGTAGTCCAGAAGGAGTGCGTTTGTGTCTTATATATATATATATATATATATATATAGCGAGAGAGAGAGAGAGATGTCTATATATATATATATATCTATATATATATATGTAGATATATTTATTTAGATATATATAATAAATATATATTTAGATATATTTAGATAGATATATGTGTATCTAATTATACATATATAGAAGTATCCACCTCAACTTATTCTTCGCTTGAAAGAATACAATTCAGGACACTCCACAGTGCTTAGATGCTATTTATTGCAGACAAGATAGCCAAGATAGAAGTATATGCACATACATACATATCTATATACTTTATAGGGGGCCCCACCAGTTTTGATCTGTGGCCTAATGTGTGTCTACCCCTAAACTCCACTTCAAGAGACACCACTGAAACTAGTCATGCTTGACCATACCATTCAACCTTGCAGCAGCTTGGAGGATAATATTTCATTATGTGGTTTCAGGCAATGGGAACACTCAATTTAGAAGAGTAGCTTCAGAATCTTTTAACCCAGAATTGGCGATTTTACTTTTCTGAGCATATGTGATTCCATATCTTTAATGCACAAGTTGCTTTGCTGAAAAAAATGCAGGTACTGATTGGTTCCTTACCTGTGTACTCATTTGAATGATTAAATAAACAGCCGATCTATCATTGTTTTGATAAATGGCCTACATTGTGCTCTACTAATCTCTCTGCTGTACAATTGTGAGCAGGCATTCTGGTCAGAGAGCTGCTGCTGTGAGTGTCAGGCCTGCAGAACGGCTGTTGGAGGCTGTAAGAAAGCAACAAAGCCAGGTAAGAAAGGAGGCTGGAAGGTGAATGGGTGAGAAACACTTTGTTATTCACCAAAGCAGGTGTGTTGAGAGCTATGTCTCAAGGCGCAAAAACACATTTCCACAGCATTTGTGCATTAATCCCAAGGGGTGGCACCCCTTCGCACACTCCTTGCTCTTTGCAGTTCTCAGTGGTTTGCAAAGTGTGCATTGCCATTTGTAACGGAATCCTGAATCGCGAAGCACTTCCGTGCAGTGGGAACTCAGATTTTTCATTCACAAAGTCAGCTGCACTGGCTTTGCAAACGAAAAGGGCCCAATTCACAAAAGTAATCTGAGACAAAATCCTAACTTTAAGACTTTCGGTATTCACAAAGGGCATTTAGGAGTAGTAAAGTTAGGATTTTGTCTCAGTTAAACTTAAGTTTTGGTCTTAAGTTAAACTTAAGACCAAAACTTAAACTTAAGACCAAAACTTTGTCTCAGTTAAACCTAAGTTTTGGTCTTCAGTTAAACTTAAGACCAAAACTAAAACTTAAGACCAAACCTTTGTCTCAGTTAAACTTAAGTTTTGGTCTTAAGTTAAACTTAAGACCAAAACTTAACCGCTTGACCGCGGCGCGGATTCCGCCGCGGTGCTGGGCGTTCCCTTGAGTGGGCGTGTCTGGGACGGCCCCCGGCCGTCCTACGCACACGCCCACTGTGACGTCGGACGACCAGGGGCCGTCCGACGCATGGAAAGGGTTAAACTTAGGACCAAAACTTTGTCTGAGTTAAACCTAAGTTTTGGTCTTAAGTTAAACTTAAGACCAAAACTTAAGTTTAACTGAAACAAAATCCTAACTTTACTACTCCTAAATGTGCTTTGTGAATACCGAAAGTGTGGTAACGAAGTCCAAGCAGGCAAGATGTAGTTCAAGATGTTTTATTGTAGTAAGTTACAGGATATGTAGATCAGCCCCACCAGGAGCAGCCAGCATGCTGCTCAGCCCAATCTCAACTGAGACTTCTCCTCACAGGCTCCCAAGATTCCGAAGCGCATGATTCTGTACCCAGCACAAACACACTGGCTGAGCAGGTGGTGAAAATAGCATAACATCAACATGGACAGGATACTACATATCCCCCTTTCTTATATAACAGAAGAAATTAAGATGGTAAACTGAAAAGGGAGAACCATAAATGAGGAAAGAATAAGAGAAATACAGAAACAGCATAAACGAGGCAAAGCATAGCACAAAACTACAAAACACTGGATGTACATCCAGACACACCAAGTGGCGAAGGAAGAAAATCCTCCTAGGGAAGGAAGAACAAGAAACGCACTGCGATAAGGGAAAGACAGAGGACAAAGAAAGACTAACAACAAGAATCAAGAATCCCAGGATGACAAGAAGAGAAGACATCACGAGGAGAACTGAAAAAGCGAGAAAACAGAGAAGATGAGGAGAAAATACAATAAGATCACTCATACTTCCCCGTTATCATATTAACATTGTAATATAATATAAACATAACATTGCATTGCAAAATTGACAATGTAATATAATGAAAGCATAACGTTGAGAAAAATAACAACAAATGGGACTGAGACCCATGAGACACACCCTATGTAAGGGTAAAGACGTACTCAACGTATGTGAAAATGGGACAACACCCATAACCAACCCCTACCCCGAGGAAAAGGAGTGAGGAGCTACTGTGAAAGGGACTATGACCAATGAAAAGATAGCCCGTGTAAGGACAACCCCGTGTAGAGGTGACATACTGTGCAATGTAGTAATGGGACTATAACCCATACGACACACCCTGTGTGGGGTAACAGTATAAGAGAAGATTGAACTGAAACCTAAGACCTACCCCGAGACATAAGGGAGATACCGTAAGCTACAGTAAATGGGACAGAACCCATAAACAATCCCAAAACAAAAGGATGGTTAGCTAATGAAAATGGGACTAACACCCATACATTGATGCCCTGAGAAAGAGAGAAAAACGTAAGTAGCCTAAGAAGGCTAGTGTATGGTGAGCAAATGGGACTACAACCCATTGCTATCCCTATGTAGGGAAGAATAAAATGTAGATTGTGTGCATGTAAAATGAAACAATGAACCTAGAAGGTGTGTACCCAGAGTCCATGTACGTAAAATGATAAGCCAAACAAAACCCATCATACAATCCTATGCAGGATAAAAGTAGATAAAAACAATAACGTCATGAAATGTACTACAAGCCAAAACATAGATGCATATGGTAAAATCACAACCACTGATAAAACAGGCTTAAATTACAAATTTCACATTAACATTTCATTTGATGACAATTACAGCTATGTGTGAACGTGTCACAGTATCCATGTGACACACACCAGTGTTTGAACAAACACACTAAGAAGACATAGTCCGGAGCGGACTATACCTAAAGAGATTCTTGTGCACAGACAGGTAAATGTGGAAGAAAAAAAAACTACAGATGACCTTGGTTAGGGCTGTTTGACCCAAGTTCGTAAAGTACTCACGCAAATCACCCCACGTCCATGTAAACACCATTTTCATGTTCCTGAGAAGTGCCAGAGTCCCACAGAAAACAAGGAAACAACTATGGGGTGAGCACCGAAAGATGACTAGATGCCGCGGGTGGATGGCGCTTTATCCGGTGCCTGTAGTAGTTAGCGGTGAGCTTGTCACTTGAATACAGAGAGAACACAGGTTTCCACTGTCCAGTGTGCAGTCATAAGACAGCATGCGTCGAGGACGAAAAGAAACCTATAGTGCACACATTTATGGAGACCTCTGATGATTTGAGACCGACGTCTTATTATGCACAGACTTGCCACACATTATGGTAACTCAGAAGTAAGACAAGCAAGTCGACTGTCACCATGCAGCTAAACGAAAACATTCAACAAGTAAACGCTGCCACGATCATGTTCCTTTGGCTTTACTTCAAACATGGAGTAAAGCTTCCACTCTAAGACCCCATTTACAGTCAGGTACATGCACCATAAGAAGAGAAAAGAGAGTACCTGTAGCATCACGGTGCTCCACAAAACCATCCACTGACGAACAAGAAGTGATGAAAATCAGCCGAACTTCACACTGCAAAGTTCCTGCTGAGCTCAAACTGTCAATAAACTTTATTGACACGACACGAACGTGGTTGGCACATTTCAAAGATACTTGGAATCCCTGTAGCCTCCAATCCAAAGATGGCGGCACGCTATCACGCCAGCACCGGGTGGCTCACGGCGTGTGCGTGCGCCCAACGTTGCTGCGCTGGACGGCTGGATCGTAACAAGGGTTCCTGAGGCTTGTTCGTCACAGAAGAAGATTTCATGAACCACGAGAAGGTAAGAGCGTGCGCAAAGAGCACGACACGCGCTTGTTTTTCAAACCGCAGACCTACGGTTGAACTGCCAGTAGTTTAAGGGGTAGCCAAAGTTGTTAATTATTATTTAAGAAAATAAAATGGACTCACCCCTCAAAGATCACAACTACTGTGAACAGGGCTCTTCACCAAAAATGTCGTCCACATCTCGAGTAGCGATCAAGGTCCCAAGCAACATGTGAAAGAACGTAGACACAGACTGCAGTTGATGGTCATGCAAGATCACGGTGAAATCCCATCCTCGTCGCCAAATAATTGTAGTAACGAAGTCCAAGCAGGCAAGATGTAGTTCAAGATGTTTTATTGTAGTAAGTTACAGGATATGTAGATCAGCCCCACCAGGAGCAGCCAGCATGCTGCTCAGCCCAATCTCAACTGAGACTTCTCCTCACAGGCTCCCAAGATTCCGAAGCGCATCATCACTGCAACATTCCATTCTGTACCCAGCACAAACACACTGGCTGAGCAGGTGGTGAAAATAGCATAACATCAACATGGACAGGATACTACAGAAAGTCGTAAATTTAGGATTTTGTCTCAGATTACTTTTGTGAATCGGGCCCAAAGTCTTTTGTGCACGAGTCTCATACAGTTCAAGACTGTATGTGACATACTGTGCCCATGTATTTGTCAAATAAAGAATTCCAAATATTGCTTTTTGTAGTGTAAAATAATGATAGATTTTTTTTAATACTCTTGTTTATTTAAGCAACTTTCATTAAACAATATACTTTGTTGGATCTGGTTGTCAGTGCATTTGCCTGCAACTTTGCCAATGAAGTTATTTACAGGATGGCCTCTGACTTGATAGAAGGGCAACATGCGGCGGTCGAATGGATTTGATTCTGCACGTAGGTTACTTCAAAACTGAAATAGTTGTTTTGGAGAATAAAAATGATGCCCGAGTGACCCAAGCAGGAATCTTTCATTATATAGTAGGCAGCCTTTAAATTTAACATTTAAATCTGTGCATTAGTCTGCACAATACAATCTCAAATTAAATTGAATCCCAACTTTCCGCATCCTGTCAGGATTTATTTTGTGTCACCTACTGCACAACTTTATGATCTACTTCTCTGACCCTTCCAATTAGCCATCATTATGGTCTTTTGCGACTCCTCCTCCCTCTCCAAACGCCTCTCTAGAACGGGAGACTATTTCATTAAAACGCTCATCCTCCAAATGTATCAAAATATGCCATGAAATATTTCAAACATAACATTCTAAGGGAATTCCCAGAAACTCTGATTGCTGACCAGCACACTGTGCTCAGAAGGGATTCCTCAATACTGATCTATCTTCTACTTTTTACTCACAACAAGGAACGATGGCTCAACATCTCACATAGAACCCCAAATACCTCTTCAACAAATGTCATCCCTCATGGGCAAAAAGCTGAAGGTTTAACCTCTTTACACTTCACACTCCCCGTGTTTCTACGGACACTCTCTGATCTCCCTTGTCCCAACCAACCGTACCCCGATACAACCACTACTAGTTATCTTCTCCCAAAAGGATTGCTCCTCCCTGCTCCCAGTCCACCCAACATTGACTTGACCCTCTTTGACTCTCCACCTAATTCTCCTCCTAACTACCCTCATACCTACCCTGCTAAGGCCACAGCTCTGCCTTTACCCTCTCATTGTTTACACCCTAACTTTTTAGCCCGCTCCCGAGAAACTGTTCTTCCTGACTCTCCCTCTGACACTTCCCTGAAAACCCATCCCACAACTGTCCCTGCTAACTTCTCCCCTTATAACCCTCTTATGATCCAATTACAGTCTCATCCCTCCCTTCCCAGTCCTATTCCCTACTCGCCTCTTCCTGATGTACCTACCGCCTCACTCCAATTATTCTTTCCATTCCACCCATTGCTCTACCAAACAGCACTCTCACTTACATCCTACCACACAGCCCTCTCACTTACATCCTACCACACAGCCCTCTCACTTACATCCCAGCGCACAGACCTCTCACTTACATCCTACCACTTTTGTCTCCTAACCCACCACTTTTTCTAGTAAATGCACTCACTTCCACCCTTCTCCCTTCCCAACCCTTACTCATCTGCCTACTGCTCGGCCACTAACCTTGTTTCTCCCCTCCCATCTAGTACCAGTGCAGCAACCACCTCAGATAGTGCACCACAGCCACCCCTATCCTCCCAGCTCATATCCTTAATTCAACCCTTCTTTTGCCACTGTCGGATCTCCAACTGGTTCTCTGACAAATACCAACCTTTCTTCTCAGATGTCAACCTTATCACAGACAACTCAGTTAAACATAGCTCCTCCACTCACCCCTATGCTGACTACTCCCTACAACCCACCACTGACTATACCGCTCTTGCCCTCCTCACCCGAGCTTCTAGCCTCTCTGACTGTTCTATCTAAGAAAACTGACTCCCTGTCACAAGCGTAGCTTGGTCAGTAAGATTGGGGGGGGGGGCGTGAACTTCAGATTTCCCAACAATCATACTAGCGTATCTTGTGAAAATACATTATATGAGAAGCAGGCCATGATGGAGGCTTAAGGGGCAGTGCGTCAGTAGTACTTCAAACAATATTTTTCAAGCTAACCAACATTTTTAAAACCTTCAAAACAGAGACCTGAGTGTGTGTGTTTTTTTCTGTGTGTATGGGAAAATCCCTGATGAAATCCGACAGACACCTCACCATACCGGACTGAATCAACGTGTACCTAACTATTTACTACAGAATTCATTTTTAGGGGGGTGTAACACCCCAAATAGCCACCCTTAAGCTATACCCCTAGTCATAATCAGTTTCTCAACTCTCATTCTCATTATTCACACTCAACTACTGCTCACATCATAATCCCCAACATAGTGCTCACTCCCCGAAGAACAACTTTGCTGTGTTAATCTGTCTAGAAACTACCAGTAGCCTAGACCCAACAGAACAATTCCCGCACTGGATGAGAATCTTAATCAACTTAGCTAATGTTATGGAAATATATGGCCCATAACAGGGCTCCGGCTCAACACCTCTTCCATCAAGATCATAACCTCTAGCCAGGAATGAGGGACTCCCTAACCTCATTCAGGTTCCCACTGGATGCTCAAACTGTCCTGTCTTGAAGACCACTCACTCAACTCTGCGATGCATGCTGCGTGATTACCAATCTGCAGCTAAACACTGCCTAGTATCAGACTCGATAGTGAACCTCTATCTTGATATTCTAGCCCTTACAAAAACTTGGCTAAATGATGCCTCAAACAATATCCTGGACCGTCTTCCTCCACAATATTCCATTCTCTACTGTGACTGTGAAATCAGACGTGGTGGTGTAGCAGTAATTCATAGAAGCATTATTAGATGCAATTTACTTCCAACTGATAATTTCCTTTCTTTCCAATGCCTATCTCTCGAAATCGGTGCCTGTAAGACCTCCCATCTCAGAACAAACGTCATATACCACCCTCCTGGGGAAAACAGCACGTTTGCCAAGAAATGCATTGAATTTATATCATCACAGCTGCTATGCTCAGAGCCCCTCATCTTCCTTGGAGACTTCAATCTTCATTGGGATGAAGAAAATAACAAACCTGTTAACCTGTTCTCTTCTTTTCTACAGGACAAGGGCCTACTCCAACACTTTCAGAAACCAACACACTACAAAGGCTCAATTATTGACCTCAATATCTCCGAAGGCACATATCGGACTGCTGAAGACCTCATTTCAGTGGATAGGTCCGACCACCCGAAAATACCTTTCAAGCTATCCATTGCACATCCAAAACCTTTGGGCCATTTCAAGAGAGAGAAATCATGGCTCCGTGACAAAAACATTGGCATCAGCAAACTGGCTAACAAGGCTCGGAGTGTCCATCTCACCCTTGATCTTGAGCGGGACATTAATTCCACAACAGAACAATACAACAAATGCATAGGTAGCCTAGTTATTGAATATGCTTCACTGAAATGTAAGAGTAAGTGACTTAAGCCTTCCCTCTCCTGATTTCCAAAGGATCTGTTTACCGAAAGAAATCATCTAAGGAACAACAAATCAAACATCTTCAAAGCTAAATATAAATCTAGCCACATTCAATCCATGCTTGATTTCACTACAAATCACCCAAATCTACTTTTTGATATCATCAATCGAACTCCTACTCCTCCACCAGCACAGTCTCCACACCAGCATCAAAATATGAAGAATTTGTGATCTCCTTTGCAGAGAAAGTAAAGTCTGTTTGTTGAGCAATCACTTCCTTCAACATCTACTATCCCAGATGATTGCACGCAGACCAGCAAAGCCCAGTGGACCTGGTCATTCTTCAACACAGTCTCTGAGTCAGAGTTACTTGAGACTATAACTATGGTCAAACCTCCCAATCACCTCTTTGATGCTTTGTCTGGCACACTTGGCAAGTAAATGGCCAAGATGCTGCTACTATCCTGGACCTCCATACTGCTCATTGAAACAAGGTGTTTTCTCCAACAGTCTGAACATCAGCCAGATATTCCCCATCCTGAAAAACCAAGCACCTACACCAATGACCTGAACAACTTTTGCCCAATTTCAATACTTCCTTTTTTACGGAAGGTATCATAATGCTGAGTAGCAATTGTTCCCACATCCAGTCCAACAACCTCCTCAGTGTTTTCCAGTCAGGCTTCAGATGGGGTTGCAACACAGAAACAGCCCTCTGCAAATAGTGGACGACTCTCTTTGCCTCCTCAACTCTGGGAACTCCTGTCTACTTGCGCTCCTGGACCTTTCGGCTGCCTTCAATGCAGTCAACCAAAGCACTTTGATAAGCATCCTGAAGAAATGCATAGGCATTGATGAGACACTCCTGAAGTGGTTGGACTCCTATTTGTACAACTGTTCATAAATAGTGAAAGTAGGGAGCTCTATCTCAGCAGGGCCGCACTGGAAACCCAGAGCAGCCCTGGCAATTTTGAAGGACCAGCTCTCAAGAGGAGAGGGGGGCTGGGGAGGTGCAAGTGTGAAGCACGGCGGCTTTTGTTACTGGGGGACGATATTGCAGCACCAAAAAAGCGGCCCCCACCACTGCAAAACCAGCCCCCAACCTTCCAGCCTCCCGGGAAACGCCCGATGCCTGCTATGGCCAATCCGGTCCTGTATCTCAGGCAAAAATACTGAAAAAAACAATTGTGGCACCATCATTCTTTGCAATTAAGACACACCACAAGGACGTTTGCAGGGGGGGCTTGTGGAGCCATATGCTTAGCCTGACAACACATCAATCGTGGATCGATACTATGCAAAAGGCACCGAGTAAGTTGTGGAGACAAGTGTGTTTCAAAGTATAATGAAATTAGGAACAACTTGTATCTGGTTTTCAGTACAATATAACTAAAACTGGAAGGCCAGCCTAGTAAGTGAAGGCACATGCTGCAGAGATGAGTGTTCAGCGCATGAGTCACCTGCTTAGACTGTCACCAGAAGTGAAGGGCGAATGATTCTGCCAGGATGAGCGCATGCCCTAAGTATCTTCCAAGTTCTTCAGCTGGGCTGGGCGGAGGGGCCACCAGGCTGGTTTATGTAAGCAGAAAAGCCATGGACGGTCCAGTCCTGAGCTACCAGAAAGCTCACCTGTGTCTGCCAGCCAGACCAGAAAGAAAGTTTCCTCCCCCTTTACCCCCACTGCAGTTCAAATCCTCCCACCCCCAACCCCACCCATCCACCCACCACCACCAGGCCTGGACTGGGGCAGAATATAAGTTCGGACATCAAAATCAAAGTGGCCCTGATTAGCAAATAAGTCAGCTAAAAAAAAGCGGCCAGCATTTGCAAATCTGGGCAATTCTTAACTTGTCAAGTCATGCTATATAGGTGTTTTTCAAGGTATGGCAGACTGCGTGCATTTATGCTTGCTGCAGGTCAAGGTTTGTGACAATATCATGAAAATCAATTGTAAAACCCGGCATACCAGACCCAACAGGTCTACAAACAGCCAAAAAATCAACCCCACCAGATGTGCTTAAAATTCGTGCAGATAAAATTACTCTTAGAAGTAGACAATTTACACGCACATAAAATTACAGAAGCCCTCTTACCTCATACTCCACAAGGCACTGGGTGACACCCCTGGAGAAAATCCAGCTCACCAGTTATATAATGGTTTCTACTGACTCCAGGTCCTGACATCATTTATTTTGGACACGGGCCAAACTCCACTGGAGTAATTGCAGTTGATTTGTGTGAAAACTATGTCGGAGACTGTGTTCAGATGGCTGGTATTTTTGTTTATCCAGGAGAATTTATCTTGTTTTTCTATTCAGTGGATATAAATGATATATGGTCCTTCCATCAGCCGACCTCATTAATTTTGCCATTGACACTCTGGGAGCAAAGGCAGCCAAAGGTAACATGTTCTATAGCATCCTGTGAGTTGTCAGCTATGTGGCTGCCATGAACGTGATCCCTTTGGCTGCCTAGACATCTTTACACTGACAAGAGCAATCCACTTGTGCTTTGATGCTCTCAGGGATGGTAGCAAGGATGCACGCTCCCTTCCTATTCAGTGAAGCGCTGTGCGCTGCCCAGGACCTCTGAGGCTGCCCACGGCCCACGCAGGGGGCCCCCATAGGAGGGCGGCCACCTTAGTGCTACATTAGGCATAAACCCGACGGGTCTAGTGTCTGGACCTCCGGGGTCCGGCGCTTCCTGTTGTCATTTCCGGCACGCTGAGTGGGCGGGGGCCAGGTATATTTACCTCCCCCCGCCCATCCGGCGATCTTTTCGCGCCAAGGTTCCACGCCGTCTCCCTCCCTACCGCTTACCTGGCGTGTCGGCTGGATGGGTTGCTAAGGTAGGAAGGCCATTAACTTGTTATTTTGTGTTGCAGGCGGAGTTACAGGGCGATTCAGAGGCTGAATGGTACATAGGGGTACCCTCTTCAGGAGCATAAGAAGGGTGCAAATGCCAAACAACCCCAGGAAGTCCTTACAGCAGGACCCTGGAGAAACGACAGCGCCCCGTTAGTCCTTTGGGCGGTTGTAAACCTGAGCAACCGGGGGCTTGCCTGGATACGCTCTGCCCCCTCAAGGGGCGTGAGTAAATGGGTGGACTGGTGGTCCACAGGATGTAAGGGGTAATCCCCCAAAATGGTTAGCACCGATTGGTTAGGCCACGATGCAATTTGGCTCATCAGGTGGGCAGGGAGGCGTAGGGGCTGCCTGCCCTTGGATCGCCCGTAAGTTGACCCACCATGTTGCCATATTTCTTATGCAAAATAAACCTGCAGCAATATTTTCTCCAACAACTACTGTGCCTGGTGTGTTCTTTATTATGGTATTGCTGTGCTTGCGGGTGGGGTGAGTTGCAGATATTGGCACTATGAGCTGCTCCGTTATACTCTGGTATGAACGCCCTGCTGTTGTTCTTCAAACTGTAGGCATGCAGAAGTGCACATGCTTGCTCCCCACTGTTTAAAGGAAAGGAGCTAACGGTAGGTATCCAGAAACATCTAGCATTTATGTAGTCTTTTCTAGATAATTGTTTAGCGTTAGCTGCGACCAGAAGGAACTTCAGAGTGCTTGCTCCAGCAATTAAGAAAGTGAGGTCCTAAACTCTGCCCTGTCACACCAAACTCTCAGGTTTGTACTGCACAGGCGGCAGGCGCAGCAATAACTATACAGTGCATTCGCCGGTCAGATTGTGAGTTGAGGCCTTATTCTATTTCAGGAAGCAGATTATCAGGCAGTACAGAGCACACTCACGAGCACCAAGCTTGGTGTTTAAATAAAGCGCCTGGTTGAGCTCACCTCGCACACATGGGTTATTCAAAGCGCTATAGATGCATAACTAATGCATTTTAGTGCGTTGATGTGGACACAACGCTAAAATCCATTAGTCTAACCCCTAATCCGTGATACTTGGCAGGGCCGTGCACCAGGGAGATTTAGCAGCAATTTAGTTGTACTGCTCTTTCGGTTACTTGCAGCTGATTTACTATGATGGGCAGCTAACTACTTCTTATCCTGTTACGTCGCCGCTAGGATGAACTGTTTGTTCCGTGTTTTCCTGGTGCTATATAGGTTGTTTTGGGATGTTTGTCAATCAGAACTTAACTTACTTCCTGAACTTTTATGAAGCTAATCCATTCAGCCAAACACATTTTGGTATATAAACAGGGCACAAGTTGAGGGTATGAGTGGGTAGGCAGTGTCTACCCACTCTTTTCACAGGGTGGACGCCGTCTACCCTGCCAAGAGGTTGTACCCCCGCAGATATGTGCAAAACTTGTCTTGATGTAATTTTCAGACACCGGGACACATTCAGAAGCGCCTTTCATTCAGAGCAGCAACGTGCAGGCAGGTAGGGGTCTTGGGGAGGGGGCTTTTCCAGCTGGACCCATAACAAAGGCTGACGTTAAAGGGCCATCAGGCCTCCTTTTGTTGGAGTATCTTGGATGGGAGCTATCGGGAGCCTCACACCTAAATGCAATGGAGGGGAAACAAAGGCACACAACTTATCACTTCACAGGCTCTTAAGAGGGGCATGCATTTGACTTTGTTCAGTCCCTGTATATAAGAGATGTGCATGCACTGTGAGCAGGGCAACTGGAATCATGCATCAGAAGAGTGCCAAATTATGCGGCAGAGTTGAGTAAATCATGCGCCAATAAAAGGCAAATTACGCTGCATAATGTAGCACATTTAGTAATAGTATTACTTCATTATTTTGTCATTTTTAGGTCTCGCCTACGCAGCGCGCATGCGCTGCTTAGGAGGAGACCTTTAGCCATCAGTTCCCTTTTTTCCCCAAAAACGTGCACGCGTTCCATTGCCTTCAATGGCAACGCGTGCACGTGTGGCGTTGCCTTGCGGGAGCGAGCGGCAGCGCCATATGGTATCAATTATAGCCGCTGGCTCCCGCAAGGCAATCGGCAGACCCCCTTCCCCCTGTTGTCGCGCGAGGCGCGCTTGCTCTTCTTTTTTTTACCTTCAGCGCGAGGCGCGCGCTTGTTTAGGAAGGAATTGTACAGGGACACGAAGAAGGTCGAGAACATTTTGGGACTGGCCCTTGTATGTGCATCAAAGTATCGGCCATGCTGGAGTGTTAATATTTGTTGTATCAGCGGACGAGCGAAGAAATACTTTCAACGATTTTCATAATATTCTAATATTTCAGTTGTATTTCTTTGACCATTGTTGTTACTTTTCCATGCTACATATTTTAATATGATTATAAACACAATAAAAACCACTTTTTTTGTTTTAAAAAGCAATGCTTTAATATATTCACAGGAGCTGAACATTTTAGCCTTGCAGTAGGCGTGATTTTGGCTCTTAAAGCGAATAAACAAACATCTTTCACATAAACCAATGCTTGGTAGAACAAGCAGCGTATTTCTCTTTGCTTTTTTGTTGAGTCCCTTTTCTATTACTAAAGCAACCTGGTTCCTGTACACAAGAGTCTGCGTCGTGGAGGCTGCCCTGCGAAGCATCTCATGAATGCTACACCGGCTTTGTAGGTCATGAAATCCCTCATTTTTGCTGCGTGCAGACAGCTTCTTTACCGTGCAAGGTCCACCGACACCATATGGTATGTTTAACCTATTATAATCACATGCACATATTAATGGCCATAAACATACTTTTATCAGTAGCCTTCTGTCACAGACTGCATCCTTCTGTCTCACAAACAGCAGGCTCTCAACACAACACCCCATTCATACAAAACACACAGCCAAGGCTTTAAAGTGGGGTGAAAAAAGTAGGGGAGGAGGGATCTTTAAAGGGGCGTGTCCTATTCAATTAAGGGTATGGTTGAGTACATACATTTCTGTTTTTTCGTGGTTTGCGTTCCGACTGGTGTTTAGTTTTTCCACTGATCTTTCTGTTACTGCATCCATCTATATAATACAACAACTGATCAGCCTGAAACCAGCCATGATTATTGCCTTTATCAGTGGTTGTTAGCTGTTTAAGATAAATGAGTAACAACCATAATTTTTTATAAATTAATATTTCAAATGTTTCAATTCTGAAGCCTTGGGACTGTGTATTAAACATTATGGAAGGGTTAGTGTCTTCCGAGTGTCTCAATCACTCCTGTTATATTCACTTTGTTAGACATGTACAACCTTTTTCCATCCACATCTCAGCCATCTGCGTAGCTTACATCTCATCTTTCCTCTTCAACACTTTCACTCCCCTGCATTCCCTTCCAGGGCAGATCACTTAATCTCCCAGTGCCTAACAAAAATGAATGTGTCCTCATGTAATGCAACTGGTGCTATGTAAAGCGCTCTTATACCCGATTCGGGTCAAGTTCGCGCTATATAAAACTCTGTAAAATAAAAATGCAATAGAGTTCGTGGAATTTATGGAGATGCAGAATCTTGACCTGACGTTTGTCACTGACACCTGGGCAGATATAACATCAGACCCAGACTTACTATTAGCATTACCAGCAGGATTTAGGATATATAGACATGATCGCCCATTAAACAAGCATTGGCATAGCCAATAGGTCTCGCTTTTGGGACCTTATAAGTATTTAGTTAAGCAGCACAATATCCTTGGTGCAACAACATCAACTGTTGCATGGCTAAACACTTATAAGCAGACCCCCCAGGATATTGCGGCATGGATTAGCAAATTTAGCGGCACAAATATGGAAATTTAGCGGCACAAATATGGAAATTTAGCGGCATTTTTGCGGCACTTTATTTTACTCATAATCATTCATTTTCAGCCTTAAATCAATGGAAACTGTTTTAGCAGAGTATTCCACTTTGAATAGGCAACCTGGGATATGGAACAGAGGAAGCAGCCCACAGGTGAAGGCTGTAATCCCTTGGAAATGCAATCCTCCATTTGCTTTAGTATAGGTTCTGAGAAGCCCATCAAAGATGGCCTGGTAGCATCCCATAGGAAATGGCATTCTAGAACCTACCTTAGTGTATACTCTGGGGGTCCAGATTGGAGGGACAGGGAGATACCCAAAGAAATTGAAATTATGCAACCAGTCACAGTATATGACCTGTGGAATCCACTTAGGAGCAGCAGAGGAGAAACTCATAATAAAGGCACTATACAACTGTGTAATACTTCAAGGCAAATCGCGAAATCCTGGAGGGTCTGGCTAGGGCTCCGACCGTTTGTTTTCACGGGTGAAGGGGGCGGGGAGGGGCACAACGTTATAACATTTGCAATGTAACAGGACTCGCATTTACTGCGCGTTCAAGCTATTGTCATTGTAAATGACAATGCCATTTATTTATGTTTTAAAAACCAAAACATAAATAAAAGGCATTGTCATTTACAATGCCAATAGCTCAAACTCGCGTAAATGCGAGACTGATTGCATTGCAAATGCTTGTTTTTTACTATTCTGCTAGGGTGACAGACATTTACACAGGACATGTATGGATGGATTTTGCTGCTGCTCTGTCCTCTCTCCACCACTTCCTTGCTGCCTGACAGTTTCCAGAGTGTGACTTCTTTTCACCTGATCTGCCCCATTGGGTTCACTGCCTGCCCGCTAAGTGTCCTGTTCTGGTCCCTTGTCTCCATGGGTACCCATCACCTTGCTGCCCATTAATTACCTGCCTGTATCCCATTCTGCCCTCAAGATGGTCCCTTCCTGTTTACCTTTCCTCTACTCCCTGCTTTTATCCAGTTGCCACCTCATCAACTCATATCCTGGTCTTACCTCGTCACTTCACTTGATGCCTGGAAAATGTCCTCCTCTCGCACCAGGTTCTGCCCTAAGGTGCTCGCTGCCATCCCACTCCTTCCTGCCTTTGTCCTCATCTCATCTTCTTGTGCTGCCTTTTGCGCCATGATGCCCAACACCTTTCGTCCGCCTGGCCCTTACTTGTGCCAACTCTGTTACCAGGAAGCTTGCCGCCTGCCCTTCTCTCGCCTGCCACCTACATTTGTCATGTTGCCATTACCATACCAGTTCCTTCACTGGGTTTAGCTCCCAAGATGTCCTCTTTCTGCCCGAGTTTGCTATGATAAAGGCACCCTCTTAAAATGTGGAAGAAGAGTCTCCCCATGAAACTTAGTCACCAGCAGCTACTGTCTAATTGTGCGCATTGCCGATTTCGCGGGCACTTTTTTGTAAAAATTGAGGCATTTTTACAAAAGTGCCGATTTCGCGGGCACTTTTGTAAAAATCGCGGCATTTTTACAAAAGTGCCGATTTCGCGGCAAACCGCGAAATCGCGAAATCCTGGAGGGTCTGTATAAGGTCCCAAAGGCGAGACCTATTGGCTATGCCAATGCTTGTTAAACTTGGTAACACTGTCTAGGCATTGGTTACACCTCATTAAAACCATCTTTATAGCCACATACAGTAATAAGCAACAAAAAGATGACAAGTCCAGCTTTGTGAGGGGCCTTTCATTGCGCAGGAACATATGTCGCTGCATTTTTAGTATCTTTTGAAGCATTTGAGCAAGAAGCAACAATTTTTTCCGTCAAATCTGTAGATCATGTTGCAGATGATGGATTATGTGGCAAATGTGGCAAATCTATAATTATGCAAAAATTGTTGCGGCCTCACAATCGCATAATTTAAGTGACCCCGACGGTAAGGATGTCAGATGTGTAGGTCTGTCCCAGTATTTACACAAATAACAATTTTAATACCACTAATTTGTTTTATTTCTTTTATAGCGCTATTCATTCCAATGCAGGGTGTCAGAGTGCTTTACATCACATTATACATTGACAATCAAGTATATGTATGTAAATCAATGTGTAAGAAGTGTTACATAAGACAGTGAATGGTTACAGGGTGTAGAAGTGACATGTCGCCGAATGGATGAGGACCAGCCGCCTGAAGCTGAACTCGGACAAGACGGAGGTCCTCATCCTTGGTTCCAACCCTTCAGCCTGGGACGACTCCTGGTGGCCAACATCACTGGGAACAGCCCCGCCACCCACCGACCACGTACGCAACCTAGGGGTCATCCTCGACCCCACCCTCTCCATGACTAAGCAGGTCAACGCCGTTTCCTCATCCTGCTTCAACATCCTCCGAATGCTCCGCAGGATCTTCAAGTGGATCCCCACCGAAACAAGAAAAACAGTCACCCAGGCCCTCGTCACCAGCAGGCTGGACTACGGAAACGCCCTCTACGCAGGAACGACGGCTAAGCTCCTGAGACGGCTGCAACGCATCCAGAACGCCTCTGCACGTCTTATCCTCGACATCCCTCGACGCAGCCACATCACACCCCACCTGAGAGACCTGCACTGGCTCCCTGTCAACAAGAGGATAACCTTCAAGCTCCTCACCCACGCACACAAAGCACTCCACAACTCCGGACCAGCCTACCTCAACAGACGACTCAGCTTCTACACCCCCACCCGCCAGCTCCGCTCGACCAGCCTCGCCCTCGCCACAGTCCCCCGCATCCGGAAAACGACCGCCGGCGGCAGATCCTTCTCCCACCTCGCCGCCAAGACCTGGAACACCCTCCCCACCAACCTCCGACAGACCCAAGACCTACTGGCCTTCAGAAGACTCCTCAAGACCTGGCTCTTCGATCAGTAGCAGCACCACCCCCCTCTTCCCCCAGCGCCTTGAGACCCTCGCGGGTATGTAGTGCGCTTTATAAGTGACATGATTGATTGATTGATTGATTGTCCTTTATAGTTCACTGTGCTATAGTAGAAGGATTACAATTTATGAACGCAAGTAACAAGCGGATCTTCGTGTTAAAAGCAGTAACCCACTTATCCATTTACATAAACTAAAACTCTGTGTGTTGTATAATGTGCTTTTCAGGAGACATAATAACCCTTTATGCTACTTTGATTAAAAACCGAGACTAGGCAAAACACAGATTGCTCCAGCAAATATGCTAACCTCTAGAGTTATCTTCCCTCAATTATTATTCCTTGAGCTATAGTTGGCACACAAAGATCTTTGCAGTAGGTGCCTTAACCCCATAAGATATTTTAAAATGCAGACTTTGAAACCAATTAAGCAGAACAGATTTACTGCAACGTTTCTCATTATTGCCAATTTCTTTGTGGCAGGGCTTTAAAAAATAAATGTATAAGTTGAGGCCCAGATTTTGCGTCTGGGTTGTGTCACTTTTTTGGCACAAGCCCGCTTCAAAATCTAATTTGTTAAAATATTGTAATGTGCTCAAATGTATATATGATGGACCTAAACATGTGTGAGGTCTTAAAATCTGATGTCACTTCTTGTGGTCACTTCCTGTGAGGTCATGGGTTGTGATGACACTTCCTCTGATGCCACGTGCAGTGATGTCACATGATGTGATGTCACGAGGCATGATGTCACTTGATGAACCAGGCGGGAGACCTGACTTCGTAAAGACCACCACCCTTGAGTGCAATCAATCAATCAATCATAGCATTTGTAGAGCGCACTACATACCTGTGAGGGTCTCAAGGCGCTGAGGGGAGGGGGGGAGGAGTGCTGCTACTGCTCGAAGAGCCAGGTCTTCAGGAGTCTTCTGAAGGTCAGCAGGTCTTGGGTGCAACACCACCTGAACACCTGGCTGAACGATGGCAAGAATTTCCTGCTCTGTAAATATGTAATATATAATTGTCCAAGCCAAATCGCTGTTAAAATGTAATCCTGTGTGAATTTGCAATTTGTATATATATAACTCTAACCACTAGTATATGTAGTTGACCTTTGTACTTCTACCATTCCTATGTAATCTTAGAGTTTATCTGCTTGTATCTCTTCCTTGAGTGACTTTATAACTTGTACATTTGCAATTTTTTCCGTTTGTATCTCTTATCTAACTCATGTAATCCAAAGTCCTTATGTAACGCAACTGGTTCTTTTGTAAAGCGCTCTGACACCTTCGGGTAATGCTCGCGCTATATAAAATCGCATTAAATAAATAAATAAATAAAACTTGCATACTACCTAACATGGTTGGTCCCCCCACTTCTTTTTCAGGACGTGTGCCCTGTATGTAAATCCCACAAAAATAAAATAAAAATGCCTGTGTGGAAATGGACCGCTTTACAGTAAACAACTGTCTAATTTAATAGAAAGTATTTGATGAATATACGATTTCTGTTGAATGTCTCTTGTGCTTTCTTTGCTGTCATTTATAGAAAAGGAACATTTATGCTGTTTCAAGATGGCCACTACTTTCCCTTTACAATACCCATCCTTTCTTTGCTGAGATTACGCTGCCTTGTCCTTCTTCTCTCTCCACGGCGCGTCGCTTCCATCCGTCCTTCTCACGTCCGATGCCGGCCCCAAGGTGAGAGTCCTGACGTCACGGGAAAGCCAAAGATGGCGGCGGTGGTGGTCAGCCTGGCGGCGCGGAGCTCCGTGCAGAGGGGCCTCCTCAGGGCCCCTGGGGGCGGGGCGGCCTGGCCCTCGCAGCCCAAGGTAAGGACAACTAGAGCAAGGGGCGATGGGAAGTCAACGGGCCGGTGAGATTGGAGTCTGGTGCACAGCTTCCTTTGAATGAAGGTCACGGTGAGAGAGGCAGAGGCCGGGGTCAGGGCAGGACTTAGATCCGTGAGGGAGCTCTCCTTGCTTGTGTGCACAGGGAAACGGTGTCTGGGGGTGACTCTAGCAGGGTAATGGTGTGGCTGATCTGTAGTGATGTCCAGATGGTTTCTGGCTCCCACAGACATTTCACGTTGTCCCGTGTTAGGCATGCTGGGACGTGGAATCCTATTTTTTTCGTTAACACGAAGGACTACGAGACCTGAACAGACAGATACGCGAATGAACGGCATATTCCGTAGGATAAAATATGATCCCTGCAGGTGATATCACCGGCTGTAGGTTAGTGATAAAGTGGTATTAGACAGTGGGTATCAGTTACTGAGTTTCTGTGTTCTGATGGTACAGGCATGCCAAGTCTCACTCGCAGGTAGTGTGCATCACACATGGGTGTGGAATTTAATCAAATATCTACTTGTCCATGGGGCAGGTTGCTTCATAAATCTACTTGTCCTGTAGCAAAATTCACTTGTCCCTTTGGTGCCCTGTAGTGCGGCACCAAATTATGGCAGCAATCACATTATATAAGAGCTCTGATAATAGCGTCTCTGATTATATCTGAGCTCATATCTTGCAATCCCCTTATGTTGCCACGTTTCCGCAGATCTACATACTGGGGCTGGAGGTAGTGGTAAGCAAAAGTTCCAGGGTTAGAATGCCCCTTTGAGTCTGTGCAAACCTACTAACTTGAATGTTTTAAGGGTTTTCAGCAACTATTCTCTAATCTTTTCCCATACTGAGAAATGATGGAAATGTACTCCTGACAATGGCAGACGTAAACCTTCTTCCAGAGTTGAGGAAAAAAGTGGTTGGAGGGAAAGTGAACTTGTAAACACTCAGATTTTCGCCTGAGCAAATCTACACATGCATATTTGCTCATGCTAAAATGCAGTTCACAAATATTTTCTTGGAGTACTATTTCTTGTCCTACTTCTGTAAATTCTTGGGAATTCATGAAAGCCGCATAGCTGCACTTAATGCAAGGACATATACTGTGGGTGCAGTTTTGAGACTTTTTTTTAATAAATAGGGCCCTTAATTTGGTCTGGCGTTGACCATGACCTTTTGCGCTTATTAAAATTCTGTCTCTCTCTCTGTATCAGCTGGCTTCACTGTGAGTGACGGCATGCTGCTCTTTCACAAGGAACATATCGGCACACACAGTAGTTTTGTTCAGTGCCAGTAACTACTGTGGCAGTGTGTGCCCTTTGAGACCAAAAACTATTTTTGCTTTTGCCAATGTTTGTTATAATGGTGAGGGCCCGGCAGCTCCCACACCAATAAGGTTTTACAAAAACCATCCCAAAACAAGTCACACATTGCCAAAACTAAAAAGCTGACCACTAATTTCAGACCTACTGGCTTTGCCAATGCTTGTTTATTTTTGTTTTCCATAATCTTATTGAAACTGGTTACACTGATTTTCCATTATGAATATTTTTGGGAAATACTAGCATGCATCAACACACGTTACTAAATGATGCTGCAAAGAAATGGTACCTGAAATTTTACAGTAGTTTAGCAAAATGCTTTCCTTTTTTTTAATGAATATTGTATATTGAAAGCAAAGAATCATCAATCTTGCTTTCAAGTTTCTGCAAATATTTACATCAAATCAGAGAGCATTCTGGGAGCATTATACATAGCCTCATATTGCTAAACTTTGAAAACGTGTACACATTTTTATACTGGAACCACTGTCAGTAGTGACATATGGCCAAAAATATTACCGTAACTGCAGACAGTGCCCTTCTCCCTGATCCATAATTTTTAAAAAAAAATTTTTGTGAATCTGTTTTATTGGATTTTTAGTAGTACAGTACAATTCTTCTGCAAAAAGCAAGCAGCGTTGGGCTGTACAATTGACACATAATACACAGCATAGTTGTATAGTACATTTACAGTGCCCGCACGGGGAAGTGTACGAAGTAGTCAAGAATGAGACTAAAACACATGCGCAGCCTGTACCAGTAAACGAACAAAGAGTGACACAACAGAGAGAAAAGTAGGGTGAAAAGGCATAAGTCATATCATTGTCCACAAATTGAGTGTCCATTAAGGTACCAATGCTGGCGAGTGTCCGTTATCGCACACATGTGCGTGTACTGTCCCATAGAGCCAGCAGGAGCTCTGGCGTGCATCTGCGGTGGAGTGCCAATAAGAGACTCACTGTTAAACAACAGAAACTAAAAATAAACTGTGCATATAAAAGAGAGGGGTGAAAAGGAAAGGAAAAAGAATGCACACTATAGACAACCAAACATAGAACCCGTAGCCCCCCTCCCACGCTGCCATATAGAGTATGGCCTACAGCTCAGGTGTCTAGCAGTGTCTAGCTGCTACCGCATGTCTAGAGTGTGTGTCAGCTGAGTGTCACAGGTAGGTTGTGTCTGCCAGGAACAGAGCGGCACGGTGCCCACGCTGCTACTACCTACAGAACTAATCACTGCCCAAGGCTGGCATACCGGAGTGGTCCATGGGTGGCGTATCTGGGCTGTGTTGTAGTGCAAGGTAGATTGTGTCCCAGTACGTGGCAATGGGGACTTTGCGCAATGCCAGGGTCTCCTCACGCCTAATAGCTAGGCTTTCCGCTTTGGCCCACGCCAGCATAGAGTGGCGCCAAGCTAGTATGTGTGGGGGGGTCAGGCACTTTCCATCTTTTACTAATCAGCCGCTTGGCAACTATCAATCCCAGATCTACGAATCTGGACGTGACCTTCGTGCTGGGGGTGCTATGAAACTTATGTAACAAATATGTGGGCCAAGTGAAGGGCAGTTCCCAGCCAGTACACTCGTGCAGCAGAGTAGCTACTTCTCTCCGGTATTCCTCTACCCTGGGGCAAACCCAAAACATGTGCAGTAGATCGGCCCCTACCTCTCCACATCTCGGACATGCTGCGTCTCCGCGGTTGAAGTACTGATTGATTTTCGCCGGCGTGAGGTATGCTCTGTGGATTATGTAAAGCTGTATCTGCCTGAAGCGCATGTTTCTGGGGATGCGTGTGGGGCTCTCAAGTACCCTGGCCCATTCCTTGTCTGTGAGCTGGCTACCCAGGTCTTGTTCCCACTTGTGGCGCAGCGTGTCAAGGTTTAATGCTGCGTGAGTGCGGACTGAGGCTGCAAACCAACGTGTCAAGTGCCTGCCCCGCGCCATGACATGTAGGTATTGCATGGTGAGATGTGCACGTAGCTCTGACGTGACATCCCCCCATTTTGCCATGAGCGATGCCACTAGTGCGCGGTGAGTGAGAAATTGTCCGGGCGGCAGCCCCTCCTCGTCCACGAGGGTTGCATAGGGTATGAGTGTCCCTTCATGGTAGAGGTCACCAAGGGTGTGGATGCCTTTGTCATGCCATTCCCTAAGTGTGAATGTCGTCAGTACTGATTGCCCACTGGGAGTGCCTTCCAGAGGTATCGCCAGTGCATAGGGGATTACGCTGCGTGTCAGAAACAATCTCCTACGAAAACAGCTGTAGGCTACCGCAAGGAGCAGAGGCTCCGGCGGACGCGGTCGTGCCCCAGGGTGAAGCAGTCAGACTATGTGCTCTAAGGGGTAGGGCGGCCGCGCAGTTGCTGTGTCCGCGCAGTTGCGATCTGATAACCTCCGCGCTATCCACTGTAGTTGAGAGGCCAGGTAATAATGTTCGAAGCAGGGGGCTGCCAGTCCACCTTGGTCTGTGGGCAGATACAGCTTTTTCAGCGTCATCCTGTGTCTAGCACTACCCCAGATGAAGTCCCTGAGCTGTCTCTCAAAGGTAGCGAAAAAGGAGGCCGGGATAGACATGGGTAGATTTGTAAAGTAGTATAGGAGCAGCGGGAGTATCACCATTTTGGTGAGTGCTATCCTGCCCGTCGCAGCCAGCGGCAGCGTGCTCCAGAATCGCATCTGCGACTTAATGGATGTCACCGCTCTTCCGAGGTTCCCATCATAAAGATCTTGCGATTGGCGGTATATTTGGAGTCCCAGATATCGAAACGTATCGGGCGTCCAATGCACCAGGGCACCGCCTATAGCGAGGCCCGGAACGCAAAGCCCCTCTCTGAAGGGGTAGAGGCAGGACTTACCTGCATTTACTTTCTGCCCTGAAAGTGCAGCAAAATCCTCAAGCAGCTGGGCCAGCTGGACAGGAACGCGGTCAATATCCTCTGAGATAAATGAGGTTGTCCGCATAGAGCGACACCTGATGGGTGGCGTCCCCCAGGGGTATCCCGTCTGCCAGCTGGGTGCGCAGCGCTTCTGCTAACGGCTCTATTGCGAGCGCGAATAAGAGCAGGGACAGGGGGCACCCTTGACGCGTACCTCTCTGCACAGGGAGGGAATCCGAGATGTAGGGGCCCATCTTGACTCTCACAGTGGGGCCAGCATAAAGAAGGCGCACTAGCTGAATGAACGCTGGGCCCAGGTCGAATTTTGCAAGTACCGCAAACAGATAAGGCCACTCCAGGGAGTCGAAGGCCTTCTCCAAGTCCAATACAAGGCAGCCTGCTCTGGGCCACTCCTCCGCTGCATAAGTGGCCACGCGAAAGAATCAACGCAGATTAAGCGAGGTGTTACGCGCTGGCACGAAACCATTTTGATCTGCATGGACCAACCCTGGAACTGCCTGCGCCAGCCTGTCAGCTAGTACCTTTGCAAGGATTTTATAGTCAATGTTGAGCAGAGCCAGGGGCCGATAGGAGCCCATCTCCTCCGTATCTCTCTCTGCCCGGCTTCAACAAGGAAACCAAATGCGCTTCGCGCATAGAGGGAGTTGCTGCGCGTCTAGAGCCGTAGCGAATACCATTCCAAGGCACTGCACCAGTGAGACCTTGTATACTTTGTAATATTTGGACGGCAGCCCGTCTGGTCCTGGGGTTTTCCCCGTCGCTAGGGATGTAATAGCCTCACCAATCTCTTCCAGTGACACCTGCTCATCGAGCATCTCCCGGAACTCCTCCGTCACTGTGGGAAGCTGTAGGCAGCCAAGGAACTGCGCCAGGTCCCTCTCATTACAGCTACATCGGGTCTGGTAAAGGTGCGCATAATGCTGCGTCAGGGCCGCATGTATGTCATGCTGCATGGTTAGTAACTGACCCATGGGAGAGCGAAGTGACCCTATCGGGGCATGTGCGTGTTCCTGCCGTATCAGCCAGGCCAAGAGCCTGCCCGCCCTATCCGCCGCAGTGTGGGTGCGAGCCGTGTGCGCAGTGTAATTGTGGCACCGGAGTTGTTCCATGAGGTCCGCGTGCGAAACCAAATGCGCTTCGCGCATAGAGGGAGTTGCTGCGCGTCTAGAGCCGTAGCGAATACCATTCCAAGGCACTGCACCAGTGAGACCTTGTATACTTTGTAATATTTGGACGGCAGCCCGTCTGGTCCTGGGGTTTTCCCCGTCGCTAGGGATGTAATAGCCTCACCAATCTCTTCCAGTGACACCTGCTCATCGAGCATCTCCCGGAACTCCTCCGTCACTGTGGGAAGCTGTAGGCAGCCAAGGAACTGCGCCAGGTCCCTCTCATTACAGCTACATCGGGTCTGGTAAAGGTGCGCATAATGCTGCGTCAGGGCCGCATGTATGTCATGCTGCATGGTTAGTAACTGACCCATGGGAGAGCGAAGTGACCCTATCGGGGCATGTGCGTGTTCCTGCCGTATCAGCCAGGCCAAGAGCCTGCCCGCCCTATCCGCCGCAGTGTGGGTGCGAGCCGTGTGCGCAGTGTAATTGTGGCACCGGAGTTGTTCCATGAGGTCCGCCTGTTCAGAACGCAATGCCTCTAGATGTCGCGAGTCACGGCCTGCCCCCTCACCTTCGCGCTCATAGCGTATCAGTTGGGCCTCAATCCGTGCAAGGAAATCAGATAGCTGTTTGCGGATATTCCATGTTGCCCCTACGCATTGACCTCTAATTGTCACCTTGAACGCTTCCCATTCGACCAGCGCGTCACTGGCTGTGCCCTTATTCAGTTCGAAGTATTGTAGAATCGATGTCCCCAGCGACGACCGAAACGCAGGGTCCTCCAGGGCCCGCGGTTGGAGGCCCAACGTGGGGACAGGGGGTCGAAGTGGTTCCCATCGCAGCTGCAGTGATAAGGGATTATGATCAGAATGGGTCCGCCCTAAATACTCCGCGCTCTGGATCAACGGAAGCAGCGCCGGCGAGGCCACCAACCGATCTAGGCGCACATGAAGATCATGCACTGCTGAGTAATGAGAGTATATGCGGGCGGTAGGGTTTAAAAGTCGCCAGACATCATGTAGAGCCCATTGTGCCAGCCAACCGGAGAGGGCCTGCGCGTTGGATGCCGATAGGGTTCTGTTGAGGGGCGGGAACGACCTGCCCAAGTCCACATTCAATACAGAGTTAAAGTCCCCCTCCCCAGTAGCCAAGGAATCCTACTCCACCGGGCTGTTACTGCAGATATGTGGGCAAGGTAGGAGGCCTGATCTGAATTGGGAGCGTAAAGGGAGCCCAAGAGTACTTCTTGGCCGTTCAGGGGCCCTTTCACAAACGTGTACCTGCCGTCTGTATTGTTGTCACTTTCCGCGCTAACAAACGGGATTCCCGCTCTTACCCATACTAGCGTGCCTTGCACATGCGCTGAATATGTGGTGCCGATCACTTGCCCTCTCCATCTCTTATGCAAGCGTTCCAGTTCAGTCTTGGATATGTGTTTCCTGGAGCATCGCTATACCAGCCCTACGGCGTTGCAAGAATGAAAAGTTAGAATAGCGTCGTGTAGGCGTATGCATGCCACGTATGTTCCACGTGACCACTTGTACCTGTGTCATGTCAGATTAGGATTTCGGTCTAATTGAGATGGGGTGAGCCGCTGAGCTACGGATGTGTATCGTACGGGGAGGGTTCGGGCTGATCGTGGGAAACCAAAACATAAGTCATAGAAACAAACTTTACTATCATTGAGGGCGAACGCCCGGGTGGGGCTCGTCCAAACCATAACTAGCCCAACAGCGGCCATAACTATGTCAGCGTAAAGACTGATGTGGGGGTGGAATGTGCGCCTGTATGGGAGCTTCGCTTATCCCTCCATTACTCGGAACTGTCATCCGTGTCCCAACCTGTTTGCTGGTGTGTAGTGTGTACCTAAGCCGTCGCGCGTCTCAGCGGGCGCAGTCATAGTGGAGTGTGTGTTTGTGGCAGGGTAAGGCATTACCAGCAACCCATGAATTAAAGATGGATCTACAATTCAGGCATATGTAATAAGCGAGTCTCTACTTGCGTGTGTAGCAACTCGCATTGGACCTGTTGTCACTGCTGCGATTATATGATCTCATCCGCAGTCTGCTGTGTAACGTCCGGTGGCAGCGGTCCGTCCAGGTCCTCAAGCCTGGGAGTAGAAGATCCGCTAGCGGTGGCAGACTCGGAGGAGCCTACTTCACGGCTCTCACGGTAGCGACGTTTGGAACTCAATCTCACCACTTCTAGGGCGGCACAACGTTCTATTCGACTCTGTTCTGGGTCCAGTGCTGCCGCTGTTGTAGGTGTTGCCTGTTTTCCACCGATGTCCACGCCGGCGGGATTCTCTGCGGCTGGGCCAGGGTGCTTCTGTATTGGAAGGGCGCGTCCCCGACCACAATCCCGAGCTCTCCAGCCAGTCCCAAGCGTCCTCAGGTGTGTCGAAGAAGCGGGCCGTTCCACCGGCTACCACCCCGAGTCTGGTGGGGAACAGTAGGGAGTACGGGAGGTCCAGGGCGCATAGTTGACGCTTCACATCGGTATAGGTGCTTCTCCGCCGCTGGACTCGCGCTGTATAGTCTGGAAACAGCATGACTTGGTATCCGCCTACCTGCAGGTTGGAGATCTTGCGAGCTTCACGCAAGACTGCGTCGCGGTCTCTGTAGTTTAAAAAGGAATGGCCTCGGGCGGGCTCCAGGAGGCGGTTTGTGTGCCGGTACACGATGCGCGTGTTCCACTACAAAGTGCGGAGATAGTGCTCCAGCAGGTAACAGTTCTGTCAGCCAACGCTCCACATAGAGCTCTGGGGTCAGACCCTCTTCGCCCTCCGGAAGTCCCACCACTCGGACATTGTTGCGGCGAGAACGTCCTTCAGAGTCCTCCACTCTGTCCTCCAGCGCGTGCATGCGGTCCAGGATGTCTTGCAGGGCTGCGGCGTGACTTTGGGCAACAGGTTTGAGCTCTGAGAGAGAATGATCGTGTGATTGGACTTTTTCTGCCAGTTTATGGTGATCAGCACGTAATAAAGTGAAGTCTGTGGTGACTTTGTCGATGCGTGATTCAAGGTATGCCCTGGTCTGGTCCAACGTAGCCCCAATTTTCTCTACAGCAGCCAAGACCGAGTCCAGCTTGGCTGCGAGCGCCACACCAGAGACGTCAGCAGTCGTCTCATCTCCTGGAAGCGACGAGTGCGGGAGGTTGGACTTCGCAGCCAGTTGTTGTGTATTTGTGCGGAGGCGTCCCATGGCGAGCTTCTGGACGGACATCATTGACTTCTAGCGGGTACGTGCTTGTGTAAGCTGCGGACTTGGCGCACGTTTGGGGGCCCCTGTAACATCCACTGGCTGCCAAAAGATGAGCGTCAAGGCGCAGCGATGTTCCACGCCGTAGTCTGCGCCGCGCAGAATGTGCTACACGGATATGAGTTCCTGACTAGATTGTCGCGGTTCCGGGGCAAGTGCCGACAAGTGAGAGTCACCTTGGAGGACGCTGGGAAAGCCAATTTCTCGACCTCTGAAGGGCTGGCGACTAGACCACCTGAGCGGGCGCTCACTAAGGGGCCAGTAGTGATAGTCCAATTGGGTCAGTGACTAAATGTGTCGCTCCGCTGCATGTCTTCTGAGCTGTGGAGTCACTGCCACATCGCAACTGCGTGAGCTGCAGCGGCGCCGAAAGCTGTAGTATCTTAACGGGGTATCAGTCCTCCACCACACGGGGCGTCGGGTCAGCGCTGCCTTGGTGCCTACGGAATCCAGCAGTCTCTGGCAGTAGGGAGTTGTGAGCTGCAAGCAGTACGCCAATTTCACACGTCTCCCCAGGGCTGCAACAGGAGGGCTGAGGCCTTAGGTGTAAGCGTTTAGGGGAGGCCTTCAATTACAACCAGCAGCCAGACACACATCCCAAGTTGCTCAGCGCCGCAGCGTGGTGGGGCCCACGACATGGATTCCGTGATCCGGGGTGGTAGGCAGGTCGGGCACGTAGGGCGTTGCGCAGGCGGTCTTGGGCCTCCAGGCGAGCAGTGTCGGTGAATGGAGCTTGAGGCGCGTAACTGCAATGGTGCCTGTCAGGCTTTTCTGCTGGTCTGGGAGATGACCATAAGCGTTGTATTAGATCCAATAGGTCCCTACTAAAGAAAGTCCACCCGAGGGGCCTCAGCGCGGAGGGCGACGGAGGAAGACTAAAGGCCCAGGGTCAGTGCCCATGCAGCGGGGATCAGGGCGGCAGCAAGTGTCGTACCTGTTGGTAAGGTGGAATCGTCGGCTTCAGTGGTACCAGCATGTCCGCGGCAGGGAGCCGAGGGTCAGGCCCACGCCCCGTCACGTTGGTAGGCCTTCTAGCCGCAGTCACCGATCACGGCAGCATCCGTGCAATGCAGGTACTTCTGGACGCGGTGTTAAGTGGTATCAGGTAGCCAGGGACGCTCCGATGAGGCGGGCACTCGTCTCCGCTTCCCGCTGTGCTGTGCACGGCCTTCAGGATCGCGCCACCCAAGTGCTGGTTGTCACAGCGGGTGGGCCCTTTCGAACACGGGCGCGAAATGCGGCGCCTTCCCGTCCACTGTCTTCACCGTCTTGGCAGCCGGAGCAGACACGCCGTTGTCCTCTGGTGTTCGGGGCGGCTTGTCGCGGGGTGCGTTTCAGGACCTTCCGTAGCGCGGACAGCACACCGGCATAAACGCTGCTCGGTGGGCTAGGCCACAGGTCTCCGCAGCTAGGCGGCAGTGGGTAGGCTCACCTAAGGGTCCGTGGAGTGCTGCCAAGAACGCCAACCGGTGCAGAAGAGGCAGCAGCCGCTGTCTGGGGGTCTCCGGGCAACGCCACAGGAATCACAGCAGTAGCGGTCGCCACTCCTACTGTGAGCCCACGGCAGCCAGGCCTCCGCTCCACGTACAGCTCCCCGCCGGGTAGGCCGCAGGACGTCACTTGGTGGTTCTGCTACTTTCGTCCGTCTGCGGCGTGAGTGAGAGGTATCAGCGGGGGCCGCAGGTCAGTACCATTGCGTTCCCCGCATTTGTTGGTGTGGATGGGCCGGATGCAGGATTCTGGACAGGAGAACAGAGGGATGCATTGCGGAGCACTAGCAAGTAGCGTCCGCCATGTTGGCTCGCTAGCCACGCCCTTCCCTGATCCATAATGTGGTACTGCAAACTGGCAGCCAAAGGGTTTGTGCTGCAGGGGGTTGGGCCTACTTGTCCCAAGGACAAAATGCACATGCAAACCTGTTGCCCTTGACCCCAAACAATATGTCCCAGGCGTCAGGCTATAGGAATTCCACGTCCCTGATCACACATTAAGCTTTCGGTTTCGGCTCATTTTCACATCGAGCTGAATGTTGGACCTTGTGATGAAGACTAGAACCTGACCTCCAAATGTTGCTCTCCACATAACTCTGTGTGTAGAGCATATCCCGGGGAGAGACAATATGCAGACCCTTCTTTTGCCGGAACGTGCCTCTCTGGACATAGCCTAGTTCTTTGCACCTGGGGAGGGGGGTTGGGGGGTTGGGGGGGGGTGGTGTGTGTGTGTGTGTTTTTTTTTTTTTTTTTACCAGGGCCCATGCACAAAAGCTTCCATTTTACAAATAAACGTTTAAATTTGACATCTTTTTTAGACGGTGACTTTTTACATGCTTTGCACGTACATGATAACATACTCGGAAAGTGTTATGCTTGCCAGCACATTTCTTCTTTGTCATTTTATCACGACACTTGTACACTCTGTCCAAGGTTGAAGAACACTGAGTAAGTTGCTCCTGCTTGTTGCCTGGTCGAAGACAGCTCTGAATCAGAAAGGCAATCACGGCATTGAACCTCTGACACCATGCGCAAGAAACCAGACTTTGAGTATATAAACTGCCTCTGAGCCAAGTTCCTCAGTGGAGCACTTCTATGGATTATCCTGGAATGTTCGCCAGTGACTGAGGTCCAGCCTTGCTGATTCCTATCTGTATCTTGCAAAGGACGACTGCCTGTTCTACACCAGACTGGCTTCCTGATACATCTTACACGGGTATGGGGAGTTTTGCCATCCCTAGCAATCTGGCGGACAGCACTCTCACTATGCTGTCAATGGTATAGGTAGGAGTTTAATTATGGCATATTTGTACATTCATGTAATCACCGTAGCTGTGATAATGGTTGAATTGTTAATCTTTTTCACCGTTCTTGTAGTGCTGGTAACAATGCTGTGTTTCCTCCTGCAAATAATTGCAGCTCATGTCTTTTACACACGAATACAATTGCTTAAATAAATGCTTGAAATGCCAATTTGTATATTTCTTGTGAATCCCTTTGGGCATGCCTAAGTAACAATTAAATGGTAGATCCATTTCCACGATTTCCTTAGGGTAGTTAGAGTGGTCGTGTACTGAGGTTGCAGACACCATCAGGTACCCTGTAAGGTTAGGGCTCCAGATGGCGCACTGTGAGCTAGCCATGAATTGGGCTAACATACTCTGAAAAATGAGTGGACTCAATCCCCATAATCTGATGCTTATGTTGTCCAGATGTCAGTTCTACTTAATTAGTAGGAACCGTGCGACACTGAGAACAGACATGTTGCTTACATTTAATCTGGACACTCCTATATATTATGCACTCATTGTAATTGTACGTCTTGACTTTAATGTAGTGACGTTTTGCTTGTGTTTGTATTCTTTTTATATTTGCTGTCAATTATATTTACAATTTTTTGATGTGACATCAATTGTGGTCATTGTCTTCAGTGGTTGTATTGCATCTCTTTTTGTGAGGTTATGAATTATGCTAAGTAGTATTTCTTATTTCCCCGACTGTGTGTGTTCTGCGAGTGTGTACTCTGACTGTAGGTATCACTGCAGTAGAACTAAGATCTAGGCTATGTCTAATGAGTCCATTGACTGCAGGTGTCTGCTTGAGAGCACGCTCGTGCAAGTCTGGTGGCAGAAGCAGGGGCTTAACAATGAATTTCTGCGGACAAGATCCTTAAGATCCGCTCTTTGTTAAAGGAAGTTGCTGGGATTGGGCTGACAGGACATCTTTGATGTGTTAGACTCATCTGCGTTTCATTGACAGTGGTTTTGGAATTGAGTCATTCTTGTATCCTTTGTATAGGTCTGATACGCTTATATAAAGGACAGCATACTCACATTTTCCCCCTATGTTGGTCTTCAAGTAATGTCCCTGACCTATCATGGAAAAACAATATTGTGGTGGAGTTTGAACCCTCCCTTTTACTTCCCTGGCACGTCCACATGTCCCAAATCAGCAGCAACTTTCGACTTCTCTTTGCCATTCATTCTGTACCATACACTTCAGAGCTGTGTTTTTATTGTGATTAAAGTCACCGGAAATTAGGGTGTCTGGCAGGGGCACTCAGTGGTGAAGATAGTTACTCTTTAGCTCTCAAATATGTAGGAAGGAGCAAGTAATACCTGGTAAGGGCTGTTCACTTCTAGTGCTTCAGAGCAATAAACTCCACTTCATCTTTATTTACGTCAGATGTTTAAGATCCTCCTTTTGGTTTGCACAGGGTATATATCTGGTCTTTGACGAAGAGAATATTATATTGTAAAGGTGCTATTTTAGCATGCGTTTCTATTTTGATTACAAACTGATGCCGTTTTCCTTTCTGTTGGGTTAAGGAATCCTGATTTGGTGTAAAGGCAACCACTATATGAAAGACTACCTTATCTGAGGGTTCCTTTAAGTTTAGATTGTCAAGTTTACAATTGTTAAGATATCACAGAAAGGAGAATGCTTATAGAAGGTTTCCTCTAGGAAAAGAAAAACTATGATGCTGACAACGGCAGTCTGCCAATCCAAATGCTTCATAGTAGGATAGGCACCCCTGTACTAACTGTGCTATGGAACGGTTTTTGGAATCTAAATGCTAGAGTTTGAATCCAGACTTGAACAAACGGTTAGCAATTTGGCAATCTTTATTCCTTTTGCCTCTGTTTCCGTATGGTCAATATTTTGGAGCATCTGAACCAGGTCAATTTGGTGTGTGAACTATACAAAAAACACCTTTGTGTTTGGACGTAGTGATAGTCATACGTGGTGCACTGGTTGAAGGTAGAATGCTTGTACATCTAGGCTAGTCTCACACCTGCTCAGCACCAGGATACTCTCCTGGGTGATAGCGTGCTCCACAAATCTTCATAATATAACAGACCTCTACTATTGTATGAGGATATCATTTGGCACTTTATTTTTACCTTTCAGCAAAAAGTTGGTCACCCAACTCAGTTGGGGCTGTTGCTGGATTTGTCTCTGAACAGAGGCCTTGCATCTTAGAGGTCTCTATTGGACTAGAATTGTGTTGCTGTTCGTGATCCGAACTGTAGACTCGATAAGTTGAGCTGCACTGCCCTGGGAGGAAGGAAGCTGTTTTGAATGAGAGAAGACTGAATCAAAGCCCAGCTGGCCGAGGCTTGTAAGGTGGTCCAATTGTAGGAGAAGTCTTTCCAGAGGGGGTGGGCGATTCCTGAGAGGGGGTGAGGAGGGTACAAGAATATGTGGCGTATTGATTTAGACAGAACCACCTAAGCATTCTGCCATCACAACAGTACTGAGTTTCCAGAGACATTTGAGGATTGCACCAGTTTTCTTGTTCAGTTGCATGTCTTAGTGTGCAATTGAAAGAAAAACAAGCTGAAAGTTGAGTTTGATGTAATCCAGAAGAAGTCCCCAGCGCCTTGAGACCCTCCCGGGTGAGTAGCGCGCTCTATAAATGCCGTGATTGATTGATTGAAGTAGCCATGAAGTAGGTTGTAAGTAAGAGGTTTATTAAGCTTAGTTACAGGATGGTAAGTAGGATAATAGGTTCAGCAGTTGAGCCTCACCAGGAGCAGCATCCTTGCTGCTCAGCCCACACACTCCAACTGTCTCTCTCTCTCCACCAGGCACCCCAGCATTCCACTACCTCATCAAGCATTCTAACATTCCACACACATCACATTCATATTGGCTGAGCCGCAGGGAACAGATAGCTAAGGGAAAGGATGCAAAGCAACATTACAAGTTACAACACAGTGCTTGATGAAAAATAGTATTTAATACTGCTGTAAATATGTGACTCTCTAGGCACTGTTTAGATGTCTTATAGGATGTCTTATAGGACTAACTCTTGTGCTTTTAGTCTGAGGTTTATTAGTCCATTTTTTGAAGCACGCTTCTGTTCAACCAGAGAAGTGGGATGTGCTTTTATTCTAATGAGAATTTGCCCTTCTCTTTGACTTTTCTGTGACCAGATTTCAGCATTTATTGTCAGTCTCTTTGTTATCTGTTTATGGGGGTTATCTTTTTTGCCATACGTATCTGGGGCTTGAAGCTGCTCTTTACCAGTTAAATAATTGATGTGAAAGACAGTTGGGTCCATATACAAACCGTAGTGCTACTGCAGCCGCCTGCTTCTTACTGAGAGCAGCTTAGGGATCGGCCATCTTAATATATAGGGCTTTTCTGCTGTCATTCATATTTTGTTTATGCACAGCATGGGACAATAGTTCAAACCCACTTCATTCATTGGATCTCTTGTTCTGTAACTGATGGCCATTTGCCTGGTTGCATGTACATCTGCTTACAGAGAACATGCTGGTGGTCCAATGCTTTACCAGGTTTTTTTGTTATTTACTTTCCATTTGTTTTAGTTATTTTTATTTTTTTAACTGCTCGCTAGAAAGCACTTGTACTGTTATATAAAAGTAACGGAGTGGTAATCCATTTTTTTTGTCACACATACAGCAGCTTGCCAGTGCTGGACCTATTGGCTTTGCCAATGTATTGTTTAGACAATTATTTTTCACCCACTTAGAAATACTCTCATCAAGGATAGTAATTCTATGTTTTTTTTAATCTCCAGATGAAATCATTTGTGCTCATCTTTCAAAATTAGGATATTACATACTGCCACTTCAAATCCTGTGTGTTGCTCCTTTGCATCTAGGTTTAGCCTCTACCCAATGTTTGATGGGCTCAGAATCAAACAAAAACTTCATCAGTGTCTGTAAGAAGAGAAGAGTAATAAGCCACATTTGGGTGGCAGGAGATTTTCAGCGAATAGATAAGTGGCAGAGCATAAATTGCCAGAGCTCGAAGAAGCAAGTCTCAAGTTTTATTGAGTAACCTAAAGCAGGTGGAAGGTGTATTTTGTGATGATGTGACTTCTGTCCCTTGGGAGTTTTAGATGCTTCATACCCAGCACCAAGTCAGTCATTCACAGTGCATAATTGAATTTAGTAAAATGTCTCTGTCTGGATCACAATGTCTGATTATCTTGATGATTTGTCTTTCAAGGACATAATATAAAATGTACATTGTTGGACTATATAAAAGAAATGCAAGTTAATATTAACTAGTGTTCAAAGTTGTTAATACGCCAAATTAAATGCATTCTCTCTCAGCATGATGTTGAGCTCTTGAGTATTATTTATGTTTTAGTACTGGTAATCTGTTGTTAGTTTGCCCACTTCTCCGAATCTTAAGGTGCTAGGTTGCCTCTTACCTCCGCCATTCTGCCTAACCAGCCTTTATAGGCAGGTTGATTTGTACAAGCACAGAGTACTTGCTGCGGTTTTACTTGTCAATTTTCTTAAATTTATTGTAAATATTTACAATATATATGTCCATTTTATGCAATGCTCAGTCAATTTAAGTTTTTCAACAAACAGTCAATATATAATAATTTAAACCATATATAGTTTAAAATACATTGTTTTCTTCCAGTCATGCTATAAGAATTTTCTTTTCCTTACATCAGACATTGGTGTTTAACATCTAAAACGGATGTTTTCCAGTTTCCAAGCATATCCAGTTTTTTGTGTACAGGCCAAATGGAAAATGTTGTAATCTAGTTTGTACCTTTTAAATGCTTTGTTATGTATTGGAACACTTCAGTGGAAGTTATGTGGAATGTTCCTTTTCCAGTTAGTTGTTTGCTGGCTGGAAGGGGAGCATCACCTGCAGTTGATCTCCTGCTTAAATAAATATCCTTAACTTAAGAAGACTACGTTCTTTCATTACAAAATTGGTGACGATTCCAGCCAATTTCAACTGCTGCCTGGTGATGGAGAACTCACGCAAGATTGAAGATTAATGTACAAGATTTCACGGTAAAAGAGGAACAGTTTAACGTAAATAAGTGCTAAGAGGAGTGATTTTGAACCAGCATCACGACGATCTACTGCAAATGTAAAGTATTTAATTTGCTTACTTTTGACTGTGACTTAAATCGTCGTTTGTGCTGGCAACGGTTGGAAATTGATATGCGCGTTATTCAAATACTTGTGAGGCTCGAGGTTCAACATTCCATGGATTGCAACTTTGGAGATGTGTGGTAGTGTTCGGAAATACCTCTTACGGTGTTCTACTGTGTCGTCTGTACGTGTTACGCTCTTGGGAACATGCGTAACGTGCCGCCATCTTTGAAGTTGTCAAAGTGAAAGTTTAAGTGAGGCGTACTATGAATAATTATTTCTTTTTGCCGATAACACTGCCTCACAAGTAAAACGCATTACCGGTGAACATTTTGAAGCAACAATACTACATCGCGCCACTGGCAAGGTACTGTTTTCTGTTAAAAAAGAGACCACAACGAATTGGTGTATGTACGTTGGTGTAAATCCAGGATCACTTTCACTTGGTTTTCTTTTGTGAGAAGTACATCTTTTAAAGTGCTTTCACATGCTTCGGTGATAAGCACACCACAACTCAATATCAATGTAAGATTTGTTTATTCCAATGACTATGAATGTTGTTAAGCATACTGTAAATTTAGATTAGTACCAACAAATAATATTATTTTATTATGTATACAGTAGCCATGGAGGCAGCAATAATCCCACCACCTCCATTTTTAGCACAAGCAGGTACTCCATCTATCGAGTGGGAAGAGTGGATTGAAGTGTTTAAGAATTATATTAAAGCGCTTGGTGGTGAATTTAGTAATTCAAGGAAGAAAGCTCTGTTATTAAGTACCTTAGGAAAGGAGGGGCAACATATATTTAAGTATTTACCTGTGGCCACAGGGGGAAATGGTCAACAAACTACAAATGTGTATCTTGAAGCCAAGGTGAGATTGGAAAGGAGATTTGCAAAAGAAACCAATATAGTGATGTCTAGGTATAAGTTTTATACTCCACCACAGAAAATGGATGAGACGGTGGACCAATTCGTATCTAGGTTAAGAGAATTATCAGTTAAGTGTCAATGTGGGGTCATGAGAGAAGAGATGATCTGTAACCAACTCATCGTACAATACAAAAAAATGCAAGAGAGACTTTGGGCTGCAAAGAATCCATCTTTACATGATGCTATAGAAATTGCGAAAGTTGTTGAACAATCTGAACACTGCATGAGAGAAACGGAAAAAAGAGAAGTTGATGGGGAAGTGTTATGTATTGAAGTTGAAGATGTTGCAGCAGTAAATGCTGGGAAGTTAGGAGAAAAAGAAAGCAAAAAAATTTCAAACAGTAGACGTAGTTATTCTTCTACATCTACTAAGACTTCCAATAACAATCTTAAACAACAGGGTAGAGTGTGTTTTAGGTGTGGGAGTAGTTTCCACACTGCAGATTTTAAAAATTGTTATGTTATAGGAAAAGATTGTAGACGTTGCGGTCGCAAAGGACATTTTGCGCGCATGTGTAGATCTAATAATAGCACGAATATTGCTTTGATACAAGATAATTCTTGTGAGGAAGAAATAACTGATAGATTATTGTATGTAGAGAGTGAGGAAGATGTGTCTAGGAGTTCTAGACCCAAAGCAATGTTTGTCATAGAAAATGTTTCTGTGGAACTTATGGTAGATTCTGGATCATTAAATACAATTGTACCTGAAAATAGGTTCATAAAATGTTGGCCAAATGTGAAACCTTTACCGAAAGATATCAATCCAGGAGGCTATCAGGCAGAAAAAATAGATATCCAACGTTACATAGTCTCAGAGATAAACTTTCAAGGAAGAACGGTTAAAGCGAAGTCTGGTCCTCCTATCCTTGGATGGCAACATCAGTATGATTTGTGGATTATTATAAATCCACGTGCACCAAATCAGGTTTTAGCAATAATTGATGTGAGCACTGATGATATTGTTAATGGAGCATGTAAAGTGTTTTCCAATGAGAGGATTATTGAAAAACTATGTTCACAAAATTTTGGTAAAACCGGGTGCAGTACCCATTCAACATAAAGTTAGAAAGGTACCAATTGTAGCTCGTCAAGAAGTTAAACGCATGCTGAAGGAAATGGTTTCTCAGGGTATCATTGAACCTGTGGAAACCTCTAGTTGGATTTCTCCGGTTGTAGTTACAGGCAAATCTGATGGCAGTTTTCGTTTGTGTGTTGACCTGCGCACAGTAAATCAAAATATAACTGATAATTTTCCACTTCCAAATATAGGGGAGTTGGTGTTATCTCTGAAAGGTGCAAAGTATTTTTCAAAATTAGATTTAAAAAGTGCATACCATCAGATTAAACTGCATCCGGACTCAAAGAATTTAACAGCCTTTATTACTATGGAAGGCGTTTATCAATTCATGAGAATGCCGTTTGGACCCTCGTCAGCAGCGAGTGTTTTTCAACGTATGATGGGCCAAGTTCTTAAGGACATTGATGGAGTAGTGTACTTTCAAGATGACGTTCTTATTTTTGGAGAATCGATTGTTAGTCATAACATGATTTTGAAGAAAGTTTTAGATAAGATAGCTGAAGCTGGGCTAACTCTTAGAAAAGAGAAATGTAAATTCTGTGTTGAAGAAGTAGAGTATCTTGGATATATTTCGTCTTCGTCAGGGGTTAAACCGAAAAAAGATTTATTGGAGGCAATAAGGAAAGTTGAAGCACCACGAGACAAAGACCAACTTAGATCATTTCTTGGTCTAGTAGAATATTACGCAAAGTTTTTAAAGAATTTTGCAGAAAAACTGAACATTTGAAAAAACTCTTGAGAAAGGGATATGCGTTTGAATGGTCTGAGGATCAAGAGCGGTCTTTTGAAAATATCAAACTGGAAATATGTAATGCCAAACTGTTAACTCCTTTTGACACAATGCTATTGTCAATTCTTACAGTTGACGCAAGTGCTGTGGGTTTGGGTGCGGTATTCTCACAGAAACACAAAGAAGGTGAACGCACTGTAGCGTTTGCCTCATGCTCCCTCACCAGTACTGAGAGAAATTATTCGGTGGTGGAGAGAGAGGCGTTGGCTGCAGCCTTGGCAACTGTATACTTTAGGATGTATGTTTGGGGATTTCCAATTATTTTGAGAACAGATCATAAACCACTTGTTAAGATTTTAATGCCTGGTGGAGCAGAAAATGTTTCGGCATGGTTAGCTCGTTTAGCAGCACGTTTGCAAGAATACCAATACAAAGTGGAATACTTACCGGGATGGAAGAATACCCAAGCAGACAGTCTGTCTAGACTACCCTTACCGTGGCAGGAAGTTGACAGAGAGGGGGTGGAAGCGTATGGTGATGAAGGTGCTGTGGCATTTGTAGATGATATAGTTGGAACCACTCAGGGTGCCATAGGGAAAGAACATTGGTTCAAGTGTATGAGAGATGATGTTGTTTTGACTCGGGTCATAGAGATGGTGAATAAAGGGGTGAGAAGAGAGAGTACTGTTCCTGTTGCAGTACGTCCTTTTGTGAAAATTATTGATGAATTATCTGTTTGTGGTGAAGGTTTGATTTCTAGAGGAGACACATTTGTTCCTCCTCAAGGGGTGCGTTTTGAGCTGTTCAAGTTAGCTCATGAAGGCCATCTTGGTCAAACACTTACAAAAAGGAGATTACGTGAGAATTATTGGTGGCCAGGGATGGACCAGAATGTTACTGGTGATGGCTTGTGTTGAATGTAAAGAAGGTGAGAAAAGGCTGAAAATTGGGAGTCAGACAATCATGGGGGAAATCACCAATCCAGGGAAACCTTGGCACCAGTGTGCATGGACTTTATTGGTCCAATGAGTTTTGAATTCCGAATGTAAGTTTGCTTTAGTTATGGTGGATGTATTTTCTAAGTGGCTAGTGGTTAAGTTTATGCGTGAAATTACCACAAGAAAAAACATTGAAATTATAGGAGAGGTGTTCAGAGAAGATGGGTTTCCTGTCAAGCTAATTACTGATAATGATACTCAGTTGACATCTAGGGAGCTGAGATTATTTTTGGAAGCTTGTGGTATAAGTCCTTCACGCACATCATTGTACAACCCACAAGGCAATGGTGTTGTCGAGAGAGAAAATCGTTTGATTAAAGGGGCTGTGCAGATGGCGCTTGCAAGTAGAGGGAGTGTTAAAATAAAATGGTAGAAGAACTTGTTGGGCTTATCGCACCACAGAGAATGTTATCACTAAAGAAATTCCGTTTAAAATGATGAGGGGACGTGATGCAAACACAAAAATGTCTCCTGCCTGGATGAAAAAAATTATTGATGGAAATGAACTTCATATTAATGTGTTGCAAGGTTGTGGTGTACATGAAAATCTTAAACCAGGTGATTTAGTTAGTCTAAAGTGGAAGAATTGAGGGAAGTTGTGTCAAGTTTCGTGGACCATTTAAAGTCAAAGAAGTGCATGATTTGTATGTTTGAGAAAATGGAGAAAGATGGAATAAACGCAAGGTGGCTTTGTATGAGAGGATGGGAAGGGATGGTGCTCTAGGAAAAGAAAGAAAAAAAAAGAATTGGAAGGTTGTAGTGGTTATACGCTTATGGATGATTTGGAAGTGTTGGGTGGGAGAAGTCAGAAAGATGTTGCAAGGAGTTTTAGAAACAGATTTCCACCCAGGTATTTGAGGGATTATGTTTGCAAGTGAACATTTGTTATAGTTGTACATGTTTTTTATGCTATCTGTTTTTTTGTTGTTATCCTAACAGTTTATGACTTTGCTCTTGGTTTAATTCAAACTTATGTACTCTTTTCTTTTGTGTGTAAAGAGAAGAGGATGTGTTGTTGGAAAACGAGGCAGTATCTGTGAGGCCTGCACAAATGACATGACTACATTTGTCCTTCACTGGGAACCAAACACCCCATTGTAGCGCTCGACTCTGAGGGTAGTGTTGCAGAGCAGTCTAAGGCTTACTCAAGGGAGGTGGTGTAGGCTAGTAATCGCCATGTACCAGTACGCAGAAATAACACTCAATAATTGATTGTCCAGTCTGTACTTTGCTTTATAAAAGGAAGAGTACATTTATTAAACACACTCACTACTCAATACTATGCACCAATTTACAAATATACATAAACTGTTGGAATTACTTTGTGACATTGCATAACATTCCCACCCCTCCAGACGGGGGGTGGGGTCTAGTACCACCACTCCCATGTATGCACATCATCTTGCCCACTGGCACCATCCCAGTGGCGCCCCACCCCATTATCTCAACAAGCATTTAAAACGGGCAAACCTGCCATGGTGACATATAACCCTGAGCATCTCATACTGACCATTCAGTATACACCTCTACATCTTAGTGGCTAACAGTCTGGGTTGTTCTTCACCTAACGCAGTAGCAAGAATACATGTTTGGGCATCACTTAAAATGACAGTACTCATCATAGTTGATAACCACTAAATAAGGGGACCCCTGGAATAGATGTAGGTAGAGAAGCAGGGGAAAAGAGCCAAAAACTTTACAAAAACATTTCTCTACCTATATACTTTGAAGTATGCTGTACGTCCTAGTTTTACATCACCCGCTTCTCATTGAACCATTACAACATATGGACATCAATCCAAGTAATATAATCATAACATTTTATTATTTTTTGTGTTTTTTGTATAGACTAATGTTCTTCATACAAAATTACATATATAGGTGAAAACAAAATTTAAAAAGACTTTTCAGATCCCATTGCGTAACTCACACTCAATCACATGCATACATTCTAATACTCAGACATACTCATACAGCATCACCAGTTACATACATCACAGATATACTACAAAATGGAGCATGGTGCGCAATCAAGTCCACCTCACCGTAAGTATCAATGTTTAACAAGAAATGAAATAAATATATTCAACAATCTAGAAATAAGATTGGTATCAATATAGTGTCATAATTCTTTAACAAAATAGGAAGGGGGAAGAAAAACGGAAGGGGCAGGTCTAAAGCGCCGATGCGCGTTTCGGTGGAACCCTTTTCCTTTCCTGGGGTATCACCTTCAGGGCGCAATTTAAGAGGTTTTCAATGTAAAACAAAAGAGCAGTGGGACCTGTCAAAGAAACATATTGGTTTACAACAAATCTTAACTGAGAAGAAATTATTTACATTATAACAAAGCAAAAGCAATGGTCAATTTGAAGCGGGCAGTATTTTAAAAAAATGATTTAATAAGTCAACAGGAGATAAAGGGAGACGGGAGACCAGAAACAACCAATGTCAGGATAAATGAACTAAAAAAGATAAATGACGTGAACAAATAAATGACAGGACAAACATGAAAACTTAGAAATACAATTACACTTACAAAGCCCTAAAGTTCAGGGGCAGACCGGTAGAATGGATTTCTGAATGCATCCAAAGTTTGTGAAATCTCTGATATGTAATCTTAAAAAGCCCATTAAAAAGCAGATCTAGGTGGAATATAAAAAACAACCACAATAATAGCCTTACATATCACGCATCACAGCCATCTTCCCGAAGCAGATATTTTATTTTAAAGCAGGACAACCAATAGGGCTTCTTCCAGGGGAGCAGCAATCCGTTTCATCAGTAGCACAGGAACGGCAGTCTATGGAATGTAGAGATTACCGCTAGTAGAATGGAGTGAAAAATCTATTTTGCTCAGAGCTAGATCAGGAGAGAGGCAACAGGTTCCGCATCCTGCAGATCCAAAAAGTGGGTAGCTGGAAATGTAACAAACAAACAGATAGGGAGACAGTTTTCTTCACAATATCATAATCGAAAAGCTGGAGACGCGCAGAGCACCTATTAAATTGATTTAGAAGGATGCTAATGGATTAACGGAGTGAGCCCGCACCGGAGACATAAAGGCTCCACAAGTGTAAGAAATCGCGCTCGAGTTTATAAAACAAGATAAGAGGCCAATGCTACTGTTCATCTATCGTGCTCAATGTTAATTTCAGAGAGCAGGTAAATATCGGGGTCCGTGTCTAATAAATTTAGTAGTAATAAACTATAAATCTTTTAGAGGAATAGGATAGAAAGGACTGTCTCATGGGGCCAAAAGGTAAAGGTCATACCACACACCCATAAGATTGTCTAAAATTAATAGAGGTACCTGGCGAATGATGATATATCAAAGAGGAGTCTAGCTCCATCTACTGGTAGTTTATAAAGTGCTGGAGATCTCGTTCGCCGAGTATGAGGGAGACTTGTTTTCTCGGATATAATCGAGTTCTGTGGGATGAGAAAAATGGAGGAAGAAAAAGAAAGAAAAGAAAAACGGGAGAAATAAAGATAAATATAGATACAAAAAATCCTCCCCTAATGTTTAAGTTACAAGATTGACAAACACCCGATAGTTGAAGTACCTGCTCGTGAAGGTTGCTACGATCTGCGTCTACTTCTCAGTAAAGCGTCCCGCTGGTAACGCAGGAAACAGTTTGGTTAATGGGTTAGTAGATGAGCCGTTTAAATAGTCCAATAGGCAGTCACGTCAGTGCTGATCAGGACGTGAACGGCACCGGTGGGACAGAATTGTTTTAAAGGTTTTAAAGGAGAAAAGTCTTCCTGTACGGAATTGTTTGGACAGATTTAAAGGAGAAATGTCCTCCTGGTACAACACGCAAGCATGCGATAGGTGTTAGATAGCAAGCTGCCGCCAACCGTATCTATATGGCGTGGCCCATACGCTAGACAAACCTAGTAATTTCGGTGCAAAATGCCAAGAAGCATTTAATCAGAGGTCACAACAGTCATAATACGAGACACACCAAACATCGGGTCGATGCATGGATACCGGCTGGAATGTGTTTATGCCATGGAATAGTACCATATCCAGAAGGAGAAAAAGGAAAAGACACGAAAAAACAGGGATAATTGATAGGAGCAGGGATCATAGGTAGTACAAAAAATGTACAACTCAGGGAAAATTATTCTGGCACAGAATTTTGTCCTGTTTAGTGTCTTAAAGAATAGCATTCTCCCACGGTAGTGATTCATTTAATCCCCTCTCCTTGGAGTCCAAAAAGAATATCCCAAAAACTTCTCGTTTTTTGCGTATGTTGGTACCATTTAACCCTTGCTGTGGGCGTATTTTCTCAAGGATAGTCCAACGTAAATACTCTTCTGTATGTTTGGCTGCCTCCCAATGTCTGACCAGGGGAGCCGTGATATTATGCCTTCTTATGTTCGATTTATGTTCTCCCAGTCTAATCCTGCATTCCCTTGATGTTTCTCCTATGTAGGGTAAATTGCAGGGACAAAGGATAACATAAATGCAGTTTGCAGTCCTGCAATTCGTCATTTCTCTGAGTGTGATTTTATGATTATTGACACAGATTTGATCACTTACAATGGCATGGGCACATGCGTGGCATGTCCCACACTGATGATTTCCATAAATAGGGCAACTGCCTGTGATGGATTTTTGGACCAGCCCTTTAGATTCCGGGATCTTGGCACTGACCAATAGATTACTTAAGTTTTTATTGCGTCGGAATGCAAAAAGTGGTTTGGGCATCCGTGTGGCTTGGCGGTCCAGATTGAGCAAATGCCATTGAGAGTTCACAACCTGTCTGATTTTATTGTCAATAGATGAATGTTTTGTGACACAGACTAGTTTGTCAGTTTGTTCTTGTTGTTTAGGTACGAACATCGAGTCACGGTTGTAAAAACGTGCTCGTTTAGATGCGTCTCTTATCATCCTGTGCGGATACCCTCTTTGCAGGAATTTCTGTTTCATTAATTCTGCATAATGCAGATAATCCTTGATGGTAGTACAGTTTCTACGTAAACGTAGAAACTGACTAAAAGGAATTCCATCTTTTTGGCTTATCGGATGGAAGCTTGTAAAGTGAAGGAGGGTATTTTTGGCAGTGGGCTTGATGTATAGGGACACCATCAGTTTTTAGGTCTCGCGCCTAGCGTTGCAGTGCGCAACACTGCTCGCGCAGCGCTAGACCTTTAGAAAGGGGTTCTGAAAGCTACCCACACGCTCGTGCGTGTGGTTTTGCTTTGGGAAGCCCACATTGGCTGGAGCGTGCGTTTTTTTTACCGAGACGGCACGCGATTGGGCAAAGGCGGGCGCATGTCCCGCCTTTGCTCCTCCCATTCCCGACGGTGGCCAGAACGCGCAGCAGCACGCGTTCGTCTCGCTGCCGCGCTCTCTCCCCCCGCTCCTCTGTGGTGCGCGCGCACCACTGGTTCTATTTTGAGAAGCTTCTTCACGGCCCCACTCGTCCACCCGCCGACCTCCATTGCTCTCTCTGCTCCCCCCCCCCTTAATCTTCATGCGCACTAATTTCTCCACCTCTCTATCTATTTTTCGATTGGTGGTCACCCCTGGATTTATCAAGCCATGCTCGATCAATCTGCGTGTCTCCCCCCGCGCCCCCACTCACCTGCCTCTCCCTCCCCGTCGCTGTTCCTGTATACACCACCGCCTCCCTCTTGTTACATTACTCACGCAGCCCTTTGATTCCCTATTGATCAATCCCCCATCACTCGCTCCACGACCCTCCTCTGCTCTCACTTTCTGTGATTGAGAGAAAAATGTCCTGTAACCATGATAGAATTCGCATAGCGCCAAGACGTCTTTACTTTAATGTGCTAAGAGGACATTGCCGCATCGCAAGCTGTGAGTATAGTATGTGTCCCGCTCCAGGTGCCACGCACGTGGAGGGGCCGGGGGAGCCTGAAGTGGGTCCGACTAACGGGTCTCAAGGCGAGGGAAAGCGCTATAACGCGCCTCATCAGTGGCGCCACCCCTCTCTGCATTTACCAATATCACCTAGGAGGCAGGCAGGCCGGACAGATTGCGGCCGCACTGCACCTGATGGTGATGGGTGCCCACTTGATCCTGTCTGCGCCCCTCCCCGGGTTTTAAAAAGTGTCTATATACTGCAGGACCGGACCACAAACCCACCACTACACACACTTCAGCAGCCGCACACAACCCTCTGCCAAGTGCCAGCCCCAACTCAGGGCGGTGGGGCAGATGGCACTACGTCCAACAAGGGGCATCCAGATCTATTACTGGACCGGGGCCACGTTGGCCTCAGTGAAACGCCCTTTGTCCCTGCGGGATTCGTCCACACCTGGACACATTCAGCACTGCGGCGCTGACTTGGTGTTTTCCATTTACAGCAGCAAGCAACCTGCAGGAGTTGACTTACACCTCTTCTTTTCAGCCACAGATGGACCCAACACAAATGCCCCACTCTAAGGGCCGTCAGAAATCCCCCTGTCTCATCCCGTCTAAAGCGTGACGCCAGGAAGCACACCCTCAGCTGGTCAGTCACAGGTGTTTGAGAGATCGGCTACTATTTGGAGACAAGTACCGGAATTTTACAAACTCTGTATGTACCAAATATGTGTACGAAGAACGCGCTCCCATTATGGAGGGCGGGTGTATCTGGGTATATGAGAAATGACAAGGGTCTGTGCAGCAAAAGCCGCTCGTGCCTCAGTAAAGATCTGCGACCTGCATTTTCCACATTGTGCATTGCAGCAGGGCCATTAACCCTCTATGCTATTTTACCACGAGTCAAACTTGTGACTGACTCCATACAGCTCTCTCAGGCAAGTGCTTCAACAGAGTTACCTCGCTGTTACTATACCCTGGACATTGCTGGGAACAGAAAGATCTCTGCAGCAGGTGCCTTATCCTGGAAAATATTTTAAAAGGCAGCCTTTTTTTGACCAATTAAATGAGCCGGGACAGCTTCACTGTCACACTTGTTTTTCTTGACAATTCCTTTTTTTGGGGGGGGGGGGGGGGTTAAAAGACAATTGTGTAAGTTGATTGTCTGACGCGTCTCCTCGTAACCCCCTTCACCCCCTTCTGCTCGTACTTCATGACCCCCTCACTTTACGGGATCCCAGCGTAATGCTTTCCACTTCCAGCAGCGATCTCTGCTCAGAGACCCCGAGAGGATGAGTCACGCAGCCCTGCATGATGGCAAAGGCTTCCGGGCACCTTCAAAAAGTGAATGTTTTGCGCATTATCATGTAAATGGCACAGAAGGCGCAAAAGCATAATTCTATAATACCCCGATAATCCCGGCGCCTCTGTATTCCCCTGACACACCTGTTTTTAAGTACAAAATACCCCAAGCCCTTCCGGGCACCTAGGTCTCCAAGCATCTGCGCCTTAGACACCTCCCTGGAAGGGGGGTGGGGGTGGGGGGGGTCTCCTTCCCATGATAATGCCTGTAATATGATATGCAATGACAGAATGCCTGACAGTCGTCCGTAGTGCACAGAAGTCACTCAAAGGACAGAGGCAACATTCAGATAATTAGCGCCCATTCGGCAGTCAATCATGCAAGCTGTGGGGATAGGGGGGCGGGGAGGGACCAGCACAGAAGGGCGAGCGGGACCGAACAAAGAGGTGATGCCGGACCGGGTCGGGGATTAGCGCTCCGAAGCGATCTAAACGCTTTTGTGCCCTGGGAGCGGGGGCTCCAAGGGAACTCACGGGGCCCTCGATGTTAACGCTGCGCCACCCAGGCCCCACGCTCCCCACCCTCTTAGCATTTTCTTCTCAGTAAGCGTTAAACACACTGAGGAAAATATGTATTTCCTTCAATTCTAACCGGCCATTAAAAAAAAAAAACTTGTTTACAGTTCAGCACCGCCAGACATTCGCTTGGGTGAATTATTTTCAACACCTTCATTTCCCCGCCCCCACCCCCAACAAACCATCTGTTATTTTTCTCGTATTATCTAACTCTCCTTCGCTTTATTTCTCTGTCTGCATCAGCCAGCCTCTCCTCTCGGCTCTGTTTCTCTCCGCCTTGGTCTTTCTTTTACTCTATTTTCCTCTCGCGGGTAGCTCCCTCTATGTCCCGCCCCCCCCCCCCACCTTCCTTTTTATCTGTAATTCTTTTTCTACTCTCACTTTCTCTCTGCCCGTCTATATATATATATATATATATATATATATATATATATATATATATTTGTGCCCTCCCTCTCTCTGCCTCTCTCCCTTCAATTCTCTCTCTGGACCTCTGTCCCCCTATAAACACCACTATACATGTAACGGTGTGCACGTAAATATACAGACTTCGGTGCGTTTTTAAAAGCACTGCTGTCGCCCCAGCAGCACGGGCAACAGACAGGGAAAGTCCGGCTGAACTTGAATATTTTCTCTTTCTCCAGATCAGAGAGTTACACTATATCTTTGGACACGCACGCCTGCTCCGATGTCTACAGATGTTTTATAAAATACATTTTCATTTTGGTCCAGAAATGTGAGTAAACGAAAACGCATGCACCTCGCTGGGACCGCATATACTTGATTTATGCTCGAAGAATTAGTATCGAAATTTCCACAGAAAATAATTTGAGATTTCGATGCGTTGTTACAATTTAAGAAATTAATTTCGCAGAGCGCTTTTATTGCATGTACTAGTTACAGTACAAACTTAGCCAACACGTCCAGAGTAATATAAACACGTTCGCGTTTTCCATTGGGTTCATTAATAACAATTCATCACAAAGGTACATAATTTATATTAATATATTTTTACCATCCATTCAGGTAAATAAAATATGCACAGGTAGCGCCGCTGCAGCCATTCATCAAAAATCAGCAATTAAAATAAATGCCAAAGGGGTTGAAATGGTTGTAGCTCGGAAGGAGGCGTGTGGGCGGCGGAGGGGGCGGGTGTCGCTCCGCTTCTAAAGAAGCCTAGCGGTCACCAGCAGTCTCAGCGCCTCCCCTATGCACTGATGAACGAGGCGCTTCCTGGTCGGGCCCGGAAGGCAGAGGTTCCGGGCTCTGGGGACCGGCTGCAGGAAGAGTTGAAAGAGGAGCCTGCCACTACCGGGTGGAGATGACAACTTTTCCTAGCGCCCCTTCCCCACTCCACCTCCCCGACTCGGTGCGCCTAGCTGGGCTCCCCGGCAGTCGCGGCGCTGCCTGCTTACCGTGCCGGCGCGGATCTGCTGCCGGTGAGGGGGTGTAAGCTTTCTGAAGCCTGGCATTGGCTGTAGCGTGCGTTTTTTTGAAAAAACAGCACGCAATTGGGCAAAGGCGGGCGCATGTCCCGCCTTTGCTCCTCCCATTCCCACTGGTGGCTAGCATGCGCAGCAGCGCGCGTTCGCCTCGCTGCCACGCTCCCTCCCCCCGCTCCTCTGTGGTGCGCGCGTACCACTGGTTCTATTTTGAGAAGCTTCTTCACGGCCACCTCCTTGTCCTGTGACTGCCATCGTGCGCGGTCCACGCTGCCGAAGCTCCCTTCGCCGCAGTTTTCGAAAAACTGCAAGTAGTCAAATTTAATTTGCACAAATGAAGCACTGATAGACGACATCTCATAATGACAAAATGCTGCACACCGCCCAAGCCTGTGAAAACAGGAAAAACAAAACAAAGTCTAGTTCCAGCACTTTCTGTGACACACCACGTGCTCCGCTTTCCACATCGGAACCCCTCCGAGTCCCACAATGCCAGCTGAAGAGTACTGAGTGATGATGCCAGAGATTAAAACAAACAGCAGAGCAGAACACTCGCGCCGATTCCCCAAACTGGGCGAGCAATGGCTGCGGTGTGCCGTCAGAGGACAGGTGAGGTGAGTTCCCAGATTGTCAATGACTCGGCTGCGGTTGGGGCCTGTCCCGCTGAACGCTCGTGTGTCCCCCCCCATGTGAGGCAGTGACAGAGTGCAGGCGCGCGCTTTCAACTCGCTGCTTGCATAGCAGTTCTGGTATGTGAACCACGCAGCCTTTCCATGTTGTGATCCCTCCAGAAAAGTATAAATGGCCTACGCAAATGACCCCGCTAGTTTTTAATTTCTTCCCTTCTGTGCTTTTGCATTGTCCCCCTTTTTTAAGCGTTTTATCCGGGGAGTGCTTGATGAGTTGTGTAGTGGAAAATCCAAGCCAAAATCCCTTCAAGGGACTGAACACATCAACAAAAGCCATAATGGTGGTGGAACCTTGCCAATGACTACTTCCATGCATCCATTGTACACCATATGCAAACAAACACACGTTCTATACTCATGCTCGCAATACACACATACACATTGTTACACCTGTGTAGATGCTACACCTACATTTATCTCATGAACCCAAATTTTACAAAAGAAGAACAGGCTTCGCTTTATAAGAACAACTACAAAATCTAAGATTTTCAGTCTGTAAACAATGGCGCTGCACTGCACTACAAGCAACGATTTCAGTTCTATGGTTCCCAGACATCAACATAGTCCTCCTTTTTGATTGGCTAGACTCTTGGCCTTTATGAGAAGCTGTTACCCTAGAGATTAATAACGTTCAGCTGTAGGTTACTGAATGTAGGCATCTGTTTCGATAGAGCTGTTAGAGTAGCATTTGTGATCCTTCCTTTGTTTGTTCTTCGCTCATTTATTTAATATTTCTCTTACACGTACAGGGCATTTTTGATTTTATGTCCTTTGTATAGTGACTGTTTTTCCAGATTCATAACAATTTTGGCTCCTGCTCCTCCTCTTCCGTTTGGAAATGTAGTGTGAACTGCACTCATCTGAGGCGAGCAGTGTGTGGGACGGACAAGAAATGACTGTGATCGATTTTTCATGCAGGGCAAAAAATTGCTGCTATTATGTTAGATTGATCTGAGACATGTTAAAAATGTTCTCAGATGTAAGTGTAGGAGCAATTTCATAAATGTTATCCAAAGGTTGGTGCTCTGTGACGCAGGCTTGAGTTCGAAGTTGGTGAAAATAACTGATATAAAAAATGGAAGGGTATAGCTGCCAAGTGGTCCTATGTCGGGGATACCTACAGCCAGTTGTGAAATCCTAACCAATAGTTTGTACATTCCGGAATTTAGATTTCATGTTGCATTTGTTGACTCCATATGCAACCAGTGGTTGGACAAAAAATGCCGAACTGGCTAAAGGTGTCACATATAACATGGTGTTACTTGGTAACCAAGGAGGCTCAAAAACGCATATTGCTCAAAAAAGAATATAGTCCATCACCATTTGATATATTGTTGTGGTTGGCGAGGACAATTTATATTAATTCTGAAAGTGTCTCTTGATGCTTGTATTATATACGTTGTGAAGCAGGATTATTATCAAACAGTGCATGCTCGGGATGTATAAAGGTCATATATATATATATATATATATATATATATATATATATATATATGTTGCTCGTTTGCAAAACAATCCTTTAAGAATAAAACGAGAGTAGACCCAGATTTTGTGTAATTTTCAGTTTATTACACCGAAGAACCAGTCCGCCATGGCGCGTTTCGGCAGATCCCTGCCTTGATCATATCATATATACAGTTGTGTTCAGCTATAGGGGACAGAGTAGAATGATGGCTGTGAGTCTCACTCCTCGGAACACAGATTCACACCAGGAGTAGTTCTAACACCCGTGACGAGTTTCGTAGCCGGAGAGCTGCCTCACGCGTGGAAATGCAATCTGACACCGGGCAAACTATGGCATATTTCGGAGTGCAATCTCACACCTTGGAGTGCAGTCTTGTACCATGCAACTAGGGTGCTCTCTCTCTCATCGGATAGTACAGTCTCACGGACGAGTGGCTCCCCGCACCTGAGAATATAGTATGATGCCAGTAAACGTAGTGTCACGCCTGGAGTGCTGTCATACCTGGTGGTACACTATCTCGCTTGCAGTGCTGTCTCACCCCAGGGATTTAAGTGTCACTTCTGACTTCTTTCTAACATATGTGAGTACAATCTTAGCCTGGAGTGCTGTCTCACACTTGGAGTGCCGTTTGCCATTTGGTAGCGCAGTCTCAAAGCACGAGTGCTCTCTCTCACGCTTATAAATGCAGTCTCACAGAAGGAGTGCTTTCTCACACCTGGGAGTGGCGTCGCCCATTTGGGAGCGTGGGCTCGGCTCTTGGGTGCATTTTCACCCCTGGGGCTGCAGTCTCACACTGGCGTGTTGTCTCACTTCTCACACTTGGCATGTCTCTGCGGCTATGGATTTAATGTATTCGCTAGCCCAGGAATCATCGGGTGCTGACAAACATGAACTTTATTTCAACCCCCATAAAACTCACTGCTGTGCGCACTGTTTAACGGGGGCAAACACTGAACTCTGGGCCAGACTGGTTCTTTTAGTCACCAGAAAGGCAATGCTATCCACACAGTTCCATGCCACACAATTCAACTCCACACATTTCCAATTTACACCACATACTTCAACACCAAACTACATAATTCAACTCAACAACACAATTACACAGCACACCACAAAATTCCACATCATGGCACAAACATTAACAGCACACCACATAACTAAACTCCACTACATATCACTCCACAACAGAAAATGCACTTCCACATAATTACACTCCATAACACACAATCCCACTCCACAAAATTCAAATAACTCAATACCACATAAGTACTATTCACATATTTCCACTGCACACCATGCCACATAATTCCAATTAAACCACATAATTCCACTATACACCACATACATACACTCCATAACACATAGGTAAAAGACGTTGTCATTTACAACGCCAATAGCTTTAACTCAAGGAAATGCGAGACCTATTGCATTTCCAATGCTTGTTGGTCCTGGTGCCCCACCCACACATCCAAGAACTCCAATTTGTGTGTGCTCGTATGTGCGGTAAATCTAAGATTATCCGCAGCATTGATCCACAGAAGAAACTCTTCCAAGGCCTCCTGGTTGCCGTTCCAGACGAAAAAAATATTGTCTATGAAACGCAACCAGGACCCCCCTACCTCTCCTGTCCCCCCCCCCCCCTCCCCAAAGTCCAATCCGCCCCTACACCCTCATCTGTGATGTGGGTATCAGTTGCTGTCCCTATCTCTTGAGAAGACACCCTCCTCATGCAGGTGTAGTGCGTGTAGTGTTAGGGTTCAAAGGTGTACAATATGGCTTAGAACACTTGTATGCAATCATTTTCCAGGAAAGCACCATCCTGCTATCACACGATAATCAACATAACTCGTCATATCAATACAGTTTACATTTAAACCACAATATTTTCACATGACATATATGTGCGCGAGGCTTTCCTTTCCCATACTTTTAGTTCACATAACCAAAACTTTGAACCCTTCTCAGAGCCTTCTGCTCTTCCATTTGCTCATTACTGCATAGGCAATGTGTGGCAAAACTGGACTTATCAAATGCTATAAATGCGTACCAGAATGGGATACTATGTTTCCCGCCGCTAGACACCAATGTTGGAAAACGAGGCAGTATCTGTGAGGCCTGCACAAATGACATGACTACATTTGTTCTTCACTGGGAACCAAACCACCCATTGTAGCGCTTGACTCTCAGAGGGTAGCGTTGCAGAGCAGTCTAAGGCTTACTCAAGGGAGGTGGTGTAAGCTAGTAATCGCCATGTACCAGTACGCAGAAATAACACTCAATAATTGATTATCCAGGCTGTACTTTGCTTTATAAAAGGAAGAGTTCATTTATTAAACACACACACTACTCAATACTATGCACCAATTTACAAATATACATAAGCTGTTGGAATTACTTTGTGACATTGCATAACATTCCCACCCCTCCAGAAGGGGGGGGTGGGGTCTAGTACCACCACTCCCATGTATGCACATCATCTTGCCCCCTCATGCAGTGGGTTGAACATAACCTGGAGCGAGGGCCTTGCCCACTAGCACCATCCCAGTGGCGCCCCACCCCATTATCTCAACAAGCATTTAAAACGGGCAAACCTGCCATGGTGACACATAACCCTGACTGAGCATCTCACACGGACCATACAGTATACACCTCTACATCTTAGTGGCTAACAGTCTGGGTTGTTCTTCACCTAGCGCAGTAGCAAGAATACATGTTTGGGCATCACTTAAAATGACAGTACTCATCATAGTTGATAACAGTTAAAATGCATTGCAATTAAAAGCCCCTAAAAGGCATCACAGTTAAAATCACAGGATTACACATGTACAGCCAGACACCCTAGCAGGAAGGTCCAGCAACATAACCCCACTTTGCTTATGACTTCACCTTACACAGGTACTTCACATTACACATGTGACCATCAGTCCCTCAAATAGAAATAACCTGGGTAAATGCACTTCTCGTGCAATTGCACCTCTTCGCCTCCAGGGGATGCCCTTCTCCAGACATCCCCAGCACAGCCCTCCATACCTTGAGGCAGTCCCTGGCACACCCCCAGCTGTAGAACAAAAGTTCCAGCCTCGGGAGGCTGGTGACTGTTGGCTGAGCCCTTGAGGGGTTGTTTCTTCCAAGTCCCCCAGAGACTTAGGGAGGGACTTTGCATCTTCGTGCTGGGGGAGGCTGCGTTGCTCCTGCAGCTCCCCCTGCACCTTGGCACGCACCTGGCGGTCACCCCATCCTCCTGGGGCCACCACACACAGACGATCCGCTTTTCCTTGCAGGCCGGTCCAGGCCTGCAAGGCATTATGGGGCGATCCGCTCCGGCCGGTGCATATTATAGCAGCGGCTCCCCCGCTGGCGGCCTCACGCCACGTCTTCAGGCCGTTGGGGGCCCGATCCCACCCGGACCCCTTGTTGCTAGGTAAGTGCCTCGCAGCTCGGGTAGCCCACCCCCGGCTGCTCCCGCCTCTTTTGGGGGGCCCGGTCCCACTCGGGCACCCCGCTGGGTAGGTACGGTGGAGGGCAGCTCGAGGAGCCCACCCCCAGCCGCCCTCGCCGGCTCCCCGACTGCCCAGCACCCTCGCGTGCTGCCGCGGGAGCCGGCACCTCTCTTCTGATCTGCCCGCTCCTGCGGGCAGACACGGAGACTCCCGCCAGTCCGACTGGGCCTCGGTGGGGGGCGCGGGGAGTGCGGCGGCACTCCCCTGTCCTCCTCCTTCTCTTCGGGGCCCGGAGTTGGGGTCCCGGGCCCCTGGGCAACTCTTCACGGGGAGCGCGACAGCGCTCCCCGACTTAGCTTCCTCCTGTCGGGGCACACCGGGGCCCGGAGTTGGGGATCCCGGGCCCCTACCCCCTTAGCAGTCTTCACGGGGAGCGCGACGGCGCTCCCCGACTTAGCTTCCTCCTGTCGGGGCACACCGGGGCCCGGAGTTGGGGATCCCGGGCCCCTACCCCCTTAGCAGTCTTCACGGGGAGCGCGATGCCGCTCCCCGGCTTCACTTCTGGGCGTCGGGCCCAGAGTTGGGATCCCGGGCCCCAAAGACATCTTCGCGGGGGGGCGCGACAGCGCTCCCCGACTTGGCTTCGTGTGGGGGCAGCCCCCGGGACCTGACCCACCCCGGGGGCCCATTCAAGACCGGCGGCGGTGCCCCACGCGCTTCGTCGTCGGTCAGGCCAGAGGTCAATGGTCACCTACCTTCTGGCGGGCATATCTCAGCCCCCAGGGGACCGATCTTCACCATTTTGGCCTCCTTTTGCTCCTGGTGGCACGCCCCAGCCACTGGGAGCACTTTCCTTCGCCCTCCTGGTCTCAAGGAGGGTGAACTCAGGGAGCTGTCTTCACTGGCTCCCTGCGCCAGCCTTTCACCTGGCTCTCCTCCTGGGCATCTCTTCTCCGTGCGCAGAGGCCCAGGCTTCTGCTCCCTGGTCCTGGACTCCTCTTTTTGCGCAAGTCAGGGTCCTGGGACAGTCTGGAGGTTCTTCCTTCCAACTGCCCATGGCGTCCGGCTCCAGCACCAGTCTTCCTCAGCCGACCACACCCCAGAGAGCTTCTCTTCCTGTGCAAGCTCTTTTAAAAGAAGTTGGAGGGGGCTGGCAGGAAGTCTCTGCTTGCCCTATCAGGCAGCGACACATCACCTCTCTGCCCCTGCTCCCTCCCTCCTTCCTGCCCAGGCCTCTGGGTTAGTTCAAAATGGCGTCGTCGAAGGGGTCTCATGCCACAAGTTCTCTGACAAGCCCCTTCCCCCCCCTTTCTGCCTTCTCTCCAGAGCAGCTTGGTGCCTTGCACCAGGTGACAGCTGCTGATGGATAACCGTGTTGCTCCACCCATCTTCTCTCCCTCTTGGAGAGGAGACCTCAGCCCTTGGAATGCTTGTCGTGAAGGGCTAGGCCTCTGATGCTACAGCTTGGGGAGGAAGGTCATTAATCCAGCCTGGCAGGGTCAGCCCCAGCCAGGCTCTGGTTATGAGCTGAGTCAGAGGAGTATTACAGTTCTGGATGACCCATAAGCAGTACATATATGGTTTTGAATTCAGCAGAATACCTCTTCTCCCCTAAGTTACAGTGGACTTTAGTGCGTGTCTGGAATTTGTAGGCCCTAGGGAAGTGAAACTATCCCATATGATCCCCATCCTCAGGAGAATAATGGAGTGGTCCTTCAGTGAAAACAGTAAAGCACACTGACTTTCCCTTACATGTTTCTTCCCATTGTATAAAGCCTATTCCATGACACCACCCAGCTCTGCATAATTCCTGCCACACCATTCAATCTGTAACTGCTCCTGTGCTGCGCACGCCAGGAATCTCCCCTGCGCAGCCCCTACATGTGTGCACACGCATGTACACTCATGTCTTCATGTAACCAGCCCTGTGCCCCTTACTCCGGCTGCAGCGCAGCGGCCTACTCTCACCAGGGGGACACCGGTAAAATCCACATGCAGTCTCTTTCATCATGAGTTTACTTATGAGGCTCTCCCACAGTAAAAGCTCAACAAATAGGGGTTCAAAAAGCTAAAAATCCGGGCGGCTCAGATGGTCAGAACCACCTTCTAACAGTTGTAATCTAGTTTGTATCTTTAAATGCTTATGTTCTGTATTGGAACACTTCAGTGGAAGTTATGTGGAATGTTCCTTTTCCCGTTGTTTGCTGGCTGGAAGGGGAGCATCACCTGCAGTTGATCATCTGCTTAAATAAATATACTTAACTTAAGAACACTACGTTCTTTCATTACAAAAGAAAACTGGAAATTGCAATAATTTGCGTAAGACCAAAGAATTTGTAGAGAATTTCCAAACTGAACTTCATTTTTCAGTCCAGAAGAGTCACACAATGGTAACTGCATAAAGCCTCTCTAAAAAGATGGCCTGCTGCTTTAAACCACCAAATGACAAACTTGGTGCTTTGGTAAGAGTAGTACGGCCACGTCATCCTGTTAGATAGGAGCTCATACCTGCAGCTTCTGTCGTGCAGTTCCTACAAATCTATATAGGATCTGCGCGTTTAGACCACATAAACTAAGGGATTGGTGTCCAGACTGATTCCCAACACCCCCAAAGGATATGTTAGTCTGTTAGACCAGCTAGCTCACAGTGCCACCCACTATAAGCCCCACAACCGTACCAAGGAGCGAATAGTTTCTGGCAACCATCGAACATGACCACCCTTGATCCTGCAGGGATCGTGGAAACAGTACAGTACTTTTCGCTCAGTCACTCGTGCTCACTTCTCAGAGAGATCTACAGAATAAACGATGGGGGCGTTTTCAATAAGCATTTATTGAACCAGCGTCATTCTAGTATAAAATACGTGTGCTGCAACAACCATTAGACAGAAATAGATATATACGATTACAAGCACCAACAGAATAAATAAAAGGTGGAATTCTACCATGGTGCTCAAACAGTGAATATACGCAGGCATATGGATACATGGCAGTAATCATGAGTACTCCTAAGATGCAAACCCTAACTAAATGCACCGAGCATGTATGTAGGTGTACAGCCAAGAATCCACCTAGGAAGATACTTAGGCAGCTGGTAGATACGCAATGCCAATATAAAGATCTGGCAACCCAGGCCTCTAGGGCCCAGGCGACCTTACACAAACTATATGATGTAGGAGACAAGTCGGAAAAACTCCTGGCCTGGCTCGGCCGAAAAGAAATAGTCCCGATGGGTAGAGTGCATCACACTCACAAGGGGAAACACAGGACAAAGACGAGCAGATAATGCAGAACTTCGCGTCCTATTATAGAGACTTCTACGACGCCCGCCATCTGCGTGCGACCCCTGACATAGAATACTTAACAGAGGTACACACACCAATACTTGAAGATACTGACAAAGAGGGGTTGGAAACTGACATCACGATCGAAGAAATTAAGGCAGCTATAACCCAGCTACGCACAGGAAAGACCCCGGGTCCAAACGGTCTGCCGGCTGAACTCTATAAGAGATGTGCAGATCTCTTCGGCCCTCACCTCTTAAATCTCTTTGAGGAAGCATATGACGAGGGAGTCCTCCCTTTAGACCTACGTATGGCCACCATAATACCAATTCATAAACGGGGGAAGCCGAAAGACAAATGCGAATCCTATCGCCCGATATCCCTTCTTAACACAGAGGTGAAGATACTGGGAATCATCCTGGCCACAAGACTGCGCCAAGTGATAACAACCCTAGTACGCCACGACCAGTCGGGATTTCTACCAGGTCGGGCGACCAGGTTGAACCTGCGTAGAACCCATAACTGGATAATGAAGGTCCGAGATCGAGACGCCCCACACCTGTTATTAGATGCAGAAAAGGCGTTAGACGCCGTCCATTGGCCCCTTTCTTGAGGCTACCCTGAGAAAATTCGGCCTAGCTCCCAATTTTAGGAAATGAGTGGGACTACTGTACAAAGACCCCCTGACGATGGTCCTGGTAAATGGCAGGACCTCTGGAGATTTCCCCATAAGATGCGGTACCAGGCAGGGCTGCCCCCTGTCCCCACTACTCTTTGCCCTTACAATAGAAACTCTAGCTTGTTCAGTCCGCCAACATCCAGAGATACATGGATTCCAAGTCAACCCAGAGGACACTACGCAAGAAAAGATTTCTTTGTACGCGGATGATATACTACTGTATATAACGCATCCAGATACGATACCCCACCCTGTTCCACACAATAGACAAATATGGACAAACTCGGGTTACACAATCAACTGGCATAAATCAGTGATTTACAGTCCAGGTACTCTGACCACATGGCCCATACTCCCCGGAGACCTCCAGATTGCACACAACGGGTTTACCTACCTGGGAATCTTCCTTACCACAGACCAAGACCTCTGCTATCAGAAAAACATTAAACGCATACTCACGAACTTCAAGGGGGACGTGCTGCGATGGAGATCATTACCACTCACCTTACTAGGCCGTGCCTCCATGTTCAAAATTATGACCCTACCCCAATTTCTATACGCCCTACAAAGCACATATTTTCCCTTATCACGAACAATCTTTCGAGAGATGGAGGCCGAACTACGCTCCCTCCTATGGTTGGGGGAAAAACCCAGGATAGCGCTTCACACTTTACAGCGTAATCAATATAATGGAGGGATATCGCTCCCTGATATAGAAGCCTACTACTGGGCGGAACACCTAACCCCAATCAATGATTGGATACACGCACCGGGCGCTCACCCCACCTACAGATTAGAGAGGGGAACCATGAGTGGGCATACGTTCCTGTATTGCCTATATGGAGGCAGAGGTAGGGGAAAACTCCTCCCGGCTACCCAAGCCACAATAGAGGCATGGAGAAGAGCAACGAAGGAAATGGGATGGGAACATAAACTCACCAAGGAGACGCCCCTATTGCATTGCACCTGGCTAAAAGAAATACAGGAACTAAAAGGGAATGGGATGCCATAGGTATTTCCAAGATAGGCGACATCCTAGACAAAGGCAAACTCAAAACCTTCAATGCCCTCAAGGCTGAATTTGCACTACAACCATCCCAGTTCCTCAAATATGCACAGATCAGACACGCGTGGCAAACAGAGAGCATAGACGACCCCCCCCCCCTTTGCCAGACTATGCACCACTGGAGGGGAGACTGCTCCAGGAAGACATCACGACCAAGGCCGTATCACTTACCTAGAAGGCCCTGAACAACAATGCACCAGATAGACTGGGCAGGTTGAGATCCACCTGGGAAAGCAATCTGGGCACATTAGAGAACGTAGACTGGGAGGCAGCCTTGATGCACCCTAGGGAGGTGGCGATCAAATCACGCCTTATCCAATACAAAGTATTACATAGGGCCTACTATGACCGAGTTAGATTACATAAGATAGGGAGAGCAAGTGATCCCAAATGCCAGAGGTGTGGACACGGGGAAGGTGACTTCCACCATATCATCTGGGAATGCGCAAAGATACAGGCATACTGGAGTAAGATAATGCAGGAATTGAACAAAATACTAGAGATTACTATACCCTTAGATCCCAAATCTATCCCGAACGACGTTGATATGGGTAGACCACAACTAATCTTTACCAAACTAGCACTGGTACTGGCGAAGAGAGATGTGGCGAGAGGGTCGGGAGCCACAACCACACCAACGCTCCGAGAATGGGGATGGATATGTACATGGCGGCCGAGCGGGTCACCTACAAGTCGAGAGGTTGCCCGAAGAAATTTCACAAGGTGTGGGGCAAGTGGAGGAAATATTATGGGTTTAAAAAAAAAAAAAAATTAATATTTTGTTCATATTTATACAGCGTTGTCATGGCAAATATTTAACACAATACAATTCCATTCTATGATTTCATCTCACATAGTTCATAAAACATGATAAATTGTACAAAAAAAAAAAAAGAATATAGATGAAGGGACCCCCAAAAAACAGAATATAGAAAGACAAGCCAAAACGGAAAAGAAAGAAAGGAATAAAGAAGAAAATGAGAAGGAATATTATGGTTATGAAAATAGGGACCGGAAGAGAAGAAGAAGCACTCTTCTATGGAGCCGACCCTATTTACAATTTGTTTTACTCCAGCCACCTAGTAATTGGGGCCCAGATTTTCCGCCCCATATCCCGCCTCCTTCGACCTCTCAACCTATAGACAGCTATTTCCATATTATATACTTCTAATAATCGAATGCGCCAATTAATAAATGTGGGGGAATCAGGGCTGATCCATTGAGAGGTTATACATAGTCTCAAAATAGCCATTGCTAAGAACACAAATCCAATCTCGGACCTAGTCCGAGCATTAATTACCAGATGACCTTCTATACCCAAAATAATTAAATCTGATGTTAATATTACTGGAATAACAAGAATCTGATTTAAAAAGGCTTCAATTTCCTGTAAAAATGTAGCTAAGTTTGGGCAAGCAAAAAACATATGTATTTGCATCAGCCGCCCATGTCCCACACCTACCACACACACTACCCCGTGAACTCCCCCATTTAGAGACCTTTGCAGGAGTATAATATAAGTCGAAAACAGACATAAAATGTTGAGTCCTCAGACTCCCAGTTATTACAATTTTATTCGCTAACTCCAGGGATCCCTCTAGATCCACAAATTCCATCCCAAACTTTCTCTCCCATTTGGCATTCTGCTCACTCATCATCGGGAAGACCTTCAATTAATTTTTGGTATATTGACCCAATTCGGACTCTATTCCCGATAATATCAATCAGATCAATTTTGCCCATATTCTCCTCCGACCGTTGATTAATTCCAGCCAGGAAACTCCTAATCTGTAAAAATTTGAAAAAATCATTCCGGAGGAGGCCAAACTTCTCTTGTAAGTCAGTAAAAGAGGCGATTTGACCATCCAAACAAAGATCACCCAGAGTATTAATTCCCAACTTCTCCCAGCTAAAAGTAATGTGGTCTTGAAATATTGATGGTAACAAAGCATAAGATGAGAAGGGAGTATAGGCATTTATATTAGAGATCTTATACCTACGTCTTATCTTTCTCCAAATTGAATAAACCGACTGCATTATTTTAAATTTAGTTTTTTTTATAATAGCTTGGTTCTAAGACTTTGACTAGACACTGCCTAGCCTCATCCCCCAAGACTATTTCATAAATGGTGGTTGGGACAGTGGCTGGCGGAATTTTTGCCTTTGCCCCTACCAACAATACCCCCAAATGCTGTAAAAAGGCGGCCCAGTGGTATAAGAGAAGGCTAGGTACACCCCAGCCACCCCTCAGTCTTGGTAACCTCATCCATTTACTAGCCCTTCTAAATCTGTGATATCCCCATATGAATCTATAGCATGTTCTTTCTGCTTTAGTAATATAAGATAAGGGGATTTCCAAAGGTATAGCCCGGAACAAATAAAGAAACTTCGGAAAGATCGTCATCTTAATTGCATTATTTCGACCGTGCATAGATAGGTGTAGATGGTCCAATCTTTCCAATGTCTTATTGACTTCGCTGATCACTGGTAATATGTTTAATTCTGGTATACATCCCACTGCAGCTGATATCTGTACCCCCAAGTACGTTGCTACAGGGACAGTTGAAACACCTGCTGGCAGCCCTATATCTGTATGCAAAACCTGTGTTTTGTCTATATTTAGTTTATATCCCGACACCATACCAAATTGTTCAGCTAAATCCTTAACTGCCGAAAGGGCTGTCTGAATGTCAGTCGTAAATATTGCAATATCATCGGCGAATGCCAATGATTTAAATTCACTATTATTCACCTTAACCCCTTTAATGTTTTGGCTAGCATCCAATTTATTGAGAAAAACATCTATATATAATGAAAATAGCAATGGGGAGCAGGGACAACCCTGCCTAGTTCCTCTACTTATACTGAAGGGGTTCGATTCTTGAGCAGATATACGGATACGAGCTTCAGGCAGTACATAAAGTGCCTGTATAGCTGAAACTAACTCCCTGGATATTCCCTTCCAATGTAAGACCGACCATAGGAACCTCCAGGAGACCCTGTTGAACGCTTTCTGCGTCCAGCAGGATCATCCCAAGAGGCACCTTCATGGTCTGGGCCCAATCGAAGAGGGCTATAGCTCGCCTCACATGGTCAGTAGTGTCCCGTCCGGGAATAAACCCATGCTGATGAATGGACACCAATGGAGTAATAACCTTAGCCAGCCTTGACGCAATAATTTTAGAGAAAATCTTACTGTCCGCATTTATAAGAGAAATGGGCCTATATGACGATGGATTGAGTGCAGGTTTATCCTCCCCAGCAGTACCCTCTTGGTCCTTACTGCCACTCCTGTGTTGGATCAGCATTCACAGTGCATTATGGGAGATGGAGGCTCCTTGGGCTCTGGGCAGACAACTAAGGTGGCGGATTGTAAAAACATTAACTCTGTAACAGGCATTTTGGGAGTAAATCATCAGACTGTTCAGGATGGAACTATTATTACAGAAACAGAGAGGAAGAAGCATTGGATAAGTTCTTTTCATTGTCAGATCATTCAAACTCTTCCGGGGATGAGAGTTGCGGTAAAGACTGGGTGGAGGACGGGAGTGACATTAGTAGCCTGCATGGGACAGATTTAGATGAAAAATCTTTTACAACCCGGGGACGGTTCGAAAGACAAAAGTCCAAACCGATCTCTCAGAGCAGTCATCAGGTGCTGGTGCTAAAATGACTTGGGACTACTCTTTTTCCCTAAACTGTCGGCTCCGGATATTGCTGGACCCTCTGGATTGATTAGGGAGAAAGTATGTGGATCCGAAGAAATTACCCTCTCCACAATATACCAGACTATTATGGCTCATCGAGAGGAGACCAGAGCGGAGAGTTCTCGCACGCAAGGTGCGTGTCGCAAGCTACAAAACGCTGTACGGAGGGTCGCAAAGACCTGTTCGGATTTCGCAGTACGAGTAGGGGAAGCAGAGACTAGAATCTCCCTACTTGAAGATGAGTTGGCCACACAGAAAACTTTGACTGAGTCTTTAAAATCCAAGAAAGAGGATACATTGTGGAAGTTGACTGACCTTGAAAATAGATCAAGAAGGAACAATCTACGAATCCTGGGTATACCTGAGAACAAGGAAGGGGCGGATGCCCGGCAGTTTGTTATCGAGCTCTTTGAGGAAGCTTTTCCAGAACTTAAGCACTGGGACTGGAAAACTAAAATACAGAGGGCACACCGATTCCCTTTCAATATACGTAGGAAAGGGGGGCAAAGTGATAACCGGCCAAGGGCAATTCTTATCTGTCTTAATAATTTCTTGGCTAGAGAGGCCCTATATGATTTGGCCAGACCGGATCAAAAAAGGGGGGGCAAGGGCTGTGATTTTTTTTTTTTGTGCGACCTGACTTTTGTCAGGCGACTGTTGAGAAGAGATGGCTATTACGCCAATTAATCCCTCAATTTCAGGCTAAAAGTGCTCAGGTTTTCTTACTCAATCCGGCTAAATTGAAGGTAGTAGTACACGGGCACACGCACTTTTTTCAATCTGAAGTCCAGGCAAAGGAGTTTATGTTGTCACTATAGGAAATGGAACTATTTCGGATTAGTATGGTTTAGCACTCTGGTTCTTTAGGGTAGGGGGGGCTGGACGGAGCACTTATAACAATTCGATTTGCAGGTGGCATTATTTCTTTCTTAAGTGGTCTCCTTCTGCTCCTCTTTAGTCTTAGCTTGATTGTCTCATGGGGGTTGATTTTGTAAGCGTTTGTTTGATATACCAATGAAATGCCGGCCACTTATTGGAAGGGGGGGTTGGCTTTGTGGAGGGGACGAAGGTCCAGCTCTTCATCATCAGGGACCGTTGGTCCTTATGAGGTGGGGGGTAGAGGGTGGGGGGAAAGGGGGGATTCAGGTTGGATGGGAGAGGGGGGTGGGGGTGGACACGGGGGGTGAGGGCTATGGATTGGTGGATATCAATGCTGCTTTATTTAAGTTGTCATGGCAAAAATCTATACGTTAAAGTGTATGTATATAACAATTTCTATTGGGATCTATTGTACTATTTTGTGAGTTTTGTTAGTGGATGTTTTACTTATAAAGATGATGGATAAAGATGGCAAAATTAGAATTTGCTCACTAAACATGTGGTCTCAATGATCTGAAAAAAAGGAGTTTGGTAGCTAAATTAATACGGTTTATGAAGATAGACATGTTATGCTTACAAGAAACTCATGTTTCTTGGAATAATCGCGGGTGGCTTAAGGATTTGGGCCTTGATCTTCTGGCTAGCTCACGACAAGGTACTGCTACTCGGGGGTGGCTATATTAGCAAAGCATGGGCTGGTAACACCTTACCATATTAAGGAGGATAAATTAGGACGGTGGGTGATTTTAGAGGCTGGAATTAATGATACTAGGATCTCACTTTGTTCCCTGTATGGATCAAATTTAGATGACTCAGCGGTGCTGGATTTTTTAAGTGTTGAATTAGCTCTATACCCATCTCCTTTACTCTTGTGTGGTGATTTTAACATTCATCTTGAAAGTAGCTTTGATTTATCTAATAACTCTCTGTATATGGGCAGAAAGGGCAAGACATTTAAGGCTTTACAGGGGTTGGTCAGAGAATATGGTTTGACCGATGTTTGGTACAGGCATAGACAGGAAGACCCAGGATACACTTTTTTTTCGGCTCCTTAAATTTGTCCGACTGGACTATTTTTTTATTTCTAGTCAAATTGCTGAGAATGTCAATATTGAGTTGTACCCTAGGCTAATTTCTGACCATAACCCGTTAGTTGTGGAAGTTCCGGTTAGTCGATTTCCTCGATCTCAGATTACTTGGACGTTTGAAAGAAAATTATTATTAGACCAGACATACTGTGTGCACATGGCAAAATGGATTACGGAATTCTTTAAAATAAATAATGGCTCTACTTCTGCAGTTATTGTGTGGGATGCTTTTAAAGCCGCTGTTCGGGGAGAGACCTTAAGCTTTTCTATAAATCGGCAGAGAATGATACAGGAAAAAGTTAAAGGATGGGTGGAACAACTCAGGATGGCTGAGATAGAGCTAATGCGGATGATTAGGGAGGATCAAAATACGGGCCAGGCTCTCCAGCATATTGCGGTAACAAAAGCTAGGCTATATCAGCACTTTGGGGAAGATCTTGCAGCTAAATATCTACAATCTCGTGTGGATATATATGAATTCGGGGAAAATATGGGCAGATTACTGGCTAAACAGTTACTACAGAAGGGGAATTCTAATAGGATTGACAGGATTATAGATCATCTGGGTCCGATCCAGGATACGCCATCAGAAGTCTTGCGGGTATTTCAGAATTATTTTCAGATATTATATACAGAGGAAGGTGGAATGGAAGCAATACCGGTTGAAGAATATTTTATGGATCACGAAACAGTCAAGGTTACGCAAGAACATAATGAGACTTTAGCTGCCCCGATTATCTGGGAAGAGATAGAGCATGCAATAACATCTTTAGCTGCGGGCAAGGCGGTGGGGCCTGATGGTCTACCCTTAGAATTCTATCGGACATTTCAGCAGGTACTTCGAACTGAACTCGTGCCTTTATTCCAACTAGCTCAACAGGGTCAGACTCCAGACTCTTGGAGGCAGACTACTATAGTAGTTTAAAAAAAAAAAGGAAATATTATGGTTTTGATGTAATTGCAGAGACCGATCAAATGGATCCGGGGGGATATCCTTGCCAGGCTCAATGACAAGCTGAGGGCATCCCGGCACTAAAGGAGAGGGGAAGCCGCACATCAATGTACAAAAGTCTCTGACTCACGCTTGGTTATGCAACAAAAGGAGTCCGCAAAGGCTGTGAAGGTGTACTGTTTTACATAGTGATTAATAACATAAGATACTGTATGACTGAAACTGATTTTTGTTTTGGTTTCATTGTCTTGGAAAATAATAAAAATATAAAAAAATTAAAAAAAGAATCCACCTAGGAAAGAGCCAGCCCCATTACCTGATGGGAGTGAATGAAGGACCTCGTCTTGGTCTCGAGTCCGACACCCCACGAGGGATGTCGGACCACTGCGTGCTGGAGTGTCTGCGTGCAGGGACCTCAGCGTCTCGTGTCCGCATGAAAGCTACTCCTCTGGTTTGCCCAGCAAAGATGTGGTGCTTATATACCCAAAAGGTACCCTCAGGGGGTCTACCTAGAATGGTACGGTAGGCCTGTCGTTCAAGGATGACGATAGCGGTGACTTTTGTACAGAGTTATTATACAGAAGATGGTAATCCTTCTGTGTGATTCTAAGAATCCTCATGCTTAATAAATGAGGCTAGTTTTCGGAGAAAACCACACTACATTTATTTGGCACATAACTAGGTAAAGGGTCAGCGCCAGAACCGTTATGTAGAGCAAGGTAGGACAATTGTAGGTAAAAGGTCGTGCATCTACCTAGGCCTATATGGGGGTACATTGGGGCTCATAACACTCCCCTAAGGTGGTAGAGCTAAAGACTCAGTTCAGACTTATTGCCTGCAAAAGTGGGTGGTAGATTTACTACATGTTAGACTGCATAAGATGACTGGTGACATTGTACGACTGTATTGGGTAAAGGGCCAGTTTGTATCTCAAGGTCTGGAAATGTAGTGCAGTCTGAAATAAAATGCAAAGTTTAGAATGTGGAGAATAGGCAGGATGCATCCAGATTTGGTAATCATATGACACTTGCAGTCCATATCATGCAACAAAGAAAGAGGCCGGGGAAAGGGGGCTGTTGTGAATGACTCAAAAGAGCCGTTGAAACGCACTGAAGGTGAGCAAGCGCTTGAAGAAGGCTGTAGGTTGCCTACCCATACAAAAAACTGACTACATTTGGGGGTAGATCTCAGGAGAGTTATTAAAGGAAGGGTAGAGAGAAGGTCTAAGAGTGAAGAGGTCAAGGACTCGCCATTAAGAAGTGTTCCAGAATGTGATATTTCCTAGTTATCTTGAAGAGGAGTTTAAATTTTATTAAAAACACAGGGTGCGAAGATTATGCGCGAGTCTTTCTTTACTTCCATCAGGAGCCATGCAAAAATAAACTACAGGACCAACATAATGATGCAAAAAACTCGAGTCACATGGTTTAAAATAACCAATCATGTCTGTAACAGTTTATAAAAGTGTGTTCCTCAAAACCAACTTCTTCTTTCTTGGCACTGTGGCCAGTGGGCATGTGGTCTGCTTCTTGCTAAACCCTCCGCGCCCTCTAGCTCTGTTTTGCTTCCAGCGCTGAAAGTACTGTAAAACACAAGCCTCATTATATGCCTCATTCAGCATACAACAGATAGTCATTATCAATTATACAGAAAATACTCATCATTGCGAAATACAAGCCAACCAATATAATTTATATTTCAATAGTCTTAGCATTTGGGCGGGAAAATAATTCATTATGCCATGAATGGGGTGGGATAATCTTTGCATCCCTAATTGAATTAAATACTGTAGGACAGATGACAAGCTGAATGGAAGGACCTGGAATTCCCAGACCTGCTCTCCAAATAAAATGTAGAAAGTCTATGGGGTTTTAAAATCGGTACTGACAAGTACATGTTTCGCTAATCCAACCATCCAGTTCTTGCATTTCAGGATATCCTCTGGCAGATGGACCCCTTTAATCTTCCATTTTGAAGTGCTTGTAAACCAACCACTCATTAAACTCCCTCTTATTGATGAATTGGGGAAGACACTTGCCCTTCTCTTTTACTAAGAACAGATTGCTTAGATAACCACTTGGATGAATAAATAACCTCTGGATAGTCTCTTTAGCCTCCAGCTCCTCCAAGTCCTGATGTCCTGTGAGAATTGGATAGGATTCTGCAAAACTCTATTTTTAATTCTTGCACTGTTTGGAGGACCCAGGCATCTGGAGATTTTCTAGGCAGAAAGCAAGTCTGAGCCTTTCTTGAGAAGATGGGGAAGTCTCACCTGCAGTGCCTGATGCTCCCCTGCCACTACCACTGTTAAAATAGCATCTTCCAGATCGTGCCGTAGAGGGAAGAAGTGGTTACTTCTAGGATCCCCTTCATGTCTGAAACCTTAAACTTGGGAATCTTGGATATGGAACTGCCCAGGGTCGAGCTAACGTCACCCTAACATTCCCAGCCACTCAGAATCAAGCATGCCCACGGCTAGGTCCCTCTCATTGCCTACTCTTGTGCCTATTCTTAGTGCAACATCTCTCTTCGCCCCTATCAAAACCCCTGTCGAGGAGTGCCACTCTCTGGCTATTATTGATCCCTGGTCCGAGTCTGCTGATGCATCTGTAATGACGCTTCTGAAGTCAGCGGAGGTCCAGACCAGCAACATGGCCTGGTGGCAAGGAAGGAGCTCTAGTTTCTGGTTGTTCTCAACAGGCTGCAGGGGTTACTTCCCCCTCCCTTTCCCTGGCCGGTAATTCCTTGCACAGTTTGCAACAGTCCATAAAAGTACGTCCCTCCTAACCAACTTTCTCCTTCTTTGCTGCTTTCCTCTTTTCTTTATTATGGTCATTTGTTTAAACTGTTGGTGACCTACCAAAAGCGCTCCCTATCCTGGCTGTTAACTCTCACACGCTGATCCTTTCGGTGTGCGGTTGCAGGCTGCGCTTAGTCACTGTGGTGTCAGGCGGGATAGAAAGAGGTCTGTGCATCATCTACATTAATGTTATATTAATGTTATATTGGCATCTGCACCCACTCTGAGGAGGCGGCGGGGAGCTCAGTATTTCAGCTCTCCTTATCTCGTCTGGGCGCACAAGTCTACCACTGTTTACTTTTTGTGCCCACTCAAGAGCGCCAGTCATATTCTTAAGCTGCATGGCGCTCTTTTCAGATCTGTGCATTTGTTCTGGCAGTTGTTTTTTTTTTTTTTCCTTCCCCTGGTATTGAGTAGGGAGTAGCTAGGCTAACAACATTAAGAGTTTCCCTCGCACATCTCTATACATTCCATTAGGAGGGACATACTTTTATGGACTGTTGCAAACCTTATTGGCTATTTTAAACCAGGTGACTTGAGTTTTTTACATCAATTTTTTAAGTTTATTGTTGTATGGCTGCTGTTAGAAAGTAAAGAAAGATGCATGCGCAATCTGAGTTTCTGAGCCTGTCCTATATTTGAGGATTAATATTATTATGGGAAAAGGATCACAACATGAATGAATGAATAAAAGCTTTATAAAGCGCGAACTTAGCCCAGGGGCGTCAAGGCGCTGCGGAAAGGGATCAGGGTACAGAGATGCCCATAGGTAAAAGAGCTTGCAGATTCAAGCTGGTGAAGAGCCAGGTCTTCAAGGCCTTACGGAACAGAGAATGGATTTCCAGAGCCAAAATTGAAAGAGGAAGGGAATTCAACAGTTTAGCCGCAGCCAGCGAAAAGGCCCTACCCCCCCATCTGGCTTTCCTAAACCTGGGGACAATCGCCAGATTCTTGCTGGCAGATCTTAGCTGCTTAGCGGGGACATATATCCGAAAGAGTTTTTTAATGCCTTCTGACACCATATTGTAGAAGACCTTGTGCACCAAGCACAGGGCTTTAAATACAATTCTCCGACCCAGCGGAAGCCAGTGCAAGTTGCTGATGGTTGCCGAGACAGAGTGGTATTTGGGAAGGCCCATCACCAGCCTGGCAGCGGCATTCTGCACTAGTTGAAGTTGATGCACAAGCCCCTTATTTATCCCCAGATAAAGAGCATTACAATAATCTAATCTAGACAACACAAGGGCCACAACTGCCTGTTTCTGCGAAGGGAGGGAGAGAAATTGAGAGATCTTTTTAAGAATCCTTATCGTCCCGAAACAGGTGGAAACTGTTCTATTTATTTGAGGGACCAAAGAAAGGGAGGTGTCCACTATGATGCCTAGATTTTTGGCACTGAGCCCAGGGCAAGGGCAGGATCAAAGCATATCAGGCCACCAGGCCTCTGACCAAATCTCCTGTTTGTCTCCAAAAATTAAAACCTCAGTTTTATCCCCATTGAGTCTTAGATAAAAAAATCTAAAAAACTCTACCATCCATGAAGCCACCGCCTGCATACAGTTTTTAAAATTTGCCGCTGATGCTTCAACACTCTCAGTGATGGTAATCATAATTTGAGTGTCATCAGCGTAGGATAACACTTCAAGGCCGAAAGATCTTACAACTCTGGCAAGCGGGGCAACATAAATATTAAAAAGGGTAGGACTCAATGAGGATCCCTGGGGGACTCCACAAAACAACTGATTGGGAGCTGAGAAGAATTGGCCCATCTTAACTCTTTGCGACCGGTCCGTAAGGAAAGATGTGAGCAAATTAAGGGCGGAGCCCTCAATCCCTATTTCCCTGAGTCTCCCAGCCAATCTTAGAGGAGAGATGGTATCGAAGGCCGCCGTCAGGCCCAGAAGGATCAGTAAGGTGGTATGACCAGCGTCAACCTGATTTCGGATGTTGAGTACAACGGTTAACGCCGTCTCGGTACTGTGCTCACTTCTGAACCCATACTATGAACCATCGAGCAGCTGATGATCCTCCAAATAGGTGCTAAGATGGAGGTTCAAATGTTTCTCCAAAATTTTTGCTGGGACAGGCAACAGGGAAATGGGCCGGTAGTTCTTTAGCCCCGCAGGGTCCAAAGAGGGCTTCTTTAAGAGTGGTTTAACCACCGCAGTTTTCCACGCAATAGGATACTGTCCCGAAGTAATGACCGCATTAAAGATTGAAGCCAGGGGTGGGGCAATGGCCTCCATTGCCAGTTTCAAGATTTTCAAGGGACAAGGCTCCAGCGGGGAACCAGACCTGATTCCACTTAACAGCCGCTCAGTGTCCTCTTGAAGTATAGGAGGGAAGGAGCGCAAGTGGCATTCCTTCAAAGGAGCTACCAAAGGATCCGATGTGAGATCTACCTTAGTCCCTCCAGCATTGAGCGTCTCCAGGGAGGAATATATATCCTTGATTTTGGCATAAAAAAAGTGCCATTTTATCACACAAAGTTTGGGAAACATCAGTGTTGGCAATTGCCGTGGGGGCTAGGAGGGAATTAATCACAGTGAAAAGTTCCCTTGGGGACTTTAGGGATTCCGTCATCTTAGAGTAATAAGAGACCTTTTCCTCATTAATAGCTAGCTTATATTCCCTCAGTCTAAGTTTGTGCAGATCTCTTTCAACTGATGTGGGATCCCGGCGCCATTTCCTTTCCTGGTGTCGGCAGACTTGTCTAAGCTTTCGCAACCTTTCAGAGAACCAAGGGGCCGAAGCGCGTTTTCTGGCCACATAGTGCTCTTTAAGGGGGGCAAGAGAATCCAAGGCTGCCGAAAGCCAGTTGGAAAAGTCGTCATAGATTGAATTGACATCCGAGTAAAGGAGGCATCCATAATTGCTAAGTCTATTAAGAAGGTCCTCCTTATTGATGAGCCTAACATTTCTCTTCATCTCCACCCTGTTCTTAATATTAAGATCTAGGTGAAATCCTGCAATTTGCAGAAGGAATGGGATGGCATAATCAGACCAGGAGAGTGGGATAGGATCCTTCACCTCTATCCTAGGATCATTTGAGAAAATGCCATCAAGAATGTGTCCTGCTGTATGAGTGAGGCTCCTAACCAGCTGGGGGAGACCACAAGAATCCATAGTTTCCAAGAATACCTGCGTTTCGGAGCACAGAATTTTCTCCAAATGAAAATTAAAATCCCCCAGAAGAGTTGTATTAGATCTTGCCAGATAGGGCTCTATTCGATTACTGAAATCCTGATTAAACATCACTCTGGGTCCAGGAGGCCGATAGGTCACTACTCCAACAAAACTTTAAGTTGGTAGGACCTTCAAAGAGAAATATAAGGCCTGATGGGGATCTGAGGGCATGGTGAGGGCCTCAGTAAAGCACGAATAGATGTCTTTATACAGTACTCCTAAACCCCCCCTATCCTCCCTTCCCTATCAAGTCTAGAAAGAGCATACCCAGAGGGCATGGCCTCCACCAGATCAGGCCCTGAGCAATCTCTAGCCCAGGTTTCCGTAATGAAAACCCAGTCAGGCTTACGAAGGGAGACAAAGTCCCTAAATTCTGCCCTATTCTTAATCAAAGATCTGGCGTTCACAAGATATCCCATAAAAGAATGCTTCAGGGACAAAGAATGAGGCTGACGAGTATTCTCAAAGGAATTCCTAGACTACCCAGCGGAATGAGTGCCTTACAGCTTGCACACTTGTACACCTGACAACCTACCGGAAGCTCAAGGTTCATAGACCTGCAATGAGACCCCTTCTGTACTTTAAGATCCAGGAGCTGTCCTCTGGAATAAACAAGGGGCTTACCGGGGTCAGGGGTAGATTGGCCAGGGTTCCTGGCACAAGGCGCAAACTTGGCGCAGACGGGCTTGCCTTTGGCGCGCAGGCGGCGTGCCCGCTGCGCGTCCGGCCCAGCATGCTGTAAAAATAAGCTGGGCCTGGAACAACTAGCGCGCTGCCCGGTAACTGCAGCAGGAAGTGGGAGGGAGGGAGAAGCAGAATGTAAAATACTCACTTCCCTCCACACAATCGGCAAGCCGTGGTGGACCGGGGAAGGAGCTGAACCCTTACAAGCCCCAAAGCCAGAAAGTAAGTGCGCCAAAAGAAATGAGTGCCAAGTAAATGCGGCTCTAATTTAAAAAGAAACACCTTTAAAATTCCCCCGTTTTAAAATGCACACACAATTTCATTAACAAATGCAGGCAGAGTCAAGACATATGCAGCGCAGCAGCGTGGCACCTCTGACCATGGCGAACCACTGACCGCTGCGCGTCCGGCCCAGCATGCTGTAAAAATAAACTGGGCCGGGAACAACTAGAGCGCCGCCCGGTAACTGCAGCAGGAAGTGGGAGGGAGGGAGAAGCAGAATGTAAATTCTCCAGTATTGGGGTATCTTTCATATGGATCACATGCTTGAATCATTCCCCGTCGTCTGAGTGGGATTCCCACGGTACATAAAAATAGCAATAAATATGCATGAAATAGCCATAACATAGGTAAATTAGAACCAGGAAGTAAAATAGCTAGAAATTAATAGGAAAAAAATCTTCCACTTTCTTGACTCGTCCAAGTCATTATATATAGTCCAAACTACAGCCAATCAGGCGACAGCACCCTTCAGAATGTTCTCCCCAGAGGCTCAGGCTCTCAGATTTTCTACCGCACGTCGTGTGAAGGGAGTCTCCCTGAGCGCTGCTCAGTACTTCTCAGGTTTCTTCAGAATTTCTTCATTTCATGATGTCTTCTTCTAAGAAATCTCTCTTTCGACCTTGTGAGTCTTGTGGGAAGCTCCAGCTGTTTTCTGAAGACCCCCACAAGAAGTGCATTTATTGCTTATACCCGGACCACCAGGTGAGCGACTGCAAGATCTGCAGAACTTTCCCTCAAAAGACTGAGGGACAGAGAGGGACGTCTACTTCTGTGGCTACAGAAGATTAAGGATCAAGACAACCCTTTATCTGAGATTGGAAGTGTTTCCTCTGTCAGGACTGCTGCCTCTAGGAAGAGGACTAGCGACACGGAGTTGACTTCTCCTGGGGCTAAGGTGTTAAAAAAACAGCACACCTCTAAGAGTGCTGAGTTGCCTTCTGCTTCCAAAAAGGCTCCTCCACCTAGTAAGGGTAAAACTCTACCCTCTACACCCCCGAGAAAGTCTGTGAAGTCTCGGGCGTCTAAACCTTCTTCTGACAGAGATTTACCTAAAAAACGGGGTCTCTCGTCGACGAGCTCGACGACGTCTTCGTCGACGAAGCCCGCCGTCGCGACGACGTTTACTGCGACCTTCTCGTCTCCAAAGCCTCAAATGATACTGTCATCGGCTTCTTCGCCGTCGACGCTGGTGTCCGTCTCAGTGAGACCAACCACGTCAGTCACTGCCTTCTCGTCGACGAAGAGATTGAAGTCTATCGTCGACGTCCCTCAGTCGACGAAGAGTAAGAAGACCTTGTCGACGATCGATCGTCTCGTCGAAGACGATTGCATCGTCGACGGTTGCCTCGTCGACAGTTGCCTCGTCGGCGACTACCTCGTCGGCGGCTGCTTCGTCGACGTTGCTATCTTCCTGCACTGATCTTCAAGTTTGCTCGTCATCTACAGCCACAGCATCCTCAAAGACATCTGCGGTGCTGTCTACACCATTGCCACCGTCGACGACAGCGCCTTCCTTGCTTCAAAGGCGTGGATCTTCCTTGGAGGTTCTCTCTCCAGTTCACACATCACCCAGCAGAGTTCCTCTTGCTCTGCCAGAGCAGTTGCTGGATTATGAGATGGATGAGGATGAATCTGAGGAGGATGACCGATTCTGTCCTGCCAGGAGCCCTTCAGAGCTCTTCATTAAATATCAGGACGTAGATCATGAAGAAGACTACTACCCTGATACCGCTCCAGAGCCAAACCCTACGGCACAATTGCCTCTATCACTTCTCAACAATATGCAGTACATGTTAGATGATTATTACCGCCGATTTCCACCATCTGAATCGACTTCTTCTGTCCCACCAACACCCGTTCCTCAATCTTCAACAGTGTTGAGGTCGCCCAGACCAGTTTCTCCGGTACCTTCAGTGTCGCATCATCAGGAAGCTCACACCACGGATGATGACAGAGAAGGAGGAGAATTGGATGACAGGTCACTCCTTACTGAATGGGATGACTATCAAATACAAACGCCATCTCCTTCGAGTCAGGCTCCTGTTGACTCACCTCCAGTTGACATCGGAAGTTTTCATGTTCTGATGAAAAGAGCAGCACAAAGGTTCCTTCTTCCCATGGAAACAAGGAAGGATGATTGTTTCCTTTACGATTTTAAAGACCAGCCAAGGAAGCAAGTGCGTACTATCCCTATTATTGATTTTATTTGGCAGGAAGGACAAAGTCATGCGGACTCCTGCCTCCATTCCGGTGGTCCTACCTCGCCTTGAAAAGAAATACAAGGCACTGGATAATTCACCAGCATGTCTGATCGGTCAGCCTAAGCCAGATTCAGTTATCGCCCAAGCAGCGCAGCACCGAGCACGGAATCCCTCCTCTCCATTCTCAGCTCCCCCGGATCGGGATGGGAGACGTCTAGACGCAAACTGGAAAAAAGGTTTCCACGATGGCGGCCACTACTGTCCGTGCAGCTAACTCACTGGCCATCTTAGGCTGCTATGATAGGCAGATGTTGTCGGACATCTCCCCCTACATCGACATGTTACCTGAGCCCTCAAAGGCAGAAGCGCTCAAGATCCTCCAGGAGGGAGAACGAATCTCGGCTGAGATCATTGATTCTGCTGTGGATGTTGCATCCACGGGTTTTCGGCAACTGGCAGGGGTTGCTGTCCTGCGGCGACAGGGCTGGTTGAAGTCCACATCTTTTCGTCAGGAAGTTCAGACGAAGATAATCGATATGCCTTTTGACGGTGAGTCTCATTTTGGCCAGCATATTGACGATGCCCTACAAGCCATTAAAAAGGATACCGAGACAGCAAGATCTCTCAATACTCTTCAGTTTCGAAAATCGCTTTTTTCGTGGCGCTAGAGGCCGTGGATCCTTCTCCACCCGAGGAGGCTATAATCAGTTGAGGCAATACCAGTCCTATCAGGGTAACCAACGCTACTCTTAACAACGAAACAACAATCCTTCAGGCAGCAACCAACTACGTCTTATGGGCAAAACAGAAATAAGTCATCCTACCGGGGAAGGAACACGTCTAAAAAACAGTGACAACTGCCACCTGCTCTACCGCTCAATTTTACAAGAGTTGGAGGAAGGATCTCCCGTTTTTACTCAACATGGTCTGCTATAACTACAGACAAATGGGTCTTGGACATTGTGGCCAGAGGCCACGTTCTAGAGTTTACCAAGCTTCCTCCGACTTCTCCTCCCAAAGGTCCGCCTCCAGCTCATCTCACAGAGCTTTTCTCCCAGATAAATTTGATGTTAAAAAGGGAGCGATCGAAATGGTTCCAAAGTTGCAAAGAGGCACCGGTTTCTACTCCAGATTTTTTCTAATAAAAAGAAATCGGGAGAATGGCGCCCATCTTGGATCTTCGTTCCCTGAACAAATATCTCAAAAAACAGTCCTTTCGGATGTTGACTCTACAAGAAGTCCTTCAACTCCTCTCTGCGGGGGATCACATGACCACCCTCGACCTCCAAGATGCTTACTTTCATGTCCCGATTTTACACAGAAAGTTCTTGAGGTTCAGAGTAGCTGGCAGGGACTTCCAGTTCAAAGTCCTTCCCTTCGGACTACGTTCCGCGCCCCATGTCTTCACCAAAGTTTTGGCACCGGTGGCGGCACACCTTCGACTAGAAGGAATTCAAATTTTTCCTTATTTAGACGACTGCCTTATCAAGGCGAATTCTTACGCAGTCGCAAACATCCATACTCAGAAATGCCTGTCACTTTTCCAGTCTCTGGGTCTCCATCAATCTGGACAAGTCTCAACTCATCCCATCACAAACAAGAACGTTCTTAGGAGCCACCATAGACACTCTACGGACACAAGCCTTTGTCTCAAACGAAAGACAACAAAAGCTGTGCAAGCTTGCCCAACTAATACGCTCAAAAAGGTGCGTTTCTGTCCGACAGTTCAAGTCACTTCTAGTGATGCTCTCATCCTGCATTCCTTTGGTCCCCAACTGTCGCCTCAAGATGAGACCCCTGCAAGAGGAGCTCAACAAGCAATGGCTACAGGTTTCAGGGTCCTTCGAAGATCTCATCCGCATCACTCCTCAGATGCGGAAGGCATTACTCTGGTGGACTTTCAAAAGGAACGTGGCAGCAGGCCTCTCATTCCTAGTGGAAGCTCCAAGTTTCGTCATCACCACGGACGCCTCCTCGAAGGGTGGGGAGCACACCTTCAAGGACTAACAGTCAACGGCAAATGGGATGCTCATCAAAGGACTTGGCATATCAATCTCTTAGAGTTGCTAGCGATCTTCCTAGCCCTAAAATCTTTTCGCACCATCATTCTAGGAGCATCAGTGTTGGTCCGGACGGACAACACAACAAGTATGCACTACCTGAACAAACAAGGAGGGACAAGATCCACTCTGCTGTCCCAGCAAGCCCAGCGAATTTGGGATTGGGCGATCCAACATCAAATAACTTTGGCAGCAGTCCATGTTGCGGGAGTATCCAACATCCTAGCGGACTCCCTCAGGAGGTCGACAGTGTCCAATCACGAGTGGGAGCTCCATCAACCAACCTTGGATCGTATATTTCAGAAGTGGGGTCGACCCGATCTGGACTTGTTCGCGACCAGTCTGAACCGAAAATGCCCATTCTACGCAAGTTGCCTTCCCCAACAAGACTCCTGCGGGAATGCGTTTTTGATGAATTGGTCGCAGATCTATGCCTACGCTTTCCCGCCGATACCGCTGGTTACCAGGGTTCTCCGGAAAATGAAGGAGCCTTGTCGCCTTCTCCTCATAGCTCCCAGGTGGCCTCGCCAGTTTTGGTTTACCGAACTCCTCCTATCCGAATGCGATCCCATTCAGTTGCAACCAATACCGAATCTCCTGTCCATCCACAAAGGGCAGATCTGCCATCCGGATCCTGCATCTCTGCGTTTAGCAGCCTGGCGCCTGAGCACCTTGAATTTGCTCACTTAGACATTCCTTCGGAGTGTAGGGAGGTCTTAGCTAATGCTAGAGCGCCCTCCACAATAAAAACCTACATGCTCAAATGGAAGCGCTTTTGCCACTGGTGTCAAGCCGCCAACATTCATCCAATCCGTGCAACACCGGAACAATTATTGCCTTTCTTTCTACATTTGGCAAAGTCAGGACTTTCCCATTCTACTCTTAAAGTATTCTTAGCGGCTATCTCACGATTCCGACAAGATGGTTCACATTCTCTTTATTCCTCTCGGATCATTCAACAATTCTTCAGAGGATTGTTTCGTATGTTTCCTCCCATCCGCGGTCCACCTCCACCCTGGCATCTTAACATTGTTCTGTCACAACTCATGCGACACCCCTTTGAACCTATTCATAGAGCTGACTTAAAGTTTGTATTGTGGAAGATGTCTCTGCTGTTGGCTCTCACATCAGCCAGGCGAGTCAGTGACATTCAAGCCTTCACTATTAAACCGCCTTTCCTCCAATTCACTAAGGACTCGGTAGTGCTTCGCACTAACCCCATTTTTATGCCTAAAGTACCTTCTGATTTCCATCTCAATGAACCTGTGGTTTTAAAGACTTACTTTCCTAATCCTCAATCACCTGCGGAAAGGACTTTACATATCCTTGATGTCAAACGTTGTCTAAAATTTTATTTGCAAAGGACATCCTCAATTAGAAAATCTGATCATCTTTTCATTGCATACGGAAAGATGCGCAAAGGGCACCCAATAACCAAACCGACCATAGCTCGTTGGATTTCTGCTGCAATATCTTTGTCATCAGCAAGCGGGTAGACCGCTACAAGCCACTCCGAGAGCTCATTCAACTAGAGCAATCTCTTCTTCTACTTCTCTCTTTGCTGGTGTGCCTCTTCATCAAATCTGCAGAGCTGCAACATGGTCCAGCAGGCACACTTTTACCTAGCACTACTGTCTGGAAGCTGCCAGCAATGCAGACACGTCTGTGGGACAAGCGGTTCTCCGTAATCTTTTTAAATAAGGTGAGCCTCTGTT
>CAWUFW010006141.1:767500-942500 GCA_963921515.1 Calotriton arnoldi
AAACTAAAAAATGAGTTTTGTGCGGCATCTGGCATGCAGTTTTATTTCATGCCCACACATGATTAAAACCAAGTCCCATGTTTACACCATTTTAATTTGAACGGCCGACACAGTTCATTGCCATGCTGCAGCTTACTGGCAATTTCATCAGGACATGGGGATCGGTGATCACACAATTATGCACCGGACCTGTGTTAAAAAGAAGAGAAGAGATGGACATACAACAGAGAGTTAGATATATATATATAACTCAAGTCCTGCAGGAGTTAGAAATACCCTCCACACACCACATGTTTCAATTACAATGTAATAATGTATTTACCATAAGACCCCCGCGTGAACGCCTATCAGTAGGCCAAAGGAAGAGAACTTCAGGAAACAAAATTGTGGTTACCTGGAGGGGAAACAATATATGTTCGAGGCATGTGTGCTGTAGATACACATGCTTTGCATACTCCTGCCATCTAGTGTTGGGTCAGGATGTTTGCAAGTTGTTTTTCTTCAAAGAAGTCTTTCCAGTCACGAGGTAAGGTGACTCCTCCTTTCGGTGATAGTGCGCATGGGCATCGACTCCATTGTGATTGTTTTTTTCCGCCATCGCGTTCGGACGTGTATTGCTGCGCTCCGGTTTGAAACAGTTCTTCAGGTTCCCATCGGTGCGTAATCCACTCTACCCCCGACGGTATTGTTCTCGAACACGTTTCCCTGTTCGGCTATCTAATTAATCGGGAAATATTCTAACTTCGGTCGGAAACCTCAGGGGCGGCCCTCGGCCTAGCCGCGTTGGTCCACCCTTCCACTGATGGAACGTACTCCATTCCAATTCTGTCCTCGGTGCCGTGCCAAGTACCCTCGCACTGACCTACATCAAATTTGTAACTTGTGCCTATCACTGTAGCACAAGGAGAAAGACTGCGACGCCTGTAAGTCGTTTTGGTAGAAGAAAACTCTACGTAATTGTCGGGCTCCACGATATGAATCGCAACACCAAAGCATTCAACACACTCCGGACATCTTCGGCGAAGATTCCGAGCATGAAGAGGTTGAAGCGTCGGCAGCAGAAGAAGAGGCCATCTCCGTCCCAGAGTCGGATTCTGAACTCGAGATCGACTTTGAGTACAAAAACGTGCCTCCGGGACAGGGTGCCGTGAGTACCAAAGACCCAGTGCCCCCCAAAACTTATTCTAAAAACCATAGGCTATGGCACATCCTCTGCCTTTTGGCCAAGGTCGGCACCGAGACAATGTTTCTGACGCCCCGTCTTCTGGCTCGGCACTGAAACAAATCGTCAAGCCTTCTGGCTCGGGACTGAGTCGACCGAAATCATCTTCGGCACCAAAACCCTCCGGTTCGAAAGACAGATCTCATTCGGAGCCGAAACCCTCCGCTCCGAAACAAAAACATGCTTCGGAGCAGAAACATTCCGCTCCCAAAAGCAAATCTATTTCAGCGCCGAAATCAAAGGACAGCCTCTCTGAGCCTCCCGAACCTATTTTAGAAATTCTCAAGGCTAAATTGGACCCTAAACTGAAGAAAATTTATATCCATCCTGATGCTGGACATATTTCTGTCAAATCATCTGCCAAACACAAACTTACTTCAGAGGACCCTGCTGATAAAATCCCTCTGAAGAAGAAAAAGGATACAGCCACCAGCCCTGCTTATCCTGCCCCTCAATCCCCTCCACCTCCACCATTTTCTCCACAGTTACCACAAGATCCCTTACACATAACACCTCAGGGATCTCCACATACACAGCCTGAAGGGGATGATATTGATGAAGACACTTGTTTGTCTGTAGACCCATGGAGTGACTACACAATTGACCTTCCATTAGATACTGACCCAGACCTTTACCCTGTAATGCCATCGCCACCGGATGATAATGTGGCTTATCAGGAACTTATTGCTAGAGTAGCAGAGTACCATGGGGTGGCCTTACATAAAAAGTCCTTAGAAGAAGACTTTTTATTTGAAACACTTGGGTCCACACACAGGTCAAGTCAAACACTCCCTATGCTAAATGGCATGGCATTCAGATGACATCTTCAAAGACCCTGTGCGAGCACGTATTTTAACTCCCAGAGTCGATAAGTAATATAAACCTTGTCGATCTGATCCTGTGTTCATCAAAGAACGAATTACCTCTCAATTCCCTAGTGGTGTCCAATGCTCGCAAAAGGGCTAATTCACAAACATCAGGCAAGTAATCTAAGCTTATAGATGCCTCGGGGAAACAAGTAACTGCTCAAGCTGCTAACTACTGGCGCATCGCAAACACACAGGGCCTACTAGCTAGGTACAACAGGGCACACTAGACTGAAATAGAGCAACTGCTCCAATATCTCCCAGACGAACACAAAAGCAAGGCACAAGAGTTAGTGCAGGAGGGCAAACTCATTTCTAACTCGTCTATCAGATGTGCTCTAGATGCCGCTGACACTGCGGCTAGGGAGATAAATACCAGCATTCTCCTTAGAAGGCATGCATGGCTTAGGATTTCGGGGTTTAAACCTGAAGTTCAGCAATCCATCTTAAACACTCCTTTTGACAAGCAACACCTGTTTGGTCCTGAAGTCAGTCAGGCTTTAGAAAAAATGAAAAAGGACACTGAGGTAGCAAAGTCCATGGGAGCGCTCCAGTGTCCGTCAAATAGAGGCTCCTTTCATCGCTCTTTTTACAGAGGAGGGTCCAAAACCCCATCTTCAGACCCAAATGCTTCCACCTATAAAGGCAACACTCAATCCTCTCCCTCTGGAGGTTTTTATAGAGGGGTATATAGAGGAAACTATTCCAAAGGTAGGGGAAGAGGTGCTACAGCACGTAACGCCCCTTCTCCCAACAAACAGTGACTTGCCAACATTCCCTCGCCCCCCGATTATTTAACACCTGTCGGGGGAAGACTTCAACACTTTCTCCCCTTTTGGCAATCCATAACATCTGACAAATGGGTGATCGATCTTTTCCGACATGGTTATTGCCTGGAGCTTACCCCCAATCCTCCAAATATTCTACCTCGCACTCACAAACTGTCGTCAGACCACTTACAGTTACTCAAACAGGAAGTGCAGTCTCTCTTACAAAAGGGAGCCATAGAACCAGTTCCCTTACAGTACCAAGGTTCAGGGGTGTACTCTCTCTACTTTCTAATCCCCAAAAAGGACGGCTCCTTAATACCAATTTTGGATCCCAGAGTATTAAACCTGTACATTTTGTCAGAACACTTCCATATGGTAACACTCCAACAAGTGCTTCCACTTCTACAAGGCGAGTTTATGTCCACACTAGACTTAAAAGACGCATACTTTCACATTCTGGTCCATCTAGCTCACCGCAAATATCTCAGATTTCGGATAGCAGGCAAACACTATCAATTCAAAGTACTCCCATTCAGAGTAACTACTGCTCCCAGAGTGTTTATCAAATGTCTAGCAGTAATGACAGCTCATCTCAGAAGACAACAAATTCACATCTTCCCGTACTTAGACGACTGGCTCATCAAAGCCAGCACACACCATAAGTGTCTAAAACACACTCGGACCACGCTAAACTTACTCCACTGATTGGGCTTCACAGTCAACGTGCAAAAGTCTCATCTACAGCCTTTGCAAATACAATCTTATCTGAGAACGACTCTCATGGCTCTAGCCTCTCCCAGTGCAGCCAGAATTTGCAATATTCAAACTCTGTTATTACAGTTTCAAGCCAATCAAACCTTAACAGCCAAAGCTTTTATGCAACAGTTGGGAATGATGGCGTCATGCATCGCAATAGTGCCTCACGCAAGACTACACATGCGTCCTCTGCAAGAATGCTTAGCACGTCAGTGGAATCAGTCACAGGGTCAATTAACAGATCTAGTGTTGGTATACAGCTGCACCAATCGCTCTCTGCAGTGGTGGAACCCACAAAATTTATCAAGAGGGCGGCCCGTCATCGACCCTGTTCCACAGATTGTGCTAACAGCAGACGCATCTCTCACAGGTTGGGGTGCCCATCTCCACAATTACACAATTCAGGGTGTCTGGTACAACAAGCACAAACGCTTTCAAATCAACTACCTGGAGTTTCTAGCAGTATTTCTAGCGCTGAAAGCTTTTCAGTCGCATCTCATAGGCAAAGTTGTCCTGGTCCGCACAGACAACATGACAGCCATGTACTATATACAAAAACAATGGGGGGACACACTCTCTCCAGCTGTCACACCTCTCTCCGACCATCTGGAACTGGGTTATTCATCACAGAATTCCTCTTCTGGCAGAACACCTTCCAGGAGTCAACAATTAAAATGCCGACCTCCTCAGCAGAAGGAGGCAGCAAATACACGAGTGGGAACTTTATCCCCAAGTTCTCCTTCCATACTTTCAACAATGGGGATTCCCACAAATAGATCTGTTCGCCACAGTGGACAACGCAAAATGCCCAAACTTCGCTTCCAGGTTCCCACACCCTCGTTCCAAAGGCAATGCCCTATGGATCAATTGGTCAAAGATATTTGCCTACGCTTTTCCACTCAATGCCGGACTGGTCGTAGCGGGCACCAGGTGTTTCCCCAGTGGGCTGCCCGGTTTGGGGGCTGGTTTGGGGGCTCTGGGGGGGCGTTTTTGTTACTGGGGCTGGCACTATCGGCTCCCTGTAACAAAATCGTCCGAAACCGGACCTGGCAAACAGCTCGGCCGCATCCCCCTTCCCCCCCCCCAGGGGCTGGGCGAGCAGTTTGCCAGGGCCGGTTTCGGTTCCCAGTCTGGCCCTGCTCCCACTCCTTCCGTTTCTGGTTCGAAAGCTCAGGCAAACGTCGCTCACACTGATTTTGGTAGCTCCCACATGGGCCCTTTAACTATGGTACACCACACTTTTGGAACTCTCTGTAGTTCTGCATCAAAAGCTGCTCAGTTCCAGCCTTCTCACTCACTCACCATAGAGAAATCAGACACCTAAACAGGCATTAACCTTAGAAGAACCCTACTTTCAGCTTCATAAAGATAGAGTAGTTCTTCGCACCAACCCAAAATCCATCCCTAAGGTAGTTTCTGCTTTTCATCTTAACAAATCAGTTGAGTTACCCGTCTTCTTACCTCAACCTGATTCTGTAGCAGAACGAGCTCTTCACACACTTGATGTCAGAAGAGCGTTATTATATTATATCGAAAGGGCAAAAGATTTTCGTAGAACAAAGCAACTGTTTGTCGCATTTGCACCACCTCACAAAGGCAATCCTATCTCTAAATCTGGAATTTCAAGATGGACTGTTAAAGGCATTCAGACTTGCTATGGAAAAGCTAAAAGAATGTTATCTATACCCCCTAGAGCGCATTCCACTCCCAAAATAGGGGCATCTATGGCCTTTTTAGGTAACATTCCTATAGCTGACATTTGTAAGGCAGCAACATGTTCTACACCACACACATTTACCAAACACTACTGTGTGGATGTATTGGCACGCCAATAAGCCAACTTAGGGCAAGCAGTGCTAAAGACACTTTTTCAGACAACTGCAACATCTACTGGTTAGCCACTGCTTTGGGAGAATACTGCTATATAGTCTATGCAAAGCATGTGAATCTACAGCACACATGCCTCCAAACAGATTATGTTACTTGCCCAGAAACATCTGTTCTTGGCATGTAGAGCTGTAAATTCACATGCGCCCTCCCACCCCCCGGTCACCTGTAGTTGTTGCAGTTCTCTTTATTTACATTATATACGCATGGACATCTCTTTACTACACTCACTTACTCCATTTCCACCCTTTTGCGGGAAAACAATCTAACAATGGAGTTGATGCCATGCGTACTATCACCAAAAGGAGGAGTCGCCTTACCTTGTGACTGGAAAGACTTCGAAGAAAAACAACTTGCAAACATCTGGACCCAACACTAGATGGCAGGAGTATGCAAAACATGTGAATCTACAGCTCTACATGCCAAGAACAGATGCTTACTGGGTAAGTAACATAATCCTTTACAGAGGGCCCATATAGTGCTTACTAGCAATCATTACACCAAGTCTCAATGGTACGTCAGCACCTTTTAACAAATGTCAAGGTGTGTGTCCTTATAATGCATCCACATATTCCATTCTAAAAGTATTTTTTGTACCATTCTGAAGTGTCATTCAAAGCGCCTAGTGGCAGTGTCTGGCTGCGAACTCTGGACATACAGGCTATATATCGGGAACACCCCTACTTGTAACGCTTTGAGTTCCCAATGTAGGGTAATGGGTATGTAAAATATCACAATGACTCACAAAACAACACGCCCATGCTGCAACCATTGGCAACTCAGCATGCCCCCATCAGGCTTCACACAGCACTAAAGCTCGATTACTCAGCCCCGGCCTGCTCCTCACTGTCCTTATCTCAGAATCACTGCATACCCACCTTGTAGGTGGGGGAGGGTGAGGGGTGCAAACATATTCGAAGTGACTGCCGGTGTCGGCAACCAAGCTCATAACACCCACGCGCGTACTCACAGCAGCACAATTTAAAGCCAAGGGGGTGTGTCCCCCCCCCCTTGCTTGTGATCACTAGAGTGTTATCAGCCATAGGTGCCTGTAACCAGGGACCCACAAAAAAGAACATGATGAGACTGTAGTGCTGAACAAACGCAAGTAGTTTATATGCCGAGACATCATCCATCCAGCATCTAATCTCTTTCACTATACTCCTCCAACTGTCATCCCTAATGCTTAGGATCACTATGATATTACCACATTCTAGTATGATGATTCCTATTCACTCAGCCTCAGATCAGAAGGCATGAGTCAGATACTACTCTAGTGTACATACCACACACCTCCCCCCTTACAACATAACATATTTAAACAAGCTTGAATAGGATTTTGACTAACTTAAGACAAAAATGTACAACAGATATATTATTTATACAAAATATTATACTCATAACATCACACTTTTCATTTCTGTCTATACATTGCGATCTCATTTCACATAATATTTTAAATAAGCTGGTAACTTAGTTTTTCTCTGTGATCTTTTGTTGTAAGCGTTATTGAATATTTTTTTATTTCTGTCACTCACTCCACTTGAGTTTATCTCTTTCTCTCTGGATGAAATCTGGAAATTAATATTCTCAGCTGAATTTATCCTTCTTTTATATGGAACTACTCTGTTTAAGTTCCATATTTGGGAATCTTCTGTTTTCATGGCATTAAGTAGTTTAAGGATTCTTATAGGTTTAGAAAGCTTTACACCCTTTCTTTGCCACACATTTTCTTGATCATTACCCATTCAACTACTTTTACTACAGTTTTCTTTACAGATTTTCTTTTGTCAAAGTTCTCTTTTATGCATCTTAACTTTCTTTTCCTCTCTCTTCTTCCAATTATCATTCATCTCAACTTTTCCCGAATTGGTTATCACGTTGTTCACCCAACCTGGAATTACGTGAGTATTAGATCGTCTTCTACGAAATAATTCAAAGGGTGTCTTTCCAGTGGTGGAGCGTGGTGTGAATCTATATACTTCCACCTTTTTGTCAATTTCCTCTTTCCACTTTAGACCATTGTCTTCAGCCATGTGTATGGTTTCCTTTAAGACTCTGTTGAAGCGCTCTACCATCCCATTCGTTTCGGGATGATAGAGCGCACATTTCTTATGTTTTATGCCACGTTCCTGCAGGAAATTCTCCATCTCTCTGGACACTAACTGCACCCCATTATCAGTCAATAGGCACTGTGACAAATCCTCCCTTCCAAAAACTCAAACCTTTTATTACATGTTTGGATTCAATACCTTGCGTGACAAATATCTCGGGCCAAAGAGAATGCATGTCAATGGCTTCTATAATATAACTTTCATGGCCTTCACGATGTATTGGACCTAGTATATCTAATGCAACTTCCTGCCATGGAGATATAGGGCATTCCCTAATGATCATGGGTTGAATTCTAGATTTCAATGACTTCTCCCTGAAGGTACATTGTATGCACTCTTACTGACCTTTCCACCTGCACATGCATACCTGGCCACCAGTATGCCATCCTGAGTCTCACTTTAGTTTTAGACATGCCTTGGTGTCCATCGTGTGCTAGTTTCATCAATTTGACTCTGAGTGATTGAGGTGGAACTAACCTAGTGCCCTAAATAGCCACCCTTGATTTTCTGCCAAATCGTCCTTAACACACTAAAACCCCTTAATTTTCTCATCTCTTTTGATTTTTGCATTCCATCTTTTTTTCATAAATGACAACACTTCCTGTATAACTTTCATCAGATTGTAATACAGTGCGCCATGTTTCTTCCGAAATTACTGCTGTATCTATACTACAAACCATTTCATCTTCAAAATTGTAATCATTTGCAAAATCTTGATGGTCTTGTTCCTGACCTGTTGTTACCAGCCTGGGCCTGGACAAGGAATCTGCCACCATTTTTTCTACTCCAGGAATGTATTTTATTGTAAAATCATATTCTTGAAGTGCGACTACCGATTTTGTGATCCTACTCGAGACAGCATCAATCCCTTTTTTTAAAAAAAAATCACACAGAGATTTGAGATCTGTTCTAATTTCAAATTTTCCTTCCTACAAAAACCTTTTAAGTTTTCTTGTAGCCCAATACACTGCCAAAGCCTCTCTTTCTATCACTGAATACCTGGTCTCTGTTTCTTTCCGGCTTCGTGAAACAAACTAAATTGTTCTTTGTGTTTCTCCTTGACCTTGTTGTAGCACAGTCCCAGACCTTTCAGGCTGGCATCAGTTGTAAGTATTGATTTATTTTTTGTACTAAAACTTCTTAACCTAGTGGCACAACTGAGTTTCTCTTTTATCTCTTTGAACACTTTTTCACACAGATCATCCCATGTAAAATGTACCCCTTTCTTCAGACGTTTTCTCATATTGACACAAATCTCTGAAAATCCTTTGACAAACTTGCTGTAATATTCGGTCATACCTAAAAATGTTCATTAGCTCTTCCTTGTTACAAGGTGAGTGTGATCTGTGTATTGAGTTTATCAACAATGCCCTCCCCAGTAATGGTATGTCCTAGGTAATCAATGGATTTCCTCCTAAACTTACATTTTTCCATCTTTACCGTCAAATTACTTTTCTAAAAGTTTCCTAACACTTGTCTTACTCTATAATCGTGTTCTTCCACATCCCTTCCATATACCAGAATGTCATCTTGATCAATTTTGATACCTATGAGACCCCCTCAATACTTCCTCTGAAGTCCTCTGAAAAACAGATGCTGTTGAAACCAGGCCAAACGGTAATCTAATGTACCGTCTGGACTCCCTATCTAACTCGATCTGATGATATGCCGAGGTTAAATCAATAGTCAAATACTTTAGCGCCTTCAAGTAACAACATGGCAGCAATTGTTGGCAGAGGATATTTGTCATTCACCACATTCTTATTTACTTCTTCGAAGGTCCACACATAAACGAAGACTCCCATTAGGTTTCCTAGCCACCAAAATTGGTGCCAACCATTCGGTGCCTTCAACTTCCTCAATTATTCCTTCAGACATGTTTCTCCAATTCTATTTTCACATCGTCTCTGATAGCTATCAGTATACTGTGAATCTTACTACTAACGGATTTAGCTTGTGGCAGCAAGTGAATTTTATGTTTGTAACCGTTCAAACATCCTAATTTATTTTGAAGAACCTTATAAAAGTTCAAATTTACATTTTGGAGAAAAGTCTCATCCTCAGTTTCCACTCCTTGAATCATATGCTTTTCTCTCAGTATGATAGGAGGTCCAATATTCAGATCTAGCATGATACCAAGATCCCGTTGGTGAAACTACCTTAATATGCTGTCTCCCTTTTCAGACAAATACATTTTTGCAGTATCATACCTCTGGCCATATTCAAGTAGCCATGTAAATTAGTCGGCTTACCCCCATATGCATATGGTCTAATGTCTGGACTGTGAATTTCAACACCTCCCTTGAGATTAATTTCATAAAATGTTTTCAGAATTTTGGCAATTTTAGCTCCAGAATCAAAAAGCATTTTGGTGTTTTCTCCATTCACTCTTATATCTTCTATAGGCATGTTACGTTTTATCTTGCCCACCGGAAGTACAATTTGACCACATTCACAATCAGTATCTCTATCACTATCAATGTTGTTATAATCAATCTCTAAAACCTTTTTCCCTGGCATTGACATTTTCCTACATGCTACAGCAAAGTGTAATTTCTTTTTACAATACTTACATGTGGATTTAATGGCGGGACAATTTCTGTCATTGGCTAACTGTCCTGTTTTCCCACACCAATAACATGTACCTGAAAACTCCTTTTTTCCTCAGGTTTTGTGAATTTACTTTTCTCTACTTTTTTTGCAACTTTATTAACCATTGTGACTTCTCCACTGTTTTTGTCTCTTTTTATAGTCTCTACACATTTAAGAGAATGTTCAATGGTCTTTGCTACAACTAGCACTTCATCCAAAATTAGTTCATCTTTTTTCCAAAGTTCTACTCTAACCCTGTCAATACTACAACTCAACAAGAATTGATCCCGAATTCTTTTTTCTACCAATCCTGCAGATTTACATAAAGAGGCCTATTTTCTCAAATCTGTAACATAGTTTTTTTATTGTCTCTCCCTCCTTTTGATTACGTCTTCCAAAATGGTACTGTTCCATAATTGTACTCACTTTAGGGAGGGAATGTTTCTCATTTCATAATACATGTCTCATATTCATTGAGATCCTCCGCCTCCACTTCAGTAATTTCAAGCAAATGATCAAAGACTTCTTGGCCTTCAGAGCCCAAAAAGAGTAGTAGTAATGCAGTTTTCCTCTCCACACTTAAATTAACCCCACATACTTTAGCATATCTTTCCAAAAGTTTTTCCATTTTTGCCAAATTAAAGGCAGTACCCCTGGACTTGTCGGAAAAAAATGGAGGAGATACTATATTCTGCATCTTTACTCACGCTTATATATATTATATTTCAAATATTAAAGCTCTGACACTCGATACCTGTGCCCGAGAAGTATCTGTGGAAAAATGTATGTATTAGTAACAACACAACTTGTAGAATATACTGAATTAAAACCAATACACTCAGACACCTGAACTTGTGAAATCTGGGTCTATAAACATAAAAACGTCCCTCCAAAGAAATGTGTCTTTCAATTCAGACAATACAAGCATTAATCATATAGCGGTCTAGTTAAATACCAAGCACAGGAAATGAAAAACAGGATACTCAGTAAGCAGGCTAGTTGTTAGATACACAAACAGGAAACAAGGTTTTCATAGAAATCTCCCATGCACTGTCCTTGAGAGAATTCCTGAAAGTATCTTTCACCCTGTGGAATTCTCCTCTCCACAGCAGCTCTAGTGAACACACTTTCACTTCACTACAATACTGCTTTAATATCACTTTTATTCACTTTTAAGGCTTATTAAGCTGCCTTCGATCGCTTTAACAAACTTCATAGCAAGTAAGTAGACTTCTGCTGTGTGAATTGCCTTGACTCACTCACCCTGATCATTGCAGGTTACTCACATGGAAGACTTTTTGCAGAGTTAATTGCCTCATTCAAGGTGAGTTGAGACTCCCAGCTTAGAATTGCTTTCACAACAAAATTTGAGGGAGCCTAGTGTCAGTGTGAGAAGCTGCAGTGTTTATTTACTCTGAGCAAGGCTCCCTGGTGTGATAATTGTCCAGTCTGAAAATCTGCCTTCACCACTCTGCTCATGGCAAGTTTATTTAATGGTTTCTTCAGCACAGTTTATTTATTTTAAGCAAGGCAGGAAGTTTATTTACCCTTCTTCGCCTGCTTCTACCTTCTAGTAGTTGCTAATTCTGCTTCAAACAGGTGTATCAAACCTCCTGGCTCCCTTCCTGCTAATTCTGCTTCAAGCAGGTGTATCAAAGCTCCTGGCTCCCTTCCTGCTAATTCTGCTTCAAGCAGGTGTATCAAAGCACCTGGCTCCCTTCCTGTTAATTCTGCTTCAAGCAGGTGTATCAAAGCCCCTGGCTCCCTTCCTGCTAATTCTGCTTCAAGCAGGTGTATCAAAGCTCCTGGCTCCCTTCCTGCTAATTCTAGCTTCAAGCTCGTGTATCAAAGCTCCTGGCTCCTTCCTGCTAATTCTGCTTCAAGCAGGTGTATCAAAGCTCCTGGCTCCCTTCCTGCTAATTCTGCTTCAAGCAGGTGTATCAAAGCTCCTGGCTCCCTTCCTGCTAATTCTGCTTCAAGCAGGTGTATCAAAGCTCCTGGCTCCCTTCCTGCTAATTCTGCTTCAAGCAGGTGTATCAAAGCTCCTGGCTCCCTTCCTGCTAATTCTGCTTCAAGCAGGTGTATGAAAGCCCCTGGCTCCCTTCCTGCTAATTCTGCTTCAAGCAGGTGTATCAAAGCTCCTGGCTCCCTTCCTGCTAATTCTGCTTCAAGCTCCTGTATCAAAGCTCCTGGCTCCCTTCCTGCTAATTCTGCTTTAAGCTCGTGTATCAAAGCTCCTGGCTCCCTTCCTGCTAATTCTGCTTTAAGCTCGTGTATCAAAGCTCCTGGCTCCCTTCCTGCTAATTCTGCTTCAAGCAGGTGTATCAAAGCCCCTGGCTCCCTTCCTGCTAATTCTGCTTCAAGCAGGTGTATCAAAGCTCCTGGCTCCCTTCCTGCTAATTCTGCTTCAAGCAGGTGTATCAAAGCTCCTGGCTCCCTTCCTGCTAATTCTGCTTCAAGCAGGTGTATCAAAGCTCCTGGCTCCCTTCCTGCTAATTCTGCTTTAAGCTCGTGTATCAAAGCTCCTGGCTCCCTTCCTGCTAATTCTGCTTTAAGCGTGTGTATCAAAGCTCCTGGCTCCATTCCGCAGATGTGGGTCAGAGTTTATTTAGCAGGGTTGCTTCACGCTTTGCACAGTTTATTTCCTTTCCAGACTTCTAGGAGATAATTGCCTGTTGCTAGTCAGAGCCTAGTATTAATCCAGTAATGTTTTCCTTTCATGCAGCTTCAGGAGTCTCTATTTTGACTTTCCAGCTGTAACGGCAGTTCACGTTCTGTGCTTTGTTAATCCTTTGCTGCCTAACAAGCACGCAACCAGTAGTGATTCCCACACACGGTTACAGATCACTGCCACGCTTTGTAGTCATCCTTGAAACAGCTTAACTGAGTGAATTAAAGCTCAATAAAATCAAACGCAGCGCTTAGTTATCTTTAAAACCTGCGTTTAGAGCACGCAAACAACAGCAATTCACTGTTCTCACGCCGGGTCGCTTTTATACAAAATGCAATAATCGCGCTGATTAAAGGCCTCCCGTAACTTCCACACTTTAGTGCAGATGGTTGCAGTCTTACTTTAAAACAAACTTATCGCCACTCCGACAGCACTGCTTATTTTAGCCTTATGACCGCAAATAAAAGTGACACTAGCAGGTAAATGATTTATAACCCTGCCCTTGCTCGGGATTGACGCGCAGTGAGACACAGTCACGGAAGATACTGCCTGAAATCCTACCAAATGCAGTCTTGCCTCACACAGGAACTGTTGGAAGGCAATATCTCCTACAGCCAAAGCACATCTCAATACATTTCTCCTACTGTCATTGGAAATGGAACAGCGTCATTAGATAACACTCCGTTGTTGTTGAGGTCTCTTCTCATTAATTTATTCCTGGGTCCTCAGCTTCCCACGCTTGTCGCCAGTGTAACAAGGGACCCACAGGAAAGGACACGATGAGACTGTATTATTGAGCAAACACAAGTAGGTTATCTATATGCCGAGACCTCATCCATCCAGCATCTGATCTTCTTCACTATGCTCCTCCGACTGTCATCCCTACTGCTAAAGGTCACTATGACATCACCACATTCTAGTTTGATGATTCCTATTCAGATCCAGCCTCGGATCAGAAGGCACGAGTCAGATACTACTCTAGTGTATATACCACAGCGCCCCATTAGGTGGGGGCGTGAGGTTAAATCGAGCTCACCGCCATTGCTTTCAAAGCCGCTTGAAATTTAAAGTCATATGCCCAGTCAGTCAGCTAACAAACCAAACAAGGCGCCGTATTAGTTAAACACCATGCACAGTCTCCTGATCGCTGTATTCAGCACAGCCACGCTGCCCCATATAACTTGCAAGGGGTTATCTTGAAAGGTGTTACCAGTCAGTTTCCAGGAAAAACTAAACCTATGCATAAATATAACATAAATAAGAAAATTCATTAAAAATTTACAAATGGCAACAAATGGGAGAACCCCACTATCTCATCAACATCGATCATCATGCCAAATTGTTATGATCTGTATCCATTCTTTCATGGGTCCACGCCTTCATTGTCCACTCGTTCTTTGAAGATAATTACTTATACCGCACATACCTCAACAGGGGGGGGAAACCCAGTGGGAAGAGGGAGAACAGATGATAGTAAAGATATGGTGAAAAAAAAGAGTAATCAACCCACACATTACAGGGTGCATCTCTCTTTGCCCTGTGTGTTGCAGCGTCATCACCTACACCATACCATCAACCGTCTACATCAAGGGACTTCTCTCTTTGCCATGAGTGTTTTTTGACATCGTAACCTGAACCTGCCAGACACCACACACAGCCAAGGCCATCTCTCTTTGCCAAAGTATTGTGGGCCCATAGTCTGCACTATAAACTACATTAAGACCTAGCCCTCTGTAAAATTAAGTAAATGAATCCAAGGTTCAAAGTAGATGTGAAAGAGTTTAATCCAGGGGATAAAATGTCCCATCCATCAGCAAGCAGTAGTCAGGTGCAACTGACCATACAAGAAACAGTAGCATTCCATCACCATGGTGCTAATCAAAGGGAAACATGTATACAGCAGGGAAACCAGATAGAGGATATAACAAACATATAAATTATAAGCAATATATTACATACCTTCCTTCTATAACAACAAAGCTATTTAGCCATAATATCTTTAAATTTCACAGGCATGGTCTTGGTTCTAACACACCTCCCTTTATTGTGATTACGAGAAGTAGAAGCATCACTGCAAGTAGGGTGAACATTTTCTAAACCATTCCCTATGAGGGAAGCATTCTTAATGACAACCACCCTATTGAGATTCCATATGCGAGAATCTTCAGTCTTAATAGCATTAGTTAAAACCTTGATGACCCTATGTGGTCTTTGGAACAAACCTGAAGCTTTCCGTCCAAAGGGCTTTGATCATAACTGTGTCACCAACATTCACAACTGTGGTTTTAACTGCTTTCCTGACATCAAACTTCATCTTCCGTGCCACAATTTTATCTTTCTCTTTACATTTCCAATCCCCATCTACAAGCACATTTTGTTTTTTGTAACCATATCATTAACCCAAAAGGGAGCCACAAGCGTGTTGGGATGTCTTCCTTTAAGAAGATTAAAAGGTGTGCGTCCAGTCGTAGCATGAGGGGAGAATCTATAGACTTCAACCTTCCTGTTAACTTCCTTTTTCCAATCCAAGCCATTTTGTTTAGACATTGAAATGGTTTCATCTGAAAGAGACACGTTAGTGACAGATTCCTTACCTTAGAATATCCCCAGGCGTCAGGCTGGATCCGGAAAGTTTTTGCGTAGCAGTACCCTTGCGCGTCGGTAGGCGGCGTCGTGCGGCTCCGCGTCCGTCGTCGGCGTCGTGATCGCCGGGATGACGTCGCGGGCAGTACTTAGGCGCCGCCCCTGCGCGCTGACGTCAGTTCTTCTTTTTCCGCGCCAGCAAGCGCAGATCCGGGAAGAGCAGTGCCCTGGTCATTTTTTGACCATACTTTTTGGTGAATTTTTCACTGTTTTTTCTCAATCGACTTCAAGGTGTCGTAGGGATGCCCGGGTTTAAACGTTGTGGCGCCTGTGCTCGGATGATGTCCGTCACAGACCCACATTGGGAGTGTCTCTTCTGCCTCGGCCGAGGCCACGACACGGAGTCTTGTACCGACTGCCAGGCCCTCAACCCGAAAGCTTTGCGAGAGCGGTCTCGAAAGCTCCTCGAGGCCCGGCATTCGGCTCCGCGGAAGCCCCGGTCGCGTGAGAGGTCCAGGGGTCGATCGCGGAGTCCACACCGGTCGTTCGGCATCGAAGTCTTCTTCGTCCGGTAAGTCGAAACACAAAAAGTCCAAAAAGCATCATCGCTCTAGGACTTCGCCTCGCCGGTCTCGCGACTCGGCTGATGCCCCTCCCAGCACCGTCCCCGCGGCCCCGGACATGCCTGTGGAGTCGCCCCCGCAATACCCGCCCTTCCCGGGTTCGGGAGCGGATCCGGCCACAGTCTTGGAATTCCTGTCGGCCATGGCCCGCCTCTTCGGGCCTCCAGGTCCCTCCGGTGCGCCTTCGGGCCCCGCGGGCCCTGATGGGGTTGCTCCGGCGTCGCCGACGGCTCCGGCGTCGCCCGTGCCTCCAGCCTCGATCCCGGCTCCTGCCCCGGCCTCGATCCCGGCTCCGCAACCCCCATCGACGCCGGTCGACCTAACGACACCTCCGCCGGCGCCGATGTCGTTCTCGACGCCGCCTGGGGCTCCGTGCGGCGTCGTTCCCCAGTTCCTTCCGGCTCCGGACATGGACCCGGACCGACTTCGCTCGACGCCGGTTCCGGCGCCGATGAGACCTTGGGTCCCAAATGTCCCTCCTCCCCCTTATTTTGAACCTCAGGAGGACTGGGAGGGGTCTGATGACCCTCTGACACAACAGTGTCAGTACGATGAGGACTGGACAGAGGGTCTAGGGGATGCCAGTGGTCTAGATACTTCCCCTGACACTGGCATGCTGTCTCCTCCCGTGGCTACGGAGGAGGGAGCCAATTTTGCAACGGTGTTGCGTAGGGCGGCTGGAGCCTTACATCTCCAACTCCCTGCTGTGGCGGTCAAGGTTAATCTCTTGACAGAGGTGCTTCAGCCGGCAGCCTCCTCTACGGAGACTGTGCTGCCGTTTAACGACGCCCTCACTGACGTTCTTTTGGGCGCCTGGTCCAAGCCCAACACAGGGGCTCCTGTGGATAGGAACGTGTCCCGACGCCATCGCCCAGCTCCGGGCGACCCCCTGTTTCTCTCTGTCCACCCCACCCCTGAGAGCTTGGTTGTCCAAGCCTCCGCTTCCCAAACCGCCTTCCCTACCGCCCCTCCGGATAGGGAATCCAAACGCCTGGATCAATTTGGGAAGAAGGGTTTTCTTCCTCCAGTGCTGGCTTGCGGTCCATCAACACCGCTTGCCTTTTGGGCCGATATACCCACTCCTTGTGGGATTCGGTGGCGACTGTTTTGCCCCAGTGTTCTGAGGAGGTCCAGACACTGCTTTCCGCGCCATTGCGGAAGGAAGGGATGCGGCCAAATACACAATCCGATGTGGCCTTGATACCGCCGACTCGCTGGGCAGGTCTATTGCAACGACGGTGGCGCTACGACGCCACTCCTGGCTGAGAACCACTGGTTTTTCAGGGGATGTCCAGAATACTCTCATGGACATGCCCTTTGATGGAGTCGGTCTTTTTGGGTCCAAAGCAGACCATGCGTTGGAGCGCTTTAAGGACTCACGGGCTACTGCAAAGTCCCTGGGCCTTTCTGCTACACGCCCTCCGCTGATTTCTGCTTTTCGCTCCTATCGTGGCCACGGTAGGGCGCCCCTTCACGTCAGCAGCCCAGCCACCGGCCCGCGCAGCGGCGTCTTCGCGTGGCCGAGGACGTGGATTCCGCCGTGGCGGATCGGGCTACCAGCGTGCGGGTCAGGCCACCACCTCCAACCCGTCCGCGGCCTCCAAACCCTCCTAGTCCCTCCTTTCAGGTGCACAGCACGCCAGTAGAGGCAGGGTCCGCCATCACCTTCCCCACTGGCGTACCATCACCTCGGACAGGTGGGTCTTGGACATTGTCCGAAGGGCTACTCCCTCCCCTTCGAGTCCACCCCCAGCCATGCCACCTCAATTCCACCGCATGTCAGGGGATCACTTGGTACTTCTGCAGAAGGAAGTCACGGCCCTCTTGGCCAAGAGGGCCATCGAGCATGTTCCGACCCCAGAAGTAGGGCGTGGTTGCTACTCCCACTACTTCCTGGTGCCCAAAAAGGACAAGGAGGACATGCGTCCTATCTTGGACCTCCGGAACGTCAATCGCTTCCTCCGGAAGGAGAAGTTCAAGATGCTCACCCTAGCTCAGGTCTTGACTGCCCTCGACCCTGGAGACTGGTTGGTAGCGTTGGACTTGCAGGACGCATATTTCCACATCCCCGTCCTGCCGGCCCACCGGCGTTACCTTCGGTTCACGGTAGGCCCGAGCATTTTCAGTTCACCGTGCTCCCCTTTGGCCTTACCAGTGCCCCTCGGGTGTTCACGAAAGTGTTGGCGGTGGTCGCAGCTCATCTGCGCCGGGCAGGGGTTTCAGTCTTCCCCTACCTCGACGACTGGCTGCTGAAGGCGGGCTCGTCCCAGGCAGTCGTCTCCCACCTCCAGACTACGGCCGAACTCCTGCACTCGCTGGGGTTCTCCATCAATGTGCCGAAGTCGCATCTGATTCCTTCTCCACAGCTCCTTTTCATCGGAGCAGTTCTGGACACGACGCAGTTTCGGGCCTATCCTCCCGAACGGCGAGTCCGGGATATTCAGGCTATGATTCCAATCTTTCAACCTTTATCCTGGGTTTCGGTACGGATGACCCTGAGGCTGCTGGGCCTCATGGCCTCCTGCATCCTGCTGGTCAATCATGCCAGATGGCGTATGCGGGCTCTGCAGTGGGACCTGAAGTTCCAGTGGGCGCAGCACCAGGGCAACCTGTCCGATCACGTCCAGATCTCGGAGGGGACTGCAAAACAGTTGCAGTGGTGGCTCTCGAACCGGCAATGGGTCATGGGCAGATCCCTCTCCCTTCCCCAGCCAGAGCACACAGTTGTGACGGACGCGTCCCTTCTGGGATGGGGCGGTCACATGGGAAAGGCGGAGATCAGAGGCCTCTGGTCTCCGGCGGAGTCCCGGCTCCATATCAACTTTCTGGAGCTCCGGGCGATCCGACTTGCACTCAAGGCATTCCTTCCCTCTGTCAAAGGGAAGGTGGTGCAGGTGTTCACAGACAACACCACCGCCATGTGGTACTGCAACAAACAAGGCGGGGTGGGGTCGTGGACCCTTTGTCAGGAGGCTCTGCGCCTCTGGACATGGCTGGAACATCAGGGCATGTTCCTGATGGTTCAACACCTGGCAGGTTCCCTGAACGCCAGGGCGGACGAACTCAGCCGCAGGTGCATGATGGATCACGAATGGCGTCTTCACTCGGAAGTGGCGCAAGGACTCTTTCTACAGTGGGGAGAGCCTTGGTTAGATCTATTCGCCACCGAAGAGAACGCGCAATGTCATCAGTTCTGCGCGTTGGAATTTCCAAGGCGGCACTCGCTCGGCGACGCTTTTCGTCACGAGTGGAGTTGCGGTCTATTGTACGCCTTTCCGCCTATACCACTTCTACCCAGAGTGTTGAAGAAGATTCGGCACGACCGGGCCCAAGTCATTCTTGTGGCTCCGGACTGGGCTCGAAGAGTTTGGTATCCCGAGCTACTCAATATGAGCATAGATCCCCCGATCCGTCTGCCTCTTCGGGAGGATCTTCTGTCGCAGCAGCAGGGGACGGTCCTCCACCCGAACCTGTCCAGTCTACACCTGCTTGCGTGGAGATTGAGCGGCGGCAGTTGATTCCTTTCGACTTGCCTCCCGATGTTTGTGATGTGATTCTGGCAGCCAGGCGTCCCTCCACTAAGGTGGTATACGCCTGCAGGTGGAACAAATTTGTGGCATGGTGCACAGCAAAGGCTGTGAATCCCCTTTCTGCCCCTCTTTCTGAGGTCCTTCTGTTCCTTCTCTCTCTGGCCCAACAGGGTTCTGCCCTGGGTACCATCAAGGGTTATCTTTGTGCTATCTCGGCCTTCCTCAGGCTCCCTGATCAGCCCTCCCTTTTCAATTCCCCTGTTGTTAACAGGTTCTTAAAAGGCATTACACACCTCTTCCCTCCTGTTCCGTTTGTAATGCCTCAGTGGGACTTGAACTTGGTTCTTACCTTTTTAATGTGCGCTCCCTTTGAGCCTCTACATAACTGTCCTCTTCGTCTTCTGACTCTGAAGACAGCCTTTCTGGTGGCCATCACCTCCGCTCGGCGGGTGAGTGAGCTCCAGGCTCTCTCTTGCAAACCTCCCTTTCTGTCTGTTCATCCAGACAAGGTTGTTCTTCGGACGCGTCCGTCCTTCTTGCCAAAGGTGGTTACTGCTTTCCACATTGGGCAGACCATCACTTTGCCCACCTTCTTTCCGCCTCCGCATCCTTCCAGAGAGGAAGAGAGGCTCCACCGTCTGGACCCAAAACGTGCGCTCTCCTTCTATATTGACCGCACCAAACACTTCCGGGTGGATGACCAGCTCTTTGTTGGCTACGTGGGCGCCAAAAGGTCGGGCGGTGCACAAAGGACCATCTCCCGCTGGGTTACCTTGTGCATCAAGACCTGCTATTCTTTGGCTAAGAAGGAGCCTCCTGTTGGGCTGCGTGCCCATTCCACCAGGGCAACGGCTGCTACCACGGCCTTGGGCCGCGGTGTTCCGCTGCCGGTTATATGTCAGGCAGCTACGTGGGCCTCGCTGCACACGTTTACAAAGCATTACTGCCTTGACAGTCAGGTCCGGAGGGACGGCTTCTTTGGCCGTTCTGTCCTCCAGGACTTCCTTGTCTGATCTTTGTTCGCAGACCCACCACCGGGGTTGGTATTGCTGGGGTATCTATTCTAAGGTAAGGAATCTGTCACTAACGTGTCTCTTTCAGATGCACAAGTTACTAACTTGTGTAACGATATATCTGTAAGAGACAGTAGTTAGTGACAGATTCCTTACCGCCCCACCCATCCTCCCCGTTCTGCGAACTGATTTCTAGGGTTAAGGACATCCCTTTCAGGGCCCTAGTATTTTTCAGACCTATGTCAGCTTCTTGCATGGCTCTGCGTTCCTGGCGCGGAAAGTCGCGTACAGAACTGACGTGCGCCTAAGTACTGCCCGCGACGTCATCCCGGCGATCACGACGCCGACGACGGACGCGGAGCCGCACGACGCCGCCTACCGACGCGCAAGGGTACTGCTACGCAAAAACTTTCCGGATCCAGCCTGACGCCTGGGGATATTCTAAGGTAAGGAATCTGTCACTAACTACTGTCTCTTACAGATATATCGTTACACAAGTTAGTAACTTGTGCTTTGAGCACACGAACAAAACGTTCCACCATTCCATTCGTTTCCGGATGATAGAGTGAACACTTTTTATGCCTTATGGAACATTTTTCTAGAAACTTTTCCATTTCTACAGACACAAATTGTACTCCATTGTCTGTTAATAGACAACCTGGTAAGCCCTCTCGTGCAAAGATTTCTTTTAGGAAAGAAATTACATGTTTGGAATCAATGCATTTGGTAAGCTTGATTTCTGGCCACCTTGAAAACATGTCAATCAGAACAAACACGTACGTTTCACCACCATCACCTGTGACTGGACCCAAGATGTCTAAGGCTAATTCATGCCAAGGTCCTTCAGGACGCTCCCTGATAATCATGGGTTGGACCCTGGGCTTCAAACATTTCTCACTAAGAGTGCAAGGTATACATTCTCTAATAGATCTCTCCACCTGAAGATCAATTCCTGGCCACCAGTAATTCAGCCTCAACCTCTCTTTAGTTTTAGACATGCCCTGGTGACCCTTGTGGGCTAGCTCTACCAATTCACCTCTAAGAGTCAAAGGAGGAATTAATTTTGACCCCCTGAAAATGAGACCATCAATTTCAGATAACTCGTTCCTGACATTCCAATACTTTTCCAACTCACCATTGATTTTTGTATTCCACCCCTTTTTAATTAGAGTGCACAACTCTTTAATAGTTTAATCATTTCTGCATTCCTCTCTCCACTTCCCTTCTTTTATACCATCATGTTCAATGTTGCACACCCATTCATCTAACTTGTCATCCTGATCAACAAATTCACTCATATCAGTACTTACAAGTCGTGATAAAGTATCTGCAATGCAGTTTCTCACACCAGGCAAATACTCCACATTAAAATTATAAGGCTGTAGACCCACGACCCATTTGGAAATGCGACTAGATATGGAATCTATACCTTTCTTATTAAACACTTCACATAAGGGCTTGTGATCTGTTCGTACACTAAACTTAGTTGCCCAAAGTAAGTTCTTCAATTTCTTTATAGCCCAATGTACAGCTAGCGCTTCTCTTTCTATCACAGAATACCTTTGTTCTGCTCCCTTTAGACTTCTAGAAATAAATAAAATGACATTTATTCCATCACACTTTTCTTGCTGGAGTACTGCTCCCAGCCCTTTCATGCTTGCATCCGTAATTAACACTGATTTTAATGCAGGATCAAAACTACTCAACTTTGGGGTATCCTTCAAAAGTACTTTTAAATTGTTAAATTCTTCTTCACATTGTGAAGACCAAGTAAAATCAACCCCTTTGCATAACAGAGTACGCATGTTAACACATTTCTCAGCAAATCCAAGTACAAACTTGCTGTAGTATTCAGCCATCCCCAGGAATTTCATTAACTCATCTTTATTGGTAGGTGAGGCTAAATTATGTATGGTTTCTATTAACTCCTTTTTGGGTTCAATACCTTTCTCTGAAATGGTATGTCCCAAATAATTAATTGAAGATCTTTTGAATTTACATTTATCCAGTCTGACAGTGAGGTTGAACTTACTAAACCTCTCAAACACTTGTTTCACCCTAAAGTCATGTTCTTCAACGCTACTGCCAAAAATCAACACGTCGTCTTGATAAATTTTAACCCCAACTTGATCTAGCAAAACCTTCTCCAATGCCCTCTGGAAGACTGACGCTGCCGAAACCAAACCAAAAGGTAACCTCAGAAATCTGAAGGTTCCAAAAGGAGTGATAAACGCAGTGTAATCTTTAGAATCCTTATCTAACAAAATCTGATGGTATGCGGATTTAAGATCAACCGTGGAAAAAACTTTAGCATCTTTGAGTAACATCAACATTTCAGAAATTTTGGGAAGTGGGTACCTATCAACAATAACTTGCTTGTTAAGAGACCTTAAGTCTATGCATAGACGCAAACTACCATCGGATTTGTGTGCTGCGACTACTAGCGCCAACCATTGAGTCCCTTCAATTTCTTCTATAATTCCTTCAGCCTTCAACTTGTCCAGTTGTTTTTTCATTTCATCTTTTACTGAGAAAGGTACACTGCGAACTTTACTAGAAACAGGCACAGCCCCGAAACTAATTTAATTTTGTGAGTGTAGCCTCGAAGACAACCCAGTTCACTACTAAATACACTTGGGAACAGTCCCCTGAGATTGGAAATATAGTCCGCATCATTGTCTAAGGTTTCAACAAGATTCACTTTGAAATTTTCTTTCAGCAGAATAGGGGATTGCTGTTAGGGTCTAGCATGACGCCAAGATCTTCTTGGTGAAGCCAACTTAAAATGCTATCACCCTTATGGGAAACATAGACTTTACCAGCTGTGAACCTACCTTTGTACTCCAGCAAACCTTCAAAATAACCTAAAAGTTTAATTGGTTCGCCTCCATAAGCAAAAGGTTTAATATCTGCTGTAGCAATTTTAACTTTGTCCTTTAAATTCTGGGAATAGAACTGTTTCGAAATAATGGTAATTTTTGCACCAGAATCAAATAGCATGCGAGTCCCTTTTCCCTCAATCATAACCACATCAAAAGGTCCTTTTTTCCTTTTATCAGATACCTGTGAAACTATTTGTCCACAATCAAAGTCAGAGTCAGAGTCAACATCATAGTACTCACTTTGGTCAAACAAGTTTATCTTGGCTTTATCTTTCTTGGTTCGACATGAGCTCATGAAGTGACCAACTTTTTTGCATTTAGCGCAAGTGCTTTTCAATGCGGGACAATTTTTGTCGTTGGCCAAATGACCAATGCTCCCACAACGAAAGCACTTGGGTTGAAAGGCAATGTCTTGAGAACCACGAAACTTACTATGCTCAGACTTTTCTTAAAATTTTTCCTCATGACATTACCTTTAGGTGCCAACTTAACTTCATGCACAGCCCCACCATTCTTTTCTTGTTTCGTGATGATCTCAACACATTTCTGAGAATGTTCTATTTGTTTGGCAATTGTAATAACTTCATCTAGGGATGGTTCATCCTTTTGCCAGATGTCGTCTCTGACTTTTTGTAAGTTACAACCAAGCATAAATTGATCTCTAATCCTTTCCTCAATCAAAGAACCAAATTTACATGAAGAACCTAACTTCCTCAATGCAGTAATATAATTTTCCATGAGATATATCATAGCTGGCACAAACACAGAATGTAAACACTTGGGTAAATGGAAATCCTGAAAAAGAAGCTTGTTATAACATATCCATTAACTAAACACCACTAGATGGCACTGTGGCATAATGAAGCTAAATACAGTTACTTGTCTTAAATCCTCTTGATATTCGTCTCACAAAGGCAAGAGACCAAAGGAATCAGGCTGTTCGTGAGGAAACAAACTGGTTAAATGTTCGCCTAATCAGGAAGATCTTCTTTCTGAACCTGAACCGGAAGATGACCTTGACCTTTCACACGACGACGTGATGACAGAGAATGTTGGTGACAGAGAAAGGAAGCTCTGAAGAGCGCGATGGCTGCGTCGAATGGAATCCTCCGATGCTTGAGGAAAATGGAATTTTAAGGTTCCTAGGAAACCAGCAGTTGAGTCAGAACGAGCATTTCAATAACTGGCAAATTCAAAGAAAGACAAAATGCTGAATGTTTCAAAATTGACTCGAGAAAAAAAACGGCAAACTTTTACAGCTGTTTACACGCTGAGTGTCCCTCCAAAGCAGCACCCTGGCTGCTCTAAAAACGAACTTGCAAAGCTTGGAGTGAGAACTTTAGATTAATTATGCAGCCACAAATGTACAACCCAGGCAAAGCGAAAACGATAAAATTCCAAAAGATGCCAGAGGGCTTAATGTGAGGTCTAGATAGTTCACGGAGTGACAGGAGCTGCAAATCAATTCAGGATCTTCAACAGTGCACTCCGGTCCCAATACAGGTCAATGTCAGGCATAACACAAACAAACACAATTAGAACACGCACCGAAAACTTCCCAACCTCACACAGTTTATAAAAATGAGGCGAAATGTGCGTCGAAACGTTCTAATGTGAAAGGATGTTCACAAAAAACACGGTTGCTCATCCCTTGGCAGAATGCAAAGGCATCAAGTAAGAGTGAGTGAAAAATTCAGTTAGTGAGCCCACATCGGCGCCTCCCAACCTACCCTAATAGGATGCTTAGCAGGTGAGACATGTGGCGATGCTCACTTAACAGTAAGGAATTTTATTTAAACTCACGTGAAGACTTGCTTGAGAAACGGAGAATTAATCTTGATTCAAAAGCGATGTTGGGACAGATCCATCTGGAAACGCAGGGTTACTTGACCAACTGCGTCGCCAGTGTAAAATTAAGTAAATGAATCCAAGGTTCAAAGTAGATGTGAAAGAGTTTAATCCAGGGGATAAAATGTCCCATCCATCAGCAAGCAGTAGTCAGGTGCAACTGACCATACAAGAAACAGTAGCATTCCATCACCATGGTGCTAATCAAAGGGAAACATGTATACAGCAGGGAAACCAGATAGAGGATATAACAAACATATAAATTATAAGCAATATATTACACCCTCCTACAGAGTCAGGTTAACCCCAGAGTTTGAGCCACTCAACAGAATCACTCAGACACATTTTATCCGTCTGCTTGGAGAAAATCTAGCGTGCCTCCTTTCTAAGTAGTGCCTCTTCTGCTCCCGCACTTCTCTGATCTATTTTTTCATGGATCGTCCACTTAAAGTCCAGGGGACCATGCCCTTGTTCCTGAAAGTGCTTCACCAAACGGGTCGGGAGATTCCCTGCCCTAAAGGTACTGGTGTTCTTGTATTCTGATTTTTACCTTGCGGATAGTGAGACCAATGTACTGCAAGCCACATTTACAAGTAAGTCTATACACAACAAAACTTGAATTACAATTGTTACATTTTGTCTGAGACCACATGCGGCCATTGTTCAAAACACCGCTTTGTGATGCTGCCTTAAGTTAACATATATTGCAGCCTCCACAAAAGAAATGCCCCGATGGTAAGTTTGAGGAGTTCATCTTCTGATCTCTGGGGCAGGATGGACCTGTCTGTCCCTTAGATTGGAAAACCAAAGAAACGCAAGCCGTGTTTGTGGCATCTACATAGGGCCAACATTGAACAAGTGCCAGTTCTTCCGTATGATTTGATGGATTCTGGTGGACAGGGGATGAAACGTGGAGACCACAGCTATACTTGCATTGTTGGTTTTCATGTTCTTCTCCAGAAAGCCTGCATAAGGCATGTTCAATGCTCTTTTGCGTGCCTGGTTCATAACCCTAGTTGGATAGGCTTGCTGTTTTAAACATTCAGCCAGTGTCGTCGATTGATTGACAAAAGTTTCTACTTCAGTGCAGTTCCTTCTGTACCTAAAAAAAAAATTGGCCTACGGGCAGGTTGCCCCTTAATGCCCTGAGATGAAAGGACGAGTAATGCAAATGTGAATTTCTGTCTGTGGGTTTTTGATGGACTCCTTGAAGGTTATGTCTAGATCTAAGTTGACTGCTGAATCCCTACTAATGGACCATGTAAAATGGAGACACGGATCCACACGGTTTATCTATTGCAAGAAAGGCATCAGTTCATCCTCCTTACCAGACCAAATGCAGAAAACATAATCAATATACCTTTTCCATACACACAGATTAGAGCGGTATGGGTTAGTGTCATGAAAAATTTAATTCTACTCAAACATGCCCACATAGATGCAGGCCAAACTGGGAGCAAAAGTGGCACCCATCGAAGTACCCAACACTAGTAGAAATAGCTGTTCGTTATAGATGTAAAAGTTCTTGTAAGTGCTAATTCTTTGCACTTCAGTACAAAAGATGGCAGGGTGTTTAAGAACCACTCCTGGGCCCTCAGGGCTCTAGAGGCAGCCATCAGGGAGGCATCTTGAGTAATGTTGGTGTACAACGAGTTGATGTCAAGGGTCATATTTGATATCCTGTAGGAGATTCAGCATGACTGTGGTATTCCGTACATATGCCGGTTGATTAATCAGTCTCTCTACGAACAAAATCAGAAAACTGAGAAAGAGGTTCCAACAGCGATTGGATGCCTGAAACAATCAGGCGACCAGGAGTAGGGTGTTGAGGTTTGTGAATCTTGGGCAGTATATAAAAAGTCAGTTTCCGTGGTGTCAGAATGATCACGAAATCAGCCTCCTAGCTGGTTATCCACTTATTTTCTCTCGCTTCCTCAACCATGGACTTGATAATCGTCTGCAACTCCGCAGCAGGGTCCCTCGTAAGAGGTAGATAGTTAGTTCTCACCCCTAACAGTGTTTGCACCTCTGCCTCATAGCCACTCATTAACAGACCAAATAATGTTCTTGATTACAGGCAAACAGGTTTGATGAAGAAACATGAAATATGAGGAAATTACGAGACCACTGACTGGTAACTTATAGGATATAGTTTGAAGCAACACAGGCAAAGGTGCACTAAGACCGAATTATATTTAATCTGATTAAAAGGTTGGGACGTTTCCTATAGCCTCAGGTTTATAGTTTAGAGAGACTGAAGCACTTGACCCTCTGAAGGACAGTAACAGAAACGCAGGGATTTTTCCAGAATATCTTATTCCTTTATAATACTGATAGTGAGTTATCAACGACACACATAGTATAAGTATACCCATTGCACCACAGCATAAGTATAAATACATTGAAATACGAGTTCCACAGTTAAGAAATCTTTGTTGGTTTCCTCACTTAACGATAACGTCCTGACACTACATAAAATGTAAAAAAAAAAAAAAAGTTCTCACATTTTTGGAGGCTTGACGACCAGACATATTAGAAGGAACTCATTTGACGATGGAAGAAGGTGATAAATTAAAAAGGGACTGGGTTGGGAAAATATTCCATCCATGCACTTCGCAATCGGTGAAGGCTTCCTGAGATACTCCAGTAGACCATAGGAATGGTGGAGTGGTGATATTATTCCACAAATCATAACCTGTCAGGATATTGGATACATGATCGGATGAGGGAGGAAGGTATATATTTACTAAATTCAGAATGCACTATAGGCATATAGTTGTGGGATCTTTTTATGCTCCACTGGGTGATAGATCATACTTTTTGGGTAAACTGGCACAACTCCTCACGTAATTGACTGGACAAAATTACTGATGGGGGATTGGAATATGACGATTCACCCCATTTTTGACAGATCTGGTCAACCTGATCTGTGACATAACAGGGATAGATGCATCCTGAAGGACATCTTACAAGTCAACACTCTTGTTGAGCCGTGGAGACTTCAAACTCTAGGGACATGACTCGACATTCACCTCTTTCCCACACGGAATGCGTACGAGCATATATTGTTTCCTGATGACACCCAACTTGACAAGACCATGTCCGCTTCTATAATCCTGGGAGGGGTGTCAGACCATGGCATAGGGGAAGTGAATCTCAGTATAAAACTATTCATGTCACGCAGCCCATAAATGTCTCCAATTACAAGGGAACCCAAAGACAAGAAATGTCAATGTGCCCAGTCACAACAGCACTTAAATGACAACAAGGGAAGAGTGCCCTCAGCACTAACATTATGGGGAGTTGAGAGACTCCACTATAGCAAGAGAACCAATCAAAAACTTAATTGAAATTACTCATTGACACTCTCCCTTTCACACACTCTACTTAACAGATGCAGGACACATTACACACACTAACCAAGACTTAATATGACCTAAATGTGATGTATGCAGCACAAGTCTAAAATCTGTTAATGGCATGGAGGAGGGGGAATGTTGTGCCGTTACTAGCGACCCAACTTTGAAGCAGATGGAACAATATGAAACCACAAAGCAGAAATACTGACACGCACCACCGATATCCTAACTGGAATTCAGGTCTCCTATGAGGTGTTACGCATTTCAGATAGCCTTGATACAGTGGCAACTGAAATAGAATTTATGAGGGACCTACCAATACCGAAATGAGTTGTGAAGCAATCGAAGTTGATCCGATATCCTCAGTCACCTGTGGGGACTTCTGTTCACCATATTTTCAGTTACATAGAGGCACAAGGCAAGCATGTCCTCTATCACCCCGCTGCTATTGTTCTGGGTAATGATGTCTGATTTACAGGAATAATGATGGTAGCACGAGAACACAAGGCGCTGTATTACGCAAAGGACATCTTGATGACCTGTCACACTCCTCAGACTCCACAATGGTGTTGATGGACCTGATGAATTCCTTTTAGAGTTTCTCTGGATATCCAATAAATTTGTCTAAAAGTGAGGCCTGACCAGGACACAAACATCACTAGGTTTCCTGCCCTACCAATTTGAAAGGTCATGATCAAAATATCTAGGGATAGTCGTAACTCAAGTCAAGGACTTAAGACAATGGTACAGGATAGTATCTCACCACTAATAGATCAAACAAAATCAGACTTTAAATGATGGGCCACTCTTCAGCAACCCTTATTGGGGAAAAGTGCAAATAATAAAAAGTGCCCATCCTCCAAGATTTAACTACATATTCAGAATGTTACCACTAATGATTTCTTGAACTCTTGTACAGGAAATAGAAAGACATTACCACATTTATATGGGAAGGAGATATTCTAGAGTTGAAAGGTTCAAAACTATATGCAGCCACGACATCTGGGGGCCTACAATTACAGCATATGGAATGCTGTTGGTTAGCTCTCCAATTGGCATATTCCATATACATGATTAGAACACAATGAAAGACACTTTTCTGGGTTCCTATGGAAAGATAGATACTTAGCAAAACAGGGAAACTCATCTACATATTATACATGCTAACGTCCTCCAGCTTCACAGGATAACCCCTAATACACTCTTCATCACATGCATGGCAGTCAGAGCACAAGCTGTTAAAAAATTTAGTGTTTCTACACTTAAAAGTGCTGTTATGGCAGAATGGTGATATCTGGATAGCTAGTCAATCTAGAAAGACTATAAAATTACATGTATAAAGAATATGCTTCCGAATGGATCAATATACTTTTTCCAAACCTCCCAGAGGTCTATCATATTCCACAAACACAAAGTTGGAGAAATGCTCAACTGGCATATGCCCTTAAAAAGGAGTTTGGATGCCCCACCAATTTCTCTACCGCAATCCCCAAGTCTACATTACTTGTTAAAATGGAAGGAATACAGGGGCACCTTATTGGGCATATACTCAACCTTGAGTGACAACTCTGAACTACGTGGGACCCACGTTTGCAAACAATTTCAAGAAGAGGAATGGGAGGCAGTACTAGAGGACTACAATAGAGGGCTGAGAGAAGCCCGCCTGAAATGGTTATTTTAACATCTCCAACACTGGCACTGGACCTCTGCGAACTACATATGGCCAAACTCTGCACAGATTCCCATTGTTGGAGATGTGAACAAGAGAATGGTGCTATAGTTCATATTCTATGGCATGTCCAAGACTGCATAGGTATTGGCAACAAATCTGGGACACTACAAAATCAAGATTCGACACCGCAACAGACCTTCGAGCCAGGTTAGCAATCTAACATGATACCAATGATCTAATTCTGTTGACCTACTTGAAAAGGTGGCTGTCCACAGCATTAGCAGTAGCAAAGAAGGGCATCCTACGACTTTAGAAAAAGACTATATTTCCAACTCATCAAAACTGGTCAAACGAAATGCGCAAGATGGTGACATTTGAAAAACTAATATGTATTGTATTGTATTATATTCTTATATAGCGCAGACTGTCACCCTGCGGGTATCCTGGCGCTGTTACTTGTCAGATGATCTCATTGGCCAACGGGCCTTGTTAACAGAAGGTAGCAGTGCTGTCGTTCCTGGGGAATAGCCATGTTTTCAGGCTTTTCCTGAAGCATAGCAAGGTGTCTGCTTGTCTGATCCTCTGGGGGAGGTCATTCCAGAGGCGGGAGGCCACAATGCCGAAGGCCCTGCCGCCCATTCTTGATTTTTTAAATCTGGTAGTTGTAACCAGGTTAGCACTGGAGGACCGAAGAGGTCTTACAGGCTTATACCAAGTGAATCTGTCTTGCATGGAGAGGGGGCCCGTACCATGTGCCACTCTAAACACAATGCACAGGGATTTAAAACTGACTCTTTCCTTGACAGGTAGCCAGTGTAGATCTCTCAGGGCCAAAGTAGCAGAGGATCTGCGTTGCCTTTTTAGTGCCAGCTTTGCTGCTATGGACTGGACTCTCTGCAACCCCTGCAGGATATACTGCGGGGCTCCCAAATATAAGGAATTGCAGTAGTCCAGTCTGCTCAGAATTATGCTCCTTACTACAAGGGGTCTGGTCTCGTCCGGTAATAAGGGAAGGATCTTCCGAAGTGCTTTTAATAAAGCAAAGCAGACACTGATTGTTTTGTTGGCCTGTGATACCATTTGAAGATTGTCATCAATCAGGACACCTAGATTACGAACGGTCTTAACTGGAGACAATGGATCATCTCCAGGGTGAGTTTGAACTCCAGCGGCAGATGGTGTGCCACTTTGGCAGTGGAACAGTAAACCACTTCTGTTTTTCCCCCGTTGAATTGCAGGGAATTTCCTTTAAGCCAGCCAGAGGTCTGACGCATACATGCCTGAAAGGTGTCCATGGTCACTGCACCCTTCCCTTCCAGGGAGAAGACTAGTTGGGTGTCGTCGGCATAGTTGACCAGGTCAATTCCAAATGATTTTATTAGAGGGATCAATGGGCACAGGTATATATTGAAGAGAATGGGGCTTATCGCCGAGCCCTGTGGTACTCCATAGCGGACCAGGGACTTGGAGGAGGCAAACGGTGTCATGGTTACCACCTGTTGTCTCTCTGTTAGATATGATTGTAACCATTTCAGGGCTCGGCCTTTTACCCCCACTCTCTCCAACCTTCCCAACAGCACTGCATGGCTCACCGTGTCGAAAGCGGCCGACATATCTAACAGCACTAATACTGAAGAATTCCCTTCGTCGGCTCGCAATCGCAGATTGTCCAATACGGTTGCCAAGGCTGTTTCCGTCCCATGACCTGGACGAAAGCCGAACTGATCCCTATCTAGCAAGTTGTTCTCTTCTAGATAGCAGGATAGAGACTTGCTGACTACTTTCTCCATAATTTTTATGGGGTAGGGCAGTAATGATATGGGTCTAAAGTTTGCCGGATCAGTAGGATCTAGAGACGTTTTTTTAAGCAAGGGGGTTATCACTGCCTGCTTCCAGACCTCTGGAACCACCCCTTCTTCTAGAGACTGACTACAAATCTGTCGCATCCAGGGAAATAGTTCTTGCCCACATTTCCTCCAGATCTTATGTGGGAGGGGGTCTAAAGGGGACCCAGATGATACACTTTGGGCAGAGCTATCGAAGAGCTCCTTGGTAAGCGATGGAAAACATTCCAGGGATGTTTCTGCCCAGGGTTCCCCTGCTAATAGCTGAGGTAGAGCGTCCCTGCAGCTGACGTTGTCTTGGTCAAGCCCTCCAACAATTTTAGCAATCTTCTCTTCAAAATGGGTGGCAATCTTATCGCAAAGTTGCTGTGACACCGCCACTTTATTACTCATGCAGGCAGGACTGGAAAGATCCCTTACAATATTAAAAAGGGTTTTTGAGCTATTTGAAGCGTGTAGAATGGAATTAGCTCGATAAAGTGCCTTGGACTTGGCGATGGCCTCCTTATAGTGGGCCTGTGCTGATCTCCGCACTATCTTGTCTGACTCAGAGTAGAGCTTCCGCCATCTCCTCTCAGCCTGTCTGCATGTGATTCGCATTAGTTTCAGCTCCTCACTGTACCAGGGAGCTGAAGGTTTACGCCTATTCTTGATCCTTTTTATAGGTGCTCTTAAATCCAGAGTATCGGTGATGTATTTGAAGTAGGTTTGATAGTTCCTATCTACCGGATCACCAGGGGTAAAAGAGGTTTGCTTCGGAAATAGTGGATCTGATTTTTTTCTTAATAGTTTGGCCCAGTCTCTACCCATCCGAAAGGTCATTGCATTGATGTTTTTGTTTACTGTTATGTAAAGTAAACAGTAGGCTATCACAGTGTCAAGACATTTGAGGAGGTTTGCTGAGACGCTCACATCAAGATGACCAGTGCTAATGTATTAATGCAACAGTTGTAGGCCACACTATGAAAGGCCCCAAGGACAGGACAATGAAGATGGAAGCATATGTGGTCCGTGGGAGACCTTCCTTTCTTTTATATGACCTTTTCCTGCTCCTTCTCTTGACTTATGATTACATGTTTGATATACAGAAGTGTTAGAAGGTGGTTCTGACCATCTGAGCCACCTGGATTTTTTGCTTTTTGAACACCTATTGGTTGAGCTTTTACTGTGGGAGAGCCTCATAAGTTGGGACTCACCCACAGTGAACTCATGATGAAAGGGACTGCATGTGTATTTTACCGGTGTCCCTCTGGCGCGAGTGAGGCTGCTGCGCTGCAGCCAGAGTAAGGGGCACTGGGCTGGTTACATGCAAACACGTGTGTACATGCGTGTGCACAAGTGTAAGGGCTGCACAGGACAGATTTCTGGCGTGCGCAGCCCGGAGCAGCTACAAAGTGAATGGTGTGGCAGGACTTATGCAGAATTGGGTGGTGACCGGGAATAGGCTTTCTGCAATGGGAGGAAACATTTGAGGGAAAGTCGGTGTGCTTTACTGTTTTTTATTCCAGTATTCTCCTATGAGGATGGGGAGCACATGGGCTAGTTTTACTTTCCTGGGGCCTACAAATTCAAGACACGCACCAAAGTCCACTGTAACCTATGTGAGAAGAAGTATTCTGCAGAGTCCAAAGTCATATTTGTACTGCTTTTGGGTCATCCAGAAATGACATATTTCTCTGAGTCAACTCATAACCAGGGCCTAGCTGGGGCTGACCCGGCCAGGCTGAATTGATGACCTTCCTCCCCCAGGCAGCCCTGCCCAACAAGCATTCCAAGGGCGAAAGCCTCCACTCCAAGAAGAGAAGATGGGTGGAGCTACAGGTTCATCCATCAGCAGCTGTCACCTGGTGCCAGGCACCAAGCTGCTCTGGATAGAAGGCAGCGAGGGGGGAAGGGGCTCTCAGAGACCATGTGGCATGAGACCCCTGGACGACGCCATTGTGAACAAACCCAGAGGCCTGGGCAGGAAGGAGGGAGCAGGGGCAGAGAAGTGATGTCGCTGTGTGATAGGGCAAACAGAGACTTCCTGCCAGCCCCCTCCCCAATTCTTAAAAAGAGTTTGCACAGGAAGAGGAGCTCTCTCTGGGGTGTGGTCTGCTGAGGCAGAGGGTGCTGGAGCCTGGCGCCATGGGCAGTTGGAAGGAGGAACCCCCTGACTGTCCCAGGATCCTGAATAGCGCCAGGAGAGGAGTCCAGGACCAGTGAGCAGAAGCCTGGGCCTCTGCGCAAGGAGAAGAGAGGCCCAGGCGAAAGGCTGGCGCAGGGAGCCAGTGAAGACAGCTCCCTGCTGAATCCACCCTCTGTGAGACCAGGAGGGAGAAGGAAGGTGCTCCCAGTGGCTGGGGTGCGCCGCCAGGAGCAAGAAGAGGCCAACATTGTGAAGATCGGTCCCCTGGGGGCTGAGATATGCCCCCCAGAAGGTAGGCGACCTTTGACCTCTACTGGGACTGATGACGAAGCGCGTGGGGCTCCGCCGCCGGTCCATGATGTGCCCCCGGGGTGGGTCAGGTCCCGGGGGCTGCGCCCAACGTGAGGAAAAGCCGGGGAGCGCCGTCGCGCTCCCCGTGAAGGCGGCCAAGCGGGCAGCCAGGAGCCCAACCTGGCCCCCAGCAATATGGGGGGGGGCGGGGAGCGCCGTCGCGCCCCCCGCAATGATGCCTGTAGGGGCCCGGGACCCCAACTCCGGGCCCCGACGCCCAGAAGTAAAGCCGGGGAGCACCGTCGCGCACCCGTGAAGAGGTGCACGCGGGGTGCCAGGAACCCACCCTGGCCCCCGCAGAAAAGCGCAAGTCGGGGAGCGCCGGCGCGCTCCCCGTGAAGGTGGCATGGGGGGCCCGGGACCCCATCTCTGGGCCCCAAAGAAGCTGGCGTGGGGGCCCGGGACCCTATCCCCGGGCCCCGAAGTGAAGGTGAGGTGGGGGAGTGCCGTCGCACTCCCCCGAAGACCCGCTGGAGGGGGGAAGCGGCCTCGCGTCTGCCCGCCGGAGCGGGCAGACCAGAACTGCGGTGCCGGCTCCCGTGGCAGCACGCGACGGTGCTGGCCGGGCAGGGAGCCGGCGGGGGTTGGCTCCCCGGGCTGCCCTCCAACATGGAGAGCCTGTGGGGGTCCCGGGTGGGACCAGGACCCCGTACCCAAGAGGAGGAGCCAGGGGCCCGGGTGGGACCGGCCCCTCGACAAACGGCCAGAGCAGCCGGAGTTGGGCTCCCCGAGCTGCGGACACTCACCTGGGGGTCCGGGTGGGACCGGACCCTCCAACGAGGGAACGACGCGGCGAGAGGCCGCCGAAGCAGGCTGCGCGGCTCTGCCCGACACAGCGGGAGAGCCGCTGCTCTATTATTCACAGCAAGGAACACGGAGCGCCCCATAATGCCTTGCAAGGCATAGGGAAATCTACTGTTTTGGGCGTTTGGTGGCCCCCAGAGGAGAGGGGTCACCCCCATTTGCTGGAGAGGTGCAGGGGGAGCTGCAGGAGGAACGCAGCCTCCCCCAGCACAAAGAAGAAAAGTCCCTTCCCAAGTCTCTGGGGACTCTGGAGAAATAACCCCTCAAGGGCTCAGCTAACGTTTAATCACCTCCTGGGCTGGAACTTTTTGTTCTACAGCTGGGGGTGTATTGAGAAGTGCATCAAGGTTTGTCTGGAGAAGGGCATCCCCTGGGGGTGAAATGGTGTAATTGCACCACAAATGCATTTACTTGTGTTATTTCTTTTTAGAGGGACTGGAAGTCACATGTGTAATGTGAAGTACACGTGTAATGTGAAGTACCTGTTTAAGGTGGAGTCATAAGCAAAGTGGGGTTATGTTGCTGGACATTCCTGCTAGGGTGTCTGGCTGTATTTGCGTAATCCTGTGATTTTACCTGTGATGCCTTTTAGAGGCTGTGATTGCAGTGCATTCTAAATGTTATCCTCTATGATATGTACCTCATTTAAAGTGATGCCCAAACATGTATTCTTGCCGCTGCGTTAGGTGAAGAACAACCCAGACTGTTAGCCCCGAAGATGTAGAGGTGCATACTGTATGGACAATATGAGATGCTCAGTCAGGGTTATGTGTCACCAGGGCAGGTGTACCTATTTTTAATGCTCGTTGAGATAATGGAGTGGGTCACCACTGGGATGGTGCCAGTGCGCAGGGCCCTCGCTCCAGGTTATGTTCAACCCACTGCATTAGGGGGCAAGATGATGTGCATACATGGGAGTGGTGGTACAGACCCCACCCCCCTTTGGGAGGGTTTGAAATGTAATGCGATGTCACAAAGTAATTCCAACAGCTTATGTATATTTGTAAATTGTTGCATAGTATTAAGTAGTGTGTGTGTGTGTTTAATAAATGTACTCTTACTTTTATAAAGCAAAGTACAGACTGGACAATCAATTATTGAGTGTTATTTCTGCGCACCTGTAATGGCGATTACTAGCCCACACCACCTCCCTTGAGTAAGCCTTAGACTGCTCTGCAACGCTACCCTCTGAGAGTCAGGCGGTGCACTAGGGTGTTTGGTTCCCAGTGAAGGACAAATGTGACATGTTATTTGTGCAGGCCTCACAGATACTGCCTCGTTTTCCAACAAGAAGATTATAGGAGATGGTGGAAAAGGCCAATTAAATGTCTCATAACTTAATCGGGTGTATGAACGGAAGAAATATTTGTAGAATTGTTTATAATGATTAATGCATACAGAGGGGTTAGGACCCAAGTTCCCATCCTTTAGTTTCTCTTTTATGAGGATTTATAATAAAGTGAATGTAAATGTCATTGTAAGGTTTATTTCATGACAGATGATGACATTGTTGACTCCAAGAGTGGCAGCGAAGGACAAGGATACACATATGTTAAATAATTTGTAGCGCCCCCAGCCAAGGGGTGTCCCAGCGCTAAGCACAGACAGCAAGAGGAAGACAGCCGAGAAAAGCGCCACAACCCATTAATTAGAGAACAGGTAAGTTTTAATAGCCTTACGGAAAGCTGCATGATCGTGAATGCTTCTGATGTTCACCGGAAGGGAGTTCCAGAGTTTAGGAGCTAAAACTCGAAACGAGCGTGCTCTGGCTCTCTTAACCCGCGGAATAACCACCAGATGCTGATTAAAGGAGCGCAGGAGGCGAGTGGGCGTGTACGGTAAGAGGAGGTTTGCAAGAATTTCAGGGGGTTGGGCATTGAGAATCCGGTGAGAAATACACAAAGTTTTAAAAAGAACACGCTTATCCACAGGGAGCCAATGGAGTCTATTGATGAATTCTGAGGTATGACAAGTCCTGGGGAGCCCAAACAACAGTCGGGCTGCCGCATTCTGTATCCTTTGGAGGCGCTGTATCTCTGCTCTATTAACTCCCAAATATAAATCACTGGCATAATCCAGCCTAGACAATATGGTGGCCTGGATGATGACCTGCCGGATATTAGCCTCAAAGGAGCCCAGCAGAGGTTTGAGACCTAGAAAGAGTCCGAAACAGACTCCGGCCACCGCCTTGGTTTGGGGCTGGAAGGAGAGAGCTGAATCTAACCAAACGCCCAAGTATTTGACTGTTTGCTTAGGTGCGGGTGGAGAACCAAGGACAGAAGGCCACTATTGCTCACTCCACAAATGAGTGTTTTTCCCCACCAGCAAGATTTCTGATTTGGTGGCGTTAAGTTGGAGGCAATTTGATGTCATCCAGTTCGCGACCTCTGTTAAATCCTCTCTGAACTTAGCAGCATCCCGAGCGGGGTTGTCGGATAGAGCGATCACTAACTGTGTATCGTCAGCGTAGGAGACCACAGTCAGACCCCTATCTTTTGCCAACGCAGCCAGGGGTCGGATGTAAATATTAAAAAGGGTCGGACTCAGGGCAGAGCCCTGTGGAACTCCCTGGCTTACACTGTGCGTCTGAGAGCAGAAAGGGGGGGCGATCACTTGAAAGGATCTTTCCGAAAGAAACGAGGAAAGCCACCCCAGGGCCGTGCCACTGATGCCAATGTCCTCTAGGCGCTGCGAAAGAAACTGGTGGGACACAGTGTCAAATGCAGCACTTAGGTCTAATAACATCAGAGCAGAAGTGCCTCCAGAGTCAAGAGAGTGACGCAGATGTTCCGTGACCGCCAGGAGAGCCAATTCCGTACTATGAAGCGGACGGAAACCATTCTGAGAGGGGTCCAACATGTTGTTAGTGTCAATATACCTAGATAGGATGGAATTGATATAAGCTTTGGTGATTTTGGCCGTCAAAGGGAGGAGGGAGATAGGACGGAAATTAGCAGGCTTGGAGTCATCCAGTGTGGGTTTCTTGAGGAGAGGGATCACTTTGGCATGTTTCCAGGCCTTTGGGACCACAGCAGAGGTTAGGGACAGATTTATGAGGTCACAGAACACAGGCAATAACTGCGGTAAAAAAGCCTTAAATTGGTCGGGTTTAAGGGGATCAGCCGGAGATCCAGATTTGAGTTTGTTGCAGATAGACCGCATGGCTTCTTGGGAAAGTGCCGGAAAAACAGAAAGTGATGGACCGGTGACTACCAAAGGATAAAGCGGGCCTATTGGGGGCGCTATGTGGGAAAAGGTTTTATAGATATCGTCCACCTTTTTAATAAAAAAGGCAGCGAGGGTCTCACATTGCTCGTTGGAAGTGAGAGGTGATGAAGTAGGTTGCCCAGAAGTTTTAAGATCCTTGAGAAGGGAGAATATACATTTAGTGGGATTTCTGCTGTTTTTAATTTCCTCCGAAAAAAAGTCCGCTCTAACCTTCAAGATGGACTTATGATATTGTTTGATACATGCTCGATATTGGAGTTTCAGGATAGGGTCGTACTGTCTTATCCAAGCCCTTTCCAAGGCTTTACACGCCCTCCTAGCCTGGGCTAGTTTGTCATTAAACCACGGGCAAGATCGTGTTCTGCGGCCGTTAGTCAGCTTAGCAGGGATCAGAGTGTCAAGTGTGTGCGAGAGCCAGTCTGACAGGATACTGTTAGCCCTATCCGGGTTATTAGGGAGACTAGGCCGTTGGGTAAGGAGGAGGCCTCGGAAGCGATCCACATCCAACTTATGCCAAGGGCGTTTTAAAATAAGTCTCTGAGGAGCTTCAAAAGGAGGGCCTAATCCCTGTAGTGTCAATGACACCAGATAGTGGTCAGTCCAGCTCATAGGGAGGGGATGGCTAGCTTTGAGAGTCGGAATGTTCGAGAAAAAAGGGTCTAACAAGTGACCAGCAGGGTGCGTGCTGTTGGGGACGTATTGTCTCAATTGGAATGCAGCAAGGTCCGCTAAAAAATTACTAATCTCCCTATCCTGATTAGCTTCCAGATGAAGATTTAGGTCCCCTACAACATTGAAGTTATTTGACCTAGTAGCCATATCATATCAATGTAGAACAAGAAATGGTATAGTTGTCAGTTCCACTGACCACTTCTGGTTATATCGTTGGTATCTGGTATTTAATATTTATTGATTTTCTAATTTGTTATGTTTTGGAAGATTCAGTAAAGAATTTCAACAAAAGAAGGAAGTACTCTGGGATGAGCACAGGATCTTCTAGTTTCTATGTAATCGCTGTCTTTATCTCCTTTCAACAAGAAGGCCATGCATGGTTTCCAGCTTTTTCCATATTAAGTTGGATTGCTGCCATTTGTTGTCCGAGGCCAACATTCAAGTTACATTTGTCCTCCTGCTTCTACTGAAAGCTCTTATTTCACATGACTACCTACTGAATTGTGAATACAGCCTAGGGTGTAATTCTCATATTTAAACATGTATTTGCAAAGGGAAGTAGATGTGCTGAGTTCATATAGTGTGTATATTTATGTGTACTATTGATAAGACTGAAATCATAGAAAAGTCTAGGGGCTTCCAGGTATGATTTAGTGGGGTTTGCAGGAGTCGAAAGGTTAAGAACCACCGAATTAGAAGGTTTGAGTCAGTCCTGGGTTCATACCCCAAATTATTTTTAGAAAACTGTCAGACTGCCTAAAAAGGTAACATTTTTAGTATTACTATTGCAGGAATAGCCTGTCCCACCTGGGACTGCCCGCAGGTTCACTCCATTTTGTGCTGTAGCTAGAACATAAAATTAATCACTTTACTTTTGAAAAGAGGTTTGAGAATCCAGAGCCGAGATATTTTCTGTATTTTGTTTTGCATCAGGAATTCAGAGGGTATGACCGGAATCTCAAAAGTAAAGAAGTCACTAACTACAGATTCAAATTTATAAATTCAGCAGATCATGTAATGTAAAGAAAATGTGAAACAGAGATTTGGAAATAGGACTTTATTGGTTTTGAAAGGAATCCCATGAGCTGAAAAAAAGCAAACTGCAGGTTCTGAGAGTCATGCTATGAAGATAACTTATTTACAAATGCAATGTATTGGCTTTCCTTCTAGACTAGAGTTTTGTAAAGGTATGCATTCTGAAATTTTTCTTGTCGGGCATACAGCATTGTTACATGACATAATTTGGTGCAAAAATGAACGTACCCAAAGTCTGGTCTACAGTAACTCGCGTTCACCCAATGATTTGAGCATGGAATTGAATATTTCTCCCCAAAAAAACTTTTCTACAAAATCAGCCATCTGGCAGCCAAAGGAATCCGAAACATGAGCAGCTTAAAAGGGCTGTCCAGTGTACAGAAAAAAAAATGTGCTCTTTACCCTAACATTTACAGATAATAGGCATTCTAAAGTGTTGCTTTGTTTTATAACGTGTCCTTGGGTTTTGAGATGTATTGTGACATCACTCACCAGATGGCCTCTTTAAGTCGACAGAGAGCAAGTTGAGGTTCACACTTTGGTCTTGTTGGCAAAGAGTTTGTCTTTAGATTTCTGGATGCCAGATTCAGTCCACCGGTGGTGATTTTGGGTACCGAGGTTTGAGGCTTAGTACTCTATACTACCTGGTTGACCTCATAACCACAGCTTTGTTTACTTGATCTGTGACACATTGATACAACTGAGTTGTTTTGCAGGGTCACCATCCTGCTTGGCTACGAAATATGGGCAGAATTGTTTAACTATAATTATTAACATATACAAACTGGATGTGGAAAACAAACACAAACGGTTTACGATCACATCTCGTAAATGTACATTGTGTCAACCAAATGGCACATCAACTCAGAGGAACACCTTCTGTAAGTCAAATATTTTGTATTAGGTCTGTGCGCTTTAACACAAGACCCATAGAGGTAAAATTAATGGGACGGAGAGACAATGCAAGAAAATAACTGCAATCTCAGCAATAAATGAAAACACTGAATACCAGTACCAGAGGAAAAAACCCTCATTCCATCTTGAATGGAGCTCCATATATCCATAGCACCCATTGGGTAATCCTAACACTTCACTGAGAGCCATAGGCACATTGTTGTCTGCTGTCCATGTATATATTTTCTCCAAAAACGAGAAGTCTGTAAGCATGCTGCTTATCTCACCCTCTGGAGATTTTACATGGATCTGGATCAAAGTGAGTCCCAGCACCTGACTGTGTCCCTGTCTACATTCTACAAGTTGTTCATCTTCTCAACCTTCTCATCTACTTTAGTAACACACTGACTAATAAAATCGCTGAAGGTGTCCAAACAGTGTTTAGCAGGGCTAACCACGGTAGATTGACCTTTCATGTCTTGAGCCCTGCTCTCAATCCTCCCAGATGCCCTCTCTATTCCCCAAACTCTGCTTGTTAATTCCTCCAGGTTGACTTCAACGGACTTTTGAACATTATCAAGTTTGCCCATCTTGTTGCAATAGTCTTGTGCAGAGTATTTATTTACAAGTGTGGGGAGGGTCCTTTCTCCACTTGTTAGCCAGGCCTCCTCAGAGGGTAGAACCACTACATTCCTCTGCCTTTCCACCAGTCCCTCTTTGTCGTTTGATGAAGACTTTTTTCCATTGTGTGGTGCCAGACACATGGCTCTTTAATTTAGTGTGCCGTGAGAAATAGCCATAAACATATTCCACCAGGCAACCAAGAATTGCCAACTTGGCTCCTCATCAGTGTGGAAGGTTTCATAGGTCAACCGCCCGCTGCCCTGCGGAAGGGACCATTTGGCACCATGACTAGAGTGAGCTGCATCATGTGGTTTCCACACACTCAGCCCACTGACTATCGGGCAACAGGCTCTTGCAGGTACAAACCCTGCTAGAATGCCTGCCCAGGTGCCATTTTAGTTCTGCTGCAGCTGCAAATGTGCCATCAAGTTAATTGTTTACTGCGTCTCGTCTCCTCCGTCCCTGACACACTCCAGCCACTAATGTCGCCCAGATCGCTTCCGGCTCCCACCACAGGAAATAGCTTTTCATGAGATCTCCACCTCTGTCTGAACCTTCACAGCTGTCCACTTTCCCTAAAGAGGGCTTTGGAATTGCAATTCCAACAGAGATTCCTTATGCTCTTTCCGGGTGCCATGACTGGCAAGAAAGCGTGGCTTTTTTGAGGTGCTTGAAGTGATTCCTGTGATCATAAGCTTTAATCAGTCCTGCCTCTGGGTAAAAAGTATTAGTAATAATGTCCGCAATTTTTTTGATCAGAGTTTTCATTTTGGTTCCGTTCTTAGAATTTCTAGTTGAGCTTTCAGAGATGTTCCAAGATTTTTTAGCTGGGCTTTAAGTGTTTGTTTCCTTGCGTTGTGCAGTAAGAAGCCCCTTTTGCTGTCTTTCACTTTGTTTTGAACCTCTCGCACATCTTTTAAGTATCTCCAACTAAGGTGGTCTAGGACAATGTTATTCTGATAATAGCATTGATTGCACTGACTTTTCTCTTTTTAGGAGCCAGTGTTTTCTTCTGATGTGGATAAATTGCTTCCAGTTTGGCTGACATTTCTGTTCAATTTTCCTATTGGGGCTTTCCCAGTTTAATTTAGAATCCAGCATTGCACCTAGTTAAGAGTTACTGTTTTCTCTACTTTATTATTGTTGTTTAACCCCTTCTATGCGTCGGACGTGCGGGAGCCGTCCGGCGCATGAGTGCTCATGTGCGTCGGACGGCTCCCATGCGTCTGACGCCATGGCACAGGGATTCCCTTTACCCCCAACAGCCTCGGGAGCTGGGGAAGAGCTTCCCCAGCTCCCGAGGGCCCCCCCCCCTGGTTTCCCTGAAATGACGATCAGCGCGCACGTCGTGCTGACGTCACTTCAGTGAAACTGAAATGAGCCAAGAGGCTCATTTCAGTTTCACTTTCCACGTGCTCAGGGGGCTATCTCAGCCCCCCGAGCACATAGAAAGACGGGAGAGGTATCATTGGAAAGGGGAGAATCTCCCCTTTCCAATGGTACCCCTCCCCAGTGGATCCCTGCTTGAGGATCGCCCCAGGTGGGCGATCCCCAAGCAGGGATCCACCCACTAGACACCAGGGAGGGGGGAGCGGCCCCTTGGGCAAGGGCCTTTGCCCACCACCCCCCCCAAAAAAATTGGCCAAATTCTGTCTTTCTGCCCCGGGGGGAATGGGGGCAGTAGCCCCCAATCTGCCCCTCCGGAGGGGAAGAAAGCGCACTAGACGCCAGGGATTTTTTTTGGGGCTATTTTAATTAGGGTGGGGGCTGCCCAAAACGGGCATGCCAATGCCCCCACCCGCCTGCCAAAATCACAGCCTTTCTGCCCCCCCCCCTGGGTGGCAGATGGGGGCAGCAGCCCCCAATCTGCCCCCCCCCCCGGGGGGGGGCAAAAAGCGCACTAGACGCCGGGATTTTTTTGGGGCAGTTTGAATTAGGGTGGGGGCTGCCCAAAACGGGCATGCCAATGCCCCCACCCCCGCAAAAATTACAGCCTTTCTGTCTCCCCTGGCAGGCAGATGGGGGCAGTAGCCCCAAATCTGCCCCCCCCCCGGGGGGGCAAAAAGCCCACTAGACGCCAGGAATTGTTTTTGCCAATTTGAATCAGGAGTGGGGGCTGCTCAAAAGGGGCATGCCAATGCCCCCCGCCCACAAAAATTCCAGTCTTTCTGCCGCCGCTGGGGGGCATATGTGGGCAGTAGCCCACTAGAAACCAGGGATTTTTTTTTTGTATTCATGTAGGGGTGGGGGCTGCCCAAAATGGGCATGACAATACACCCACCCCCCAGAGAAATTCCAGCCTAGCTTTTTTTATGCGTGGGGGTGGGGGCTGCCAAGCCCGGGACCAAAATCTCATGTGACCCCCCCCCCCTTGCAAAACCAGGTAATTTTCGGATACATAGGGGGCATCTGTGTTTTTGGTCCCGGGGTCGGCAGCCATCTAGGGAAACCTACCAAACCCACACATTTTTGAAAACTAGACACCCGGGGGAGTCCAGTGAGGTATGGCTTGCGTGGGTCACTTTTTCTCAAATTTCTGTCTGGGAAAGTTCTGGAATCTTCGTGGATCAACAAATTTCCTACCACCCAGCATTCCCCCAGGTCTCCCGATAAAAATGATACCCCATTCACGTGGGTGGGTCAAGTACCCGCGACAGGCAAGGTCCCAAAACGTATTGAGGAGACATCAAAATTACCTATCACAAAGCAACCTGATTTTGCAAGGGGGGTCACCTGGGTTTTTGGCCCCGGGCTCGGCGGCCATCTTGGGAAACTTCCAAACCCACACATTTCTGAAAACTAGACACCCGGGGGAGTCCAGCGAGGTATGGCTTGCGTGGGTCCCCCAACGTTTTCCTACCCACAATGCCCTGCAAACCTCAAATTTAGCTGAAAAAAACACATTTCCACATATTTTTGGGTGGAATCACCGTGCCGGCACAAATGTCCTACCCCACAGCGTTCCACTCAGTCTCCCGAGTAAAATGATACCTCACTTGTGTGAGTGGGGCCAGGGCCTGTGACTGGGAAGAGCCCAAACCATAGGGATTAAGGGTATAGCACCGAGAATTCTAAGCGCTACAGTTTTTCAAAAATAAGTTTTTAGCCAATTCTGCATTGGACACCCACACAAGTGAGGTATCATTTTACTCGGGACACTAAGGAGAACGCTGTGGGGTAGGACATTGTGCCGTCACGGTGATTCCACACAAAAATAAGTGGAAAATGTGGTTTTTTCAGCTAAATTTGAGGTTTGCAAGGGATTCTGGGTAGGGAAACGTTGGGGGATCCACGCATGCCATACCTCATTGGACTCCCAAGGGTGTCTAGTTTTTAGAAATGTGTGGGTTTGGTAGGTTTCCCTAGATGGCGGCGAGCCCGGGCCAAAAAATCAGGTCCCCCCCCCCAAAACCAGGTAGTTTTGTTATAGGTAATTTTGAAGTCTCCACAGTACGATTTGGGCCATTTCCTGTTGCAGCCACTATGCCTACCCACACAAGTGAGGTACCATTTTTATCGGGAACGCTGGGTGGTAGGAAATTTGTGTCAGCCCGGTGATCCTACAACTTTCCCACACAGAAATGTGAGAAAAAATTGATTTTTTTGAACAAAATTTGAGGTTTGCAGGGGATTCTGGGTAGGGAAATGTTGGGGGACCCACGCAAGCCATACCTTGCTGGACTCCCCCGCATGTCTAGTTTTCAGAAATGTGTGGGTTTGGTAGGTTTCTCTAGATGGCCGCCGAGCCCGGGGCCAAAAACTCATGGGACCCCCCTTGCAAGAACAGGTTGTTTTGTGATGGGTAATTTTGATGTCGCATCAATAGGTTTTGGGCCCGTGCCTGTGGTGGGTACTTGACCCACCCACGCGAGTGAGGTACCATTTTTATCGGGAGACCTGGGGGAACGCTGGGTGGTAGGAAATTTGTGCATCCACGCAGATTCCAAAACTTTCCCACACAGAAATTTGAGAAAAAAGTGATTTTTTTTCAACTAAATTTGAGATTTGCAGGGGATTCTGGGTAGGAAAATGTTGGGGGACCCACGCAAGCCATACCTCGCAGGACTCCCCTGGGTGTCTAGTTTTCAGAAATGTGTGGGTTTGGTAGGTTTCCCAAGATGGCCGCCGAGCCTGGGGCCAAAAGCTCATGGGACCCCCTTGCAAAACCAGGTTGTTTTGTGATAGGTAATTTTGATGTCGCCTCAGTACGTTTTGGGCCCTTGCCTGTCGCAGGTACTTGACCCACCCACACAAGTGGTACCATTTTTCTCAGAAGACTTTGGGGAATGCGGGCTGGGTGGAATTTTGTGGATCCACGCAGATTCCAGAACTTTCCACCACAGAAATGTGAGGAAAATGTGTTTTTTTTTTACATATTTTGAGGTTTGCAAGGGATTCTGGGTAATAGAACCTGGTGAGAGCCAGACAAGTCACCCCATCCTGGATTCCCCTGGGTGTCTAGTTTTCAAAAATGTATAGGTTTGCCAGGTTTCCCTAGGGGCCGGCAGAGCTAGGGTTCAAAATCTACAGCTAGGCACTTTGCAAGAAAAGAGTCAGTTTTCACTGTGAAAATGTGGTGTGTCCACGTTGCGTTTTGGGCCGTTTCCTGTCGCGGGCACTAGACCTACCTATACTAGTGAGGTACCATTTTTCTCGGAAGACTTTGGGGAATGCAGGGTGGGTGGAATTTTGTGGATCCACGCAGAGTCCAGAACTTTCCACCACAGAAATGTGAGGAAAATGTGTTTTTTTTGGACAAATTTTTAGGTTTGCAAGGGATTCTGGGTAACAGAACCTGGTGAGAGCCAGACAAGTCACCCCATCCTGGATTCCCCTGGGTGTTTAGTTTTAAAAAATGTATAGGTTTGCTAGGTTTCCCTAGGTGCCGGCAGAGCTAGGGTTCAAAATCTACAGGTAGGCACTTTGCAAAAACAGGGTCAGTTTTCACTGTAAAAATAAAGTGTGTCCACTTTGCGTTTTGAGCCGTTTCCTGTCGCGGGCACTAGGCCTACCCACACAAGTGAGGTACCCTTTTTATCGGGAGACTTAGGTTAACAGAATTGTAGAGCAACTGTTATTACCTATTGCCATTCGATGCATTTCTGCCTTCCAAATGAAAGACAATGTGTAAAAAAGAAGTCACTTTTTAAAATGTCCTATAATTCTCATGCTAGTATGAGTACTCACAATTTCGGAAATGTGCAAATATCTACTGTTTCTAAACTCTATATTTTGTTCCAATTTCAGAAATACATAGGTGCCTTTCATACCGATTTTACCATGTATATATTTTCCCAAATTAATTGCTATATACCCGGTACATAATAAACAACCATTGCAAAACGCTGCTTAGTTATTGGCTCTGGGTTCGTCTGATTCTTGGTGAACCTACAAGTCCTATATATCCTCACATCCAGAAAGGTCCAGCAGATGTAACGGTATATTGCTTTCAAACAGCTGTCATAATTAGAAGGAGTTACAGGTGAAAATGTTGGCACAAATGGCTGTTTTTTTCAACTAATTTAATTTTTCCTATATTCAACTGTTAGTTTCTATAAAGAAACCTTGAAGGATCTACACAAATGACCCCTTGCTGAATTCAGAATTGTCTACTTTTCTAAACTGTATAGCTTTCCAGGATCCATTATTGCTTTCATACCCATTTCTACCGTTAACTGGAAGAAGGTTCAAAGCAGAACAAATAGCAAAAATAGGCTATGTCCCAGTAAAATGCCAAAACTGTGTAAAAAATGTTGGTTTTCTGACAAAAGTCTGTCAGTCCCTAAAATCGGGGAAAATGGTGATTTCAGCCCCACAAACCCTTTGTTGATACCATTTGCAGGGAAAAAACCAAACGCTTTTATTTGCAGCACTTTTTTCCCATTTTTCCCCTAAAAAAACAAAATTTAGCTGTATTTTGGCTAATTTCTGGGTCCCCTCCAGGGGAATCCACAAACCCTGGGTACCTTTAGAATCCCCATGATGTTGGAAGAAAAGGAAGCAAATCTGGCATGGATACCTTATGTGGTCAAAAAGTTACAGGGGCCTAAGCGCAAACTACCCCAAATCGCAAAAAAAAAGGCTTAGCACAGGGGGGGGGAAAGGCCTAGCAGCGAAGGGGTTAAAAGCAGTAGGTAGGTGTTTTCTGGTAAACAATAGTGCGTTACTCTTTCTTATGTTGAGATCTATAAGCTAGTTGTACTAGCCAGAGAGTCTATTGAGAGATGCATTGATGTGCTTGACCTCTTTTCTTTTAATGAAAGACTGAGAGATGACTGCAACATCATCCACCTATAGTGCAAGAGTAGTTTTCCTTAGGTCTTTTGGAATGGTTTTGTTATCAAAATAAACAGAAATGACCCAAATGTAATCACTGAAGTACCCATGGAAAGATACAGCATGGTCTTCAGCATTCCTCAAATAGTTGCATGAAAAGTCTGTTCTACCTTGCAACAAGCTAGCAGGTTTACCTGGCAGCTTCAAAAAATGGTTAGCCGGCTTGTAAAAAGTTCTGTTGCATACAGTGTCAGAGGCTTTGTCTGCATCAAGGAGGACTCCTCCCACGGATTTATTAATATTATGACATGATGTATACCAGTCTCAAGGTTTGGCAATCTGTTGACTATTTGTTGACCGAATCTAAACAGTTCATTAGGAGATGCTTTCTGATACAGGTGAATTACTGAGGTGGCCAATAGCAATGTTTTTGTGGAGGCAGATAGTGTACTTTTGGAACAATGGTTTGCAAGATTGCTCAATGATGTCCATTTTTAGGAAACACAATGACTCTTGCTTCTTTTGGGACTTCGGTTCTCTGTTGCTGCATGCATGCACGGACTGTAATATCTTGGTAATGACCTTCTGTAGCTTTTAAAATCTAGGCTAACACATTCAGAATACAAAGTGGGTTCGAAAGCTCTCACTTTAACATACTTAGTGAAGTAACTCTTATTCTTGGGACACTTTTGTCCCTACGATTGGCAAGTTCTACTTTATTCATTGGTTAGATTCATACAAATCTTTTTGATCTAGTTTTTGGTTTATAAAAAATCAGAATGTTCTAAATTAGCACATTTTGCTTTTTTTCCAATACATTTGTGATATTTATACACCATTAAAACTGGACTGCAACTTAGTCATATGCGTGTTTTGCCCATAACCTGTTAATTGCACTTTAGGGATATAGCTCTTGTACAATCATTTGAATTATCACATTAGTAGGTGCTTGTTTATGCAAATCCGTGCTATTTTATTAGTAGAGCAGAAGTATTGTACTACTTTACTGTTATCCATTGTATAATTGTTCTTTCCTTAATAGTCTTTCTATTTTTCATTATTCCTTGTTCTTTATAAGGTTGATGTTTTATTGTTTTTCCGCAGTTATATCCGTTAAAGTCCTCATCAGGAAGTAAACTAGGACTCAGTCACACCGTCATTGCCCTCATCATGGCCGATTTCTTAATTGTTTGGTGATTGCAAATATCCGTAAATAATTGTGATATGCTAGAAGGACCTTCGAGCTGAGGATTAACACATACACGCTTTATTCATAGGGGTCTTGACTGCACTAACATAGGCCCTCATTACAATGATATCGGGTGGACCGCCACCGACAGGCTGTCGTTGGCGGTCCGCCCGACATCCAGGGCATTGGTCTGACTGCCAGATTACAATACCTGCGGTCATAGCGCAGAGGTCAGGGAAAGAACGCCGCCTCCGACAGGCTCAAGGAGCCCATCGGCGCGGCGGTCGGAATCCTATCCCTACAATGGAGGCGGTGCCTACACAATCACCCCGTAAGTATTAGGATGTCCCTTTCTGACTGCCTTTTCATAGCGGCCTGACCGCCATGAAAAGGCAGACGGAAACTGACTTTGGGGGTCCCAAGCAGGGCCCCCATCCCCATGGGCCACTGCTGAGTTGCCTGAGGGGCACATGTGGTGCCCCCCCTTCCCCCCCACATCCATACACTGTGTGCCAGGCACCACATGGTGCCTGGTACACTTTGCATGGATGTGCACAAAGTGCTTTTTTGTACTGCGGCTTGTGCTGCGGCCCATTTCCTGGACAAGCCGCTGTACAAAACAGCACTTTCCGACCGCCTTGCTGTAATTGGACAATATTGTAATAGGGCAGGTGGGACAATCAAGTCATTGTCGGATGGTTTCCAGTCCGATATGATGGCGGTCCGTGGTCTGACTGACCGCCATTGTAATGAGGGCCATAGTTAGCAAAAGTAGTCGGTCCTTGTCACTAGAACAGCCGCTTGTATAATAGTAAAGGCATTAAATGGGATCTTTAAGTTGATTTGTACCTCCGAAGGGGCTCCAGTCTGGAAGCTAACAGATCATGCTCTGGAGACCATGCATGCACTGAAGCTCCCAGGAAGGCATTTCATAACTGCAGTTGGGATCATCTTGAAGACCAGCTACAATTAAGTATTTCATCCCTTGGACATTTCTCAAAGTTTGCTTTTTTGGTTTCAGGCAGGTGCTGCCAAAGATAGTTGGTGAATTATTACTCTACTTTTAGTTTGCTGGTTTATCTAGGGATGAACGATGCCTCAAGGCTATTGGCTAGGTCCACTGCCTCACTTTGGTTGCTGCATGTGCAGTGAGGCTTGTGCTGCCCTGTATTAGTGAATTTAGGTCCTTTTTGACTGCCAAATGACATATTGCTCGCCGTGCAGAGTTGTCCTATAACTTCACTTAATCTGTGGCATCTTCCCTTTTGTTGCTCTTGTGCTAACTTCTCTATTACATGTTACACTTCTTCAAGGCTTTTCAAAAAAAGAAGAACGGAAGGTGCACTCGCATATCCTCTGAAACATATAAAAGCGAAGCGGCATGATGCCGGTTATCATGCCGCTTCGCTTTTATATGTTTCAGAGGAGATATGCCAAGATTTTTACTGCAAATGAGCAGCTTTTGTGAATTATGTTCTTTATCATTAAGGCTTTGAGTTATTCCGATTCTTGTACATAAATTATCGATTTGTGCTGGAGTTTTATACACTTTGCCCTGGGCGGATCGTGCCCTTTGAGGTATTACTATTTTTCAAAATATTTCTGGTAACTCATTAAGGATTAATTGGATATTGAAGAGCCCTGATGAAGTTCCCTTTTGGCACTTTTGGGAACGAAATGCGTTGGCTGTGTGCCAGTTTTAAAGATTAAACGAATAAAGGAAATATTTTGGGAATTATTGCTTACGTGTTTGACTTCCCTGCGAGTGCACCTTCCGTTCTTCTTTTTTGAAAAACTTTGGCTGTGATTTGCACCTTTGGATGACGGGTGTAGGAAGTGTTTATGCACCATCTTTCAATTGACTGTACATGTGGATTAGTTGAGCTGGACCTTGGTCTGTCATCTGTTTTCTGTTTTCCTACACTTCTTCAAGGCTGGTGCTCAAAACCTTGGCAACTACTTTTTAGATTTATTCTGATCGATCACTCGTATTATTATTTTGGTAGAGAAACATCCATAAAACATAGTTTCAAAATGATTTCTAATGTTAAAATAGTTTAAAGAAAATCTTCAGCATTGGATCTTTCATACATTCACTAGCTTGAACTATTGCCCTTCATCAGGACGGGAATCCCCAATACTTTTAAAATAGTAATGAAGTGTTAAAATGTCTGTAGACTCAACAACAGTGTTTAGTTTGTAGCACACCCACTTCATTTGAAACAACCCAAATGTCAGACAATGCAGACGATGTGCTGAGCTCTCTACTCCCTCTAGAGGTCACAATAGCTTATATCTGAAAGAAACACATAGTGATAGATTCCTTACCTTAGAATATCCCCAGGCGTCAGACTGGATCCGTAAAGTTTTCGTCAGCAGTACCCCTGCGCGCCGGTAGGTGGCGTCGTGCGGCTCCGCGTCCGTCGTTGGCGTCATAGTTGCCGAGATGACGTCGCGGGCGCTACTTAGACGCCGCCCACGCGCGCTGATGTCAGTTCTTTCTTTTTCCGCGCCAGCAAGCGCAGATCCGGGAAGAGCAGGAACCCCCAGTCAATTTTTGACTGACTTTTTTGAGGCTTTTTGTCTCTGTTTTTTCATCGAGTCTTTGACTCCTGGTGCAGATAGGATGCCCGGTTTTAAATCCTGCGGGGACTGTCACCGTATGATGTCGGTGACGGACCCGCACCGTGTGTGTCTTTTCTGCCTGGGGCGCGACCACGACCCCAAGTCGTGCCCCGACTGCCGGGCCATGGCGCCAAAGACTTTGCGGGAGCGGTCTCGAAAGTTGCTGGAAGCCCGGCAGTCAGCTCCGCGCCGTTCGAGGTCCCAGTCCCGTGGGAGGTCGAGGGACCGTGCGTTATCACCATCAGTCTTCGGGATCCAAGTCTCCGCACTCGGGGTCAGTTAAGGCAAAGCACAAGAAGTCGAAGAAACGCCATCGTTCTCCAACTTCCCCTCGTCAGTCGCGCGACGCGGCTGAGGGTGGTGCCTCCCCCGCGGCTCTGGCGGAGCCTATGCAGTTGCCGTCCGACTACCCGCCCTTCCCGGGTTCGTCGGCGACTCCGGCCCAAATACAGGAATTCCTGTCGGACATGGCTTGTCTCTTTGGGCCGTCGGGTCCCGCCGGTGCGCCTTCGGGCCCCGCGGTCCCGACTGGGGGTCCTCGCCTTTCCTCGCCGGCGCCGCAGGACCCCCTTGGATCCAGGCCCTGGATCCCGGTCAACGCCGGTTGACCTTATAACACCTCCACCGACGTCGACCCCACCGGCACCACTTCTGACGCCGCCCGCTCCTCGGGACGACGTCGACCCCGGTTTCAGCCCCAAAGTGGACGCGGCGTTGAGCCGGCGTCGATCGATGCCGTTCTCGACGTTGCTCGGGAATTTCTATCCCCATGTCCCTGCTCCTTATTTTAGACCTGTTGAACAGCCTGAGGAGCTAGGGGAGGGCTGGGAGGGGTCTGAGGACCCTCTCGCAGCTGCTTGCGAGTCTGAACAGGACTGGGCTAAGGAGTTGGAGGACGCCAGTGGTCTGGATACCTCACCAGACCTTGGCATGCTGTCTCCTCCTACCGTGGCTACGGAGGAGGGTGCTAGTTATGCTGTGGTGTTGCGTAGGGCGGCCGAGGCCCTACACCTCGAGCTCCCTACGGTGGCCGTCAGGACTAACCTCCTGACAGAGGTGCTTCAGCCAGCAGCTACTTCTGCGGAGCCGCTGCTGCCATTCAATGAAGCCCTTTCTGACGTTCTTTTGGGCACTTGGTCCAGGCCCACCACAAGGGCTCCTGTGGATAGGAACGTGGCCCGACGCCATCGCCCGGCTCCGGGTGACCCCATTTTCCTCTCCCAACATCCCACCCCCGAGAGCTTGGTTGTCCAAGCCTCTGCTTCCCCGACCGCCTTCCCTTCCGCACCACCGGATAGGGAATCCAAGAAACTGTATCAGTTTGGAAAGAAAGTTTCTTCCACCAGTTCTGCGCTGCGGTCCGTGAACACCGCATGCCTCTTGGGCCGTTATTCCCACTCTCTGTGGGATACGGTGGCACAAGTGCTGCCCCAGTGTCCGGAGGAGGCCCGGCCAGCTCTCTCCCAGGCTGTTGCAGAGGGGAGAGACGCAGCTAAGTTCATGATTCGTTGTGGCCTAGACACCGCCGACTCACTGGGCAGATCGATTGCAACGACGGTGGCGGTTCGCCGCCATGCCTGATTGAGGACCACTGGATTTTCGGGGGATGTCCAAAACACCCTTATGGACATGCCCTTTGATGGCCGTCGCCTCTTCGGCGACAAAGCAGACAGCGCATTGGAGCAGTTAAAGGACTCACGGGCTACGGCCAAGTCCTTGGGACTCTCTGCAGTCCGCCCTCCTCCGCCTTCTGCTTTTCGCTCCTTTCGTGGCACCGGAAGGGGCGCCCCGCAGCGTTCGCAACAGAGCCACAGGCCTGCGCAGCAAGCATCCCAGCGCGGTAGCGGGTTCCGCCGTGGCGGACCAAGGGGCCAGCGGGCGGGTCAGTCCACCACCACCCCGGCAACCACTGCCTCCAAACCTTCCTAGTCCGAACTTTCAGGCCCATCAAACGCCAGTGGGCGGCAGGCTTCGCCATCACCTCCCCCACTGGCGCACCATCACTTCGGACAGGTGGGTTTTAGAGATAGTCCGGAGGGGCTACTCCCTCCCCTTCGAGACTACCCCTCCAGCCATGCCACCTCAGTACCACCGCATGTCGGGGGATCCCTTGGTGCTTCTTCAGCAGGAAGTTGCGGCCCTCTTGGCCAAGGGGGGCCATCGAGCACGTTCCGACGCCAGAAGTAGGTCGTGGTTGCTATTCCCACTACTTTCTGGTACCCAAGAAGGACAAAGGCCTGCGTCCTATCTTAGACCTCCAGAACGTCAATCGCTTCCTCTGCAAAGAGAAGTTCAAGATGCTCACTCTGGCTCAGGTCTTGTCTGCTCTCGATCCACAAGACTGGATCGTAGCGCTAGACTTGCAGGATGCCTATTTCCACATCCCAGTCCTGCAAGCCCACCGGTGTTACCTGCGGTTCACGGTAGGCCACGAGCACTTTCAGTTCACCGTGCTCCCTTTTGGCCTTACCAGCGCCCCTCGGGTGTTCACAAAGGTGATGGCGGTGGTCGCAGCCCATCTGCGCAGATCAGGGGTTTCAGTCTTCCCCTATCTCGACGACTGGTTGTTGAAGGCGGGCTCGCCCCAGACAGTCGTCTCCCACCTACAGACTACGGCCGACCTCCTGCACTTGCTGGGGTTCTCCATCAACGTGCCGAAGTCGCACCTGATTCCCTCTCAAAAGCTCCTCTTTATCGGAGCGGTTATGGACACGGCGCAGTTTCGGGTCTATCCTCCCGAACAGCGAGTCTGGGATATTCGGGCTCTGATTCCCATCTTTCAACCCTTGTCCCGGGTTTCGGTCAGAGTGACTCTGAGGCTGCTGGGCCTCATAGCCTCCAGCATCCTGCTGATCGATCATGCCAGATGGCATATGCGCGCTCTGCAGTGGGACCTGAAGTTCCAGTGAGCGCAGTATCAGGGGAACCTGTCCGATCACGTCCAGATCTCGGAGGGCACTGCACGACAGTTGCAGTGGTGGCTCACGAACCAGCATTGGGTCGACGGCAGATACCTCTCCCTTCCCCAACCGGAGTTTACAGTGGTGACGGATGCGTCCCTCCTGGGATGGGGCGGCCACATGGGAGAGGCGGAGATCAGAGGCCTCTGGTCTCCGGCGGAGTCCAAGCTCCATATCAACCTTCTGGAGCTTCGGGCGATACGGCTTGCACTGAAGGCATTCCTTCCCTCTGTCAATGGGAGGGTAGTGCAGGTGTTCATAGACAACACCACCGCCATGTGGTACTGCAACAAGCAAGGCGGGGTGGGGTCGTGGACCCTCTGTCAGGAGGCTCTGCGTCTCTGGATATGGCTGGAACATCAGGGCATGTCCCTGGTGGTTCAACACCTGGCAGGTTCTCTGAACGCCAGGGCGGACGAACTCAGCCGCAGGTGCATGCTGGATCACGAATGGCGTCTTCACTCGGAGGTGGTGCAAGGTCTCTTTCAGCAGTGGGGAGAGCCTTGGTTAGATCTATTCGCCACCGAAGAGAACGCGCAATGTCATCAGTTCTGCGCGTTGGAATTTCCAAGGCGGCACTCGCTCGGCGGCGCTTTTGTCGCAAGTGGAGTTGCGGTCTGTTGTACGCCTTTCCGCCTATACCACTTCTGCCCAGAGTGCTGAAGAAGATCAGGCGCAACCGGGCACAAGTCATCCTTGTGGCCCCGGACTGGGCTCGAAGAGTATGGTATCCCGAGCTACTCAGTATGAGCATCGATCCTCCGATCAGACTGCCTCTTCGGGAGGATCTTCTGTCGCAGCAGCAGGGGACGGTCCTCCACCCGAACCTGTCCAGCCTCCACCTCTTTGCATGGAGATTGAGCGGTGGCAGTTGATTCCTTTCGACTTGCCTCCTTTAGTTTGTGATGTCATTCTGGCAGCCTGGTGTCCCTCTACTAAAGTGGTATACGCCTCCAGGTAGAACAAGTTTGTGGCATGGTGCACAGCAAAGGCTGTGGATCCCCTTTCTGCCCCTCTTTCTGAAGTACTACTGTTCCTTCTTTCTTTGGCCCAGCAGGGCTCTGCTCTGGGCACTATCAAGGGCTACCTTTCTGCTATTTCGGCCTTTCTCAGGCTCCCTGATCAGCCCTCTCTTTTCAAGTCCCCTGTTGTAAATAGATTTCTCAAAGGCATTACACACCTTTTTCCTCCTATTCCTTTCGTGATGCCTCAGTGGGACTTGAATTTGGTTCTTACATACTTGATGTGTGCTCCCTTTGAGCCGCTTCACAACTGTCCTCTTCGTCTCTTGACCTTGAAGACTGCCTTCCTGGGGCCATCACCTCCGCTAGGCGAGTGAGTGAGCTCCAGGCTCTTTCTTGTAAGCCTCCTTTCCTATCAGTCCATCCGGACAAGGTTGTGCTCAGGCCCCGTCCTTCCTTTTTGCCAAAAGTGGTTACGGCCTTTCACATTGGGCAGACTATTACCTTGCCCACTTTCTTTCCGCATCCTTCCAGAGAGGAAGAGAGGCTCCACCGTCTGGACACAAAACGTGCGCTCTCATTTTATCTCAACCGCACACAGCAGTTCCGGGTGGATGACCAGCTCTTTGTTGGCTACGTTGGCACCAAGAAAGGTCGGGCAGTACACAAGAGAACTATCTCCCGCTGGGTTGTCTTGTGTATCAAAGCCTGTTACTCTTTGGCTAAAAAAGAACCTCCGGTGGGGCTGCGTGCTCATTCCACCAGAGCTACTGCGGCCACTACTGCATTGGGATGTGGTGTCCCCCTGCAAGACATCTGTCAGGCAGCCACGTGGACCTCGCTGCTCACGTTTACTAAGCATTATTGGGTAGACAGCTAAGTCCGGAGAGACGGCTTCTTTGGCCGTTCTGTTCTCTGTGACTTTCTGGTGTGATCTTGGTTCGCAGACCCACCACCGGGGTTGGTATTGCCGGGGTATCTATTCTAAGGTAAGGAATCTATCACTATGTGTTTCTTTCAGATGAATAAGTTACTTACCTTCGGTAACGATATATCTGTAAGAAACATTAGTAGTGAGAGATTCCTTACCGCCCCACCCATCCTCCCCGTTCTGCGAACTGATTTCTAGGGTTAAGGTCATCCCTTTCAGGGCCCTAGTTTCAATGCACCAGTGGTCAGTATCTTGCATGGCTCTGCGTTCGTGGCGCGGAAAGTCGTGTACAGAACTGAGGTCAGCGCGCGTGGGCGGCGTCTAAGTAGCGCCCGCGACGTCATATCGGCGACCACGACGCCTATGACGGACGCGGAGCCGCACGACGCCACCTACCGACGCGCAGGGGTACTGCTGACGAAAAAACTTTCCAGATCCAGTCTGACGCCTGGGGATATTCTAAGGTAAGGAATCTATCACTACTAATGTTTCTAACAGATATATTGTTACCGAAGGTAAGTAACTTGTTCATTTCAACTACTAGTACTATAAAAGTGATCCAAGAAAGTGCACTGCTCTGTTATCCCACAATTGATACTTTTCATAGAATTGCAACTTTTCTTCATCTTCCCTAGAACTAATCCATCTCTAGCTCTGCTTGACTTTACTGCAAGTTTTTTCCTGAGGTTATTTGACAGACCCTGGCAGATGGAAGAACGTCGAAGTTGTTACCATGGCAGATAAAGAGAAGCAGTTTTCTTTTAAAAATGTTTTCCTCTTATAAGCAACTGTGGATCTGTTATGATCAGTGCATGTACTACCCATACCTTGAGCATAAAGGCTCTTGGTTCGATATCTGTAAGGCTTTTCCCTCGCAAACGTTTAAAGACTGAATGGGGATTAGCTCCTTTCCTTTAGAAGTGGAAAAGGGATTCTACTTTTAAAGTGCATTGCCCTTCGTCAGGGCAAAAGTCTATGCATAGTGCTTCTCCTAGCACTACTTCAATATTGGTGTTGAAAATCAAGATCCTCACGCTCTTGCAACTCTCCAGCCCGCACAATAGTCAATGGAAGGCCTTCTGTCAACAAAGACAAAAAAAGCATAGTCAGTGACCAACACACTGATAACTGCTTCATCTACGACAACTCTGCCTCTGCAGATGACTACTGTACTCTGGTCAGCAACCCCGTTAATGGCATTGATTATTTTATTGTTCCACTGGCAACCATTTGCAACCCTGTCTCAAGATATTGTGTTCCATTCTTACAGAAGTTTCCTCTATCATTCTTACAGCCCTAGCCTTCACCCCAGACTCTGAGGTGGAAGCTGAAATCCGTAACTAAGAGGAAATGTCTAATACAGCCTACAGCCTGATACAACTGGACAGTCATATACAGAACTATGAGCTTGTGGGGAGGACCAAAAAGATTTAACCTTTGAGTAAAATTCAAAAGAGGTAGGCATAGAGCCACAGAACTACTCCGAATATGCTGCACTTTGCCCTGAAAGACGATGTCCAGGATATGAACACTATAAGAAATTGGATTATTATTTGCAGTAGATGACTACTCACCTCAAGAAATAATCATAACCTTTGTCAGGATGAACCCTCAAAGTCATTATATTAACCTGCGCTCACCCCCATAGTAGCTATGACACAGAGCAGACCGGCCTAACTTAGGGCAATGAGTAAAATTTTTATACAGTACCAAAACAGTAATCAAGTCAAAATGCAAAACGATGAAAATCCAAGACCATGTAATAAAATGACACAAAAATGAACAAATCCAATAAGGGGAGCCGGAAATATGAATTTTAACATTTTAGGTAGGAAGAAACAAAGTGTCAACGATAGTCAAATGGTCAAGGTAGACCAGAACGTAGGTGCAATTTTATGCTGACCGCAACGAAGTGTGGGTTGGAAACACCAACCAGGTTTGACCTGGTCAAAGATTTTGCCTTCTGACTTTAGTGCTTGAAGTCCCAATCCACCACAGGAGTACATTTCTAAAGCCCCCTAGGACATCAGTGGAGGCACCTACAGAGTGATAGGGTGTCTGGCAGAGGCCAAATAGCAGTATCAAGTCCAACTCCAGTTGCCTTTAGTCTGCTGGGCAGTTGCAGGAACAGGCCTCTTGTAGTTTGGTGAGTCCCTGTAACTTTACCAGGTCATCAGCTGTGAGACCCTTGGAGTCCACTTCTTTGTCCTGGGTACAAAATATAGAACAGGTCCAGTCCTTTAGGGCTCTCCTCAGGTCTCAGGTCTTAGCCCTCTTCTGATCATCCAAGAGTGCAGTAGTGTTCTGAAGTGGGTGCCTGGAGATGCCACTATCTAGTAGATGGAAATGAGTCTTGGGCACACCCTAACCAATGCGATAAAAGTTTCTGGTGCCAACCCAACACACTTCGGGCATTTTGAAGATGGAGAAAGTGTTCTGTGTTAATCCTAGGGTACTCCTAGACCTAATTCTAAAATCCCGTTTGGGGAAGTCACTGTGCCGACAATAAACCCAGAGCAAGAAGTCTGGTAGAGAAAAGTAGGGTTTCCCAGCAAGCAGACTGTGGATACACGAGAATTGTTTTTGAATCCTTTTTCCCTTTCCTTCAAGTGTGCCCCCAGTGTTATATGTAAACCCAGCAGGCCTGTCAAGCAGGATTTGACACTGTAATGTCAAGAAGGATGCTCACAGCCCCCATCCTATATATTCTGTGAGTTTCAGAGGAGTCATCGCTGCCCATTTCAATGAGCCTATTGTTTGCTTTGGGAAGCATTTCAAACCTTTTTCACACATATTCAAATGCTAATTACTAGCTTGCAAAAGTGGGAAAGCATATGCAAATTTAAATTCCAGGAACTTCAGGCAGTGAAAAGTTAACTTTAAGAAAGGTAAAATTCGATTTCACCATTGAATTTGTTTGTTAATAACTATTCAAATTAGTTGTTTAATTATTTTTCCAGCTATTTCTGAGATGCAATATTAGGATTTTATTCTGTACTCTAGTTTTCTACATATGTCACTTAGGCCTGCTGCGGTGCAAAGTAGCTTTTGAGTGCTAGTCATTGTAAGGACATGTTAACATTACATTTAACTTGCAGGCCCTGGATACATTTTGTACCATATTCTATGGACTTATAGGTAAGTTTAATATACCAATTAGAAATATGCCAATTTGACCACGAATAAAAGGGGAGCCCAGGCAGTTTACTACTGATTAGTAGGGTTAAAGGGCACAAAGTTCTAATGCAAGCAAAATATATGGTCCTGCAAAGGTGAAAATTGGGGTGACCACACAGAAAAGGTGGATTTCTTAAAAACACCCCTCCGAACCCAGACACCAACGTTGAGACGAACTTATGATGCAAGTCTCTGTGAACTTCCTCAGTACTTTGCAGTTGATGATGAAGACTTTTCAGAAGCTGGTTCCTCAGCTGCTGCAGCTTCTTGTGCTGCCACCACCTTGGCTACCTCCATCTCAGCCTTAACTCTTGTTGGCATGCCCAGAGACATTTCCTTTGCTAACTACACTTCCTCAAGACATGGGAGCAGATGAGCCATAGGATAGTGAGTGAACAAGTGGAGGAAAAGAAAAAGATGAGGTCTCTTGTCTCCCTTGCTATCTCAAATATATGGAATGGAATATAACGAATGGAATGGACATCATATTGCCTCAGGATAGTGAAAAGAAGCCTCTCAACCCGAGTCCCCTATGGAAAATATTGCTAATTTCCACTCTTTAGTGGAGAGGGCAGCCAAAACGTTAGTCTTAGCGATGGTGAGAGTGGAGCAGCAACATTTTCTCTATGATTTCAAGGAGCAGCCAAAAATGTAAGTAAAGTTGATTCCTAACCTGGATTACGTATGAGTGAAGGGCTGAAATTAATGAAGGCAGCAGCTACTGATAGTCATACCACGCTTAGGAAAGGAATATAAAGCACTAGGTGCAACTGGCTATCCAAAGACTGATTGTATCATCACTGCAGCAGCCCTGCAACGGTTAACAAGTCTCATAATATATAGCTCTGCTCCCTAGGTTAGGGACAGAAGAGGTATAGACAATTGGAGGCACAGAATTAGTAGCATAGTAACAACCTCATACAAAGCAGCCGACACCTTGGCTGTCTTAGTCACTATGACAACCAGATGCAGAACAAAATCTTGACATTGGTGGACATGTGGGTGATCATGGTGGCTATCATTGATGCAGCAATGGACGACTCAAATCAGGGTTTCCGGTCCTTGGCTGGAGTTGTGGTTTGCAGACATCTGTCCAGAGGGAAAGGTCAAAATACTGGGCATTCCCTTTGATCACAAAGTCCACTTTGGGAAGCATGTTGATGTCACCTTAGAGAGCATCAAAATGGATGCAGACATTGCATGATCCCTTGGTTCTCTAGGTGGCTTTCATAGCCTCACTTTCAAACTTTCTGAAAATCCCTGATGATGGAAGACAGGGCTGACCGTATTACCCTTACTGCCAGAACCAGAAATACACCTGGCAGAGTCCAACAACTTCAGAAAACACCAAATTCTTCTGACTCCCTGCTGCTGCCCTTACCACTGTCCTCTGCTCTGGCTTTTGAGGTAAGAGAGGAGAATTTGTCAATTTCACTGAGAGTGGAATAAAATCTCAAACTATTGATGGGTGCTCCAAATTGTATCATGAGCACCCTGAAGTTCCAGCAAAAGGCACTGTGTCATTTACTTATGAGGGAACATCAGCACCTTCAGGAACTTCAGCAAGACATTTTTATTCTTCTCGAGGGAACACTGAAACCAGTTCCCAAGGCCCAAAGAAAGCTATGCTTTTATTTAAGATTATTCCTGTTGAGGAATACGACAGGAAAGAAGAGGCTGAATACCTGTGGGATCGTAAAAAGTTCTTCAGGAAGAGTCCTTTTACATGGAACTCTTCAAGAAATACTTCTGTTGCTACAGAAGAAGAGGTCCTCTCCTCCCTGGATCTGCAGGACACTTTGATGACCACATTCACCCAAAGCACAGACAGCAGCTAAGATTCTCAGCAGTGGGGCAGCACTATCCGTTTAGAGGACTTCCCTTTGACCTGAAACCTGCTCCATGGGTATTCACCAAGTGGCTCGCCCCAGTATTCACATTCCTCCGACATCAAGGCCACCAGCTCTACCTGTAGCTAGACGATTGGCTCGTGAAGGATTCCTCACAACAGGTAGCCCAGGCTTCCATGGTAGCCTGAATCAACCTTTCCCGTTGGCTGGGCGTAATACTCAGTGTGGTCAAGTCTGTTATCCACCCTACTACATGGCTTCAGTTTTTACAAGCAAGCCTGGACCCAGAGATTAGTCAAAGTGTTCATGTCCACAGAACACTTCTCAGAATTACGGACTATGGCCGCAAGCGTAGCACACTTTTTATCAGAGTGCACTAGCCACTGTTGGGTCTCGTGTCCTCATGCATTGCGATAATATCATTTTGCCACCTGCAGAAGATACCAGTTCAACAGAAATAGATCTGCAGTGACAACAGGCTGTCTGGCCATGAGACGACATTGTCAAAATCATTGGTCACCTCCTACAAGCTCTGCTGTGGTGGAAATTTACAAACAATCTAAAAGCATGACTTTCATTTCAGCCAACAGAAGCCATAATCGTCATTTTGACAGGCTTCTCCATTGAGAGTTAGAGAGTTCTCGCAGGAGCTTTCCACAACGGGCCTGCGGCTGGAGAAAGACAAATCCTTCCATATCAGTGTTCCTGGAGTTACAAACCATCTATGTGGGTCTATCAGGCATTCCAATTTCAACTGTAAAACCAAACCGTCAAACCAGACATCGATTTACTACATTACAGAGCAGAGGGCCACAAGGTCCTGTACTGTCTAAAGAGGTACATGGGACCGGACCATATCAAACAGCATTTACATCTCATTGGAACATCTGCCAGGGATCCAGAAGGAGGTGAATGCATTCAGCAGCTATGTCATTTAGTCACAAGTGGGAATTTCACAAAGATCCCCTTCAACAAATCTTCCAGAAGTGGGAGCAACATTGACCCAATTCTGTAGTCTATTTTTCAATACAAGCAATTCCATCCTTTCCAAGCAGATGGCAGCAACCAGGTTCAATGAGAAATGCCTTCTTGGCATTCTTTGCTTATGTTATTTGCTGTTTCTCTTTATTGTTAGGGCTGTACAGAAAACCAAGTCTGAAACCAAAACTCAATGTTTCTGATCTCAAACACTCAATTAATAATCTAACTCATTACCTTCCTCAATTCGTCATTTTATTTACTTCAAATTAATTAGTGAATAATTATATTGTTTTGTCACATGGCCCATGGGGACCTTGTCATTTTCACTAAGTTAGCATGAGCACGCTGCAGCTTGCCCGCTGCTTTGTGCACGTTACTACACAACTTTGTTTTTGTAACAATTTCTATGGCTGTTTTCACATGAGAACTCCTCGCTGTGTTCACTCTCTGCAGGTTCCTGGGATTTAGTCTGAACATTGTGAGCAAGGTCGATAAACAATGCCCCTTGTTATTTTGTTCTGGTCAGCCTTAGCACCTAGACAAAAAATACAGATGCAGCTGTTATTTGGGACAACGTACTTTGATCTTATGGGGATACACGAATAGGTAGCACACACTTGGAGAGGGACCTTTCCAGGGAGAAGAACGAGACATCACCTATGATGTAGATCTACTCTCTATAGGCTAAGATATGGGGTCTGCTGACAAAGCCCAGAGATCTTCTAATATATAATAATACTGCTTCTTAGCAAGGGGAGGGAGGTTAGGCTTTATAGCCTGTTCTGTATTGTCTTTTCATGATGACATCTCCCTTCATGATATATAGACTAGCTGCTATGCTGACTGTATTTATACTATGCATTTTTCTGCTTGTTGTGGCACAAATAATGCATGTTAGGGCACGTTAGTTAAAATAAATATTTTAAACTATTTTGTGTCTGTCAGATCATATTGTGGACAAGTACAAGAGTGTGAGCGAAAGGGTGTGTCTTCTTACTGCGATTCCTGAGAGATCTGGAAGTGTTGTGTTCTGGGGTGTCTAATCACTTGTTTCTCTGTGAGTGAGTAGGATAGCAAGTGAGACACCATAGCTAGTCCGTCCTCGGCACATGGGTACTAAGGTGGTAGGATCACTCAGTCCCTATACCCCAAGGTCCTATAATCCTGCTCATAGTGCTGTTCTTGGGGAGAATCCCTGCAACAGTTTCTTAGAAAGACAGAAAACAATCAGAAAGTATACATAAGTTCTAAACCCAATACACCCAAATCAGCTTCACAGTTAGTCCAACCAAAAATTAAGTACTTGGTTAAAAACAAGGCATCTACTGTAGACACATAGTCTAAGAGGATTGTATTCTTTCCTCCTTATGTGGCCATCAGCAGTAGGCAAATTAAAATAAGTTGATGTACGTTTCAGTGGATCACCCTCATTTTCCTTCCACCTTCATCGGGACCCAAAGCAATAACAAAATGATACAGAGAAAACAGATCTTCAATCTTTCAATAAAGTTGCAAGAGGGTAAGAGAAAATATGATGAATGTGGAAGGTAAACAGGGGCGGCTCCTCCGCTATGGCGGAGGAGCGTCGCCCCACTGCTTTTAAGCAGTGAGAAACATAAAATGATAACTTAGAGTTATTGTCATTTTATGTTTCATGTCCTGCTGCTTTGCGGCGGGTGGGTGGGCGGGGCTGCTCTGCGAGCAGGGCAGGGGAGGAGTGGTTTGCCCACTCCTGACTGCGCAATGACTTTTTGGTGAGCCCTCTCGGGCCGCCCAAACCAGTCATGCGCACTTTCCCCTTCTCCATGCAGCCTGCATTGCAGCCTGCATGAACAACATGCCAACCCCTCCAGCCCCTGGCTGAACGCCATGTCAAGGTGCTCAGACCAATCACAATGCTGCATTGCAGCGTTGTGATTTGTCAGGGAAGGGAGCCTGGCTGCCTGCTTCTTGTTCCTGTCCGAGACAGGAGAGCAGGAGCAGAGAAGACGTGAGGCCTGGCTCAAGGTAAGAAGTTTCTTTTAATTTAATTCCGAACCCCCCGTGACTACACCCGTGCCCACCCGCGAGCCATGCCGGCCACGACTGAAGGAGAATTAGGGAGATCCACCAAAACGTACGTCGTGGAGAATGGACACTCTGCCCTTTTCCTAGTGTGATGAGTCTGAGCCGGACCGTTCAAATGCTGGTGTGTAAAATAAATAAATAAACAGCAACCAGATTACACAGTTATATTCACAAACACATTGACCTTTATTAGCGTGGAACTCGTGCTTTCATCTCACTTAAAGTATCAGAGCACCTGCTTAGACTTTTGCCCAACTTTCTGAATTAAATATTTTCCTGAGGATTGGTTACAAAATCTGCAGTCTCAAGTGTGGCAAGAAGTCCATGAGCACTTCGCAAAAAAAAAAGATCCTTCTTGGTTTTAAAAGAAGTCAGTCTTCATAAGAATTCACAAACAGAATCTCAGATTCACAGCCCATGTAGTTTCATTCACTACCTTAAATAATGTAATTTCCTTTTCTCCAGGGAAGTTCAAACAAAGTATTTTCTCTCTAAGAAATCACACTAAGTCGTAGTCTTCTAAGTTTATTGTCGTTTAAGAGAACCTCTTTTTCCTCATTAGAGGCTACCCTGATCCCTTTAAATCTTGTGTCTCTTCTCTCTAGGAGTGCTGCTCCTTTGTTGGATGGGGACTCAATAACAGGTAGTTGAAGAAGTGTGGTCTCCATTTATTGTGGAACCACGTCCAAATCCAGAGGCAGGTGAAGCAGGGTGGGGTCCTCTTTTAATGTGGGGCCACACCTTTGATTAGGGTTTGGATGCTGGAGTCCATAAATCATCTGTGCCACTTGTGCGTAGCTTTTAGTTATGAAAGCAGTGTACGGCATTCAATTGGAGTGGGCCAGAGGTTTTCTTTGGACCTCTGCACTAAGGTGGCAGTGCAATCAATCTCTTTATCCTTTACATTTGTGATGACATTCACGGTACTGCTTCTGCCTTTTTTCTCCTGGTAATCCACCTGTGCAATAAACTCAGTGGTGTGCAAGGTTCGACAGGGCACAACCATGCTTTTAGATGGATCTCCTAGACTAGAGCTACACTTTGGAGTCCATAAGTCTTGCAAGTCTGCTAAAATTTTCTATGGGTGAGCATTTGCTTGCAGTTCCAGGTTGGCAAAACATTGTGAGATCTTCTGAGCCTTCACAAATGTGTAATTCTCCAGCGTCTGCATGCTGAGCCTGTCAATCATACTTCTTTAGTCTTCCACTGTGGTAAAAGTAATCTTAGCATCATCTTTGTGTAGCTTACTCGTTGGAAGTACAATGGTTCTCTAGTAGTTCCACAGTATTCAGGTGTAAGGCAGGGTCTGCTCAGTTTTAAGTGTGAAAACCATGGTTCAAAGATGGCCACCTCAACCGATCGCCACTCTCTCCTCCAGACTCATGTCTGCCAGTCCCCATTGAGATGTATCAAATGCAGTCCCGAGTGGCAGCGCCCTTTATAAAGGAAATTGCTCTATCAGTGGCCTCCCAGGGGTGCTGGGACTTGTAGTTCTACATCAGTGTGTAATTCAATAAAAGAGCAGTAACTTAACTTGCCTCTAGATGTTGGTACTTTGTCATAAATCAAATAGTATAAAAAGGTCTATCAGGTCATCATGTCCACAAATTATATTTGTCATTTATTGTGAGACAAGCTGTTTGTGGATTCTTGAACTGAAGTGAGTTATATCATGCCATGGCAGCTTTGTGCAGAAAAGTGCATCCTCACATCCTCCATAGTAGGATGTCCAGACCATGAATCTGTTTAGATTGTGGTATTTCTTTCTGTGCATATCATGTTGACAACTGCAGCAGCACAACTCGAAATACTATTCAAGTTCTGTCTTCTCCTATCAGTTTTTTCAATGGCATTTTTCAAGCAGTGCACAACTATGATGGGCGGTGAAGGCATGCACAAATCTTTCCTAACTAGCCCAGCAATTTATCATCCCCACTCTCCTTTTTTTTACTGACCTGTGTACATAATGCACGCTTGGCTCTTTGTTTCAGTTGACCACTGTCTCTTACCTTCTACCTTTAGGCAGTGCACCAACCATCCTGGTCATACCTGTGGATATGTGCCCACAAAATAACTTAATGGATAAATATCTCATTATAGGATGAGATAACTGTGAATCAACCATTACCTGTTGGAACCATAGGGAAGCACTCTGAGGCACTGTTGTAAATGAAGTTCAGAAGCCGTAGCATATATCATAAGAAGGTTTATTAGATCTTAGTTTAAAGCAGATAAGTAGATGGCTAAGCCCCACCAGGAGCCGCATCCTGCTGCTCAGGCCATACCTCCAACTGACTCCAATCCCACAAACACTGTCTACATTCTAGATGACCTCAGGCACCGGCAGAGCAGCAGGGACTTGGAACACTGAGGCGGATGCATTAAGATACTACACATCTCCCTTCTTTATAAATATACATTAAAGAACATTACAATTGAAAATATCATGGAACGTAAGATGGTAAATGATGAAACAGACCCGTGAAATTAGATGCACTAAAAAGTAACACACTTAAAAACACTACAATTTAATCCTGCAATTAAAGTCACAACACTAGAACAAAGCTCTAGGGACAACGATATAATCCTGTAATTAAAATCACAACAATAGAACAAAGCACTAGGGAGTAATGCATATCAGCATACACAGGATACAACACACCAATCCACATACAAAGGATACAACACGCCATCTTCCCCTTTTAGAAAACAAAAGAAAATCCATTGAAATGTAAGCTGATGAATTCCACAAGCAATAAATATGTCCCATACAATTACAAAACTAGTATACAGATAGCCCAACTCTTTTCTGCTTATCCATCAGGAACACTCACTATCTGTTCCCCAACACAATACATACACTCAAACAGGACCCGCCTGTTACCCTCCACAACCCAAACACTCAAAAAGGACCAGAGCTTCTTCCACACTCTCCTGCAATAGGGTGTGACATACCTAGGCTATCATGTTTTAGGTTTAAATCTATAATAACAGATAAAACACCACTGAAAGGGAAATAGCCCACACCAGTGTAAACATATAAACACTGAAAAAACACATGCACAACCAGAAACTACATACCATTCAAAGAAAGGAAAAGGAGAGTTAGTCATTTTTATTTCATCCTGAAGGGGCCAATACAATGTAACTTTGTTATACAAGGCAGCAGCAAGAAAGACTGTGCTAACTTTATTCTGCTTGTTTTGTTGTTTAGGAATGCCACTAAAATATTGTTTCTTCTTTTTTTCACTTTTGTGGTCTCTGGTCTAAAGATGCAGAGTTTAGAAGCATGTTTTAGTACTTGTTCAATTATTTTATAAACTGTAGAGAATCAGTAAATAACAATCATATTCAATATTTTGGTTACGTTTGATTCTTTCACTGATAGGTAAAAAGGCTGGTTTCACAAGAATCTCTCTCAATATGTACCATCACATTTACCCACAGAGAATGGGTAAAACCCCTTGATACATCAGCCCCCTTTTCTAGCGAGTCAGTATTGATAGTAGGTGAATTGCCAAACATCCTAGGCTTTAAACATTCAATGCAAGGTGTAGCGACCGGTATATGTAAAAAGGGTGTTGTCACCAAGCATCTGGGATAGCGGTGAAAACATAATACCAGACTTTTGGAAAACATGGAATGCAGTGTCACTTGGAATGCTGCTGCAAAAAGTTGTTACCAAGTTCAACAAAGATTGAAGTGATATTGTTTGCATTTGCAGTGATTCAGCTGCGTATATGAAAAGTTGTGTAATGACCTGTCAAAATCAATACCCGAGCTGAAGTGATTCCCTATAAAAGATCCTTGCCACTTGCTGGATGGTATGCTCAAAGCATCTTTACAATCTTCAGAGTTAGTGAAGAATGCTAATGACTTTTTAGTCCATTCTGGTGCACTGTTTTGTTATGCGCGGGAAGTAAAACGCAAATATTTGTAATTTTGTGCTGTGTGTGGCATCAAAGAAAGAGTCAACCCAACTGTGTCATTTACCTGTTGGTTCTCAGTTCTAAAGGCTGTGAATGCTAAATTATCTATGCGGCAACCGTTAACAGAATTTTTGCTGAGTTATGATGCCAAAGTCAAGAAATGTAAGGCTCTACGGTCGCATATTGATAATGATGTGAAAAAAAAAGTACACTCTACTGTATTCTTAGATTTTTACAGGAAAAAATGACTGCTGTAGTGGACATAATAAAAAAAACTAGAGTCTGAAAACACCCTTGTCTACCAAGTGTTCAGCATAATTGATGTAGATGTGAAACATCTCCTTGAGAGTAGGCAGGGCAACATATTCCATGTTAGAGTGCTTGCCACTTGGTAAGCAAAGAAATGTTGAAAAGCAATTCAGGACATTTTATTTTACAATGTATGAGAAATGGCTTGCAATGATGCATAGAAATGCCCGTCACCAACCATGGCATTTGAAGTCAATGAAGCCTCACTGTGGTACTCTGTAAAAGTTCTAGATCCATTCCGTAAAGGGGAATTTTCTCCAGACTTTAAAAAGTGCTGCTTCATTTTTTACTGCTTCAATAACTCTGAGTGTATATGCGCCCAGTTCAAAGCATTTGTTGCAGAACCTGTCCCAGAGAATCGCAATCTTCAGGTGCACCAGTATTGGCATGGAAAGCTATGTCAGTGGCCAGAGTTAGCAAATTGTGTTATGGCTGTTTTTGCGTCGCCCGTCTCAAGTGCTATTGTTGAGAGGGCCTTTTCACAGATAAAAGCTTGCATGGGAAGGAAAGAGCGAGCATGCATAACTAAAGACTCACTGAAGAAGTACTGTATAGTGTACTACAATAAGTTTGATTTGTAAAAATGTATTTGGACCACATATACACTGTAAGTGCACTGTCTATATACCATGCACTCTCAGTGCAGAAAGCAAGCAATAATAAAAGCAAAACATTCCATGAACACAGGAAAAACACTTTCTGTTGTTTTTAATGGGGCGAAAATGTGTAACCACTGATAAACACTGTTTTTTTTTAAAGTATTGAAATCCCTTGAAAACACTGAAAAAAAAAAAACACCAGAATTTACCAAAAATGGAAACTGAAAACAGGAAAGCCTAAACATACCCCCTGAAAACATTGGGCTAAACATCTGTCCCTGCATTCTAAACCCCTTAGGAAGTATGGTCAACTCAACAACACTGGGTTTAACACACTGTCCCTACATCCTAACCCATTAGGAAGGATGGACCACCTTGGGCTTACAGACTGCCCCTACACCATTTACCCCTTAGGAAGGGTGAACACCTTGGGCTTACACACTGCCCCTAGATCTTAACCCCTTAGGAAGGATGGAAAACCATGGGCTCACACAGTGCCCCTACACCCTCACTCCTTAGGAAGGGTGTAACCTTGGGCTAAACTTGTGCCCCTGAAGACTGAAATCTTCACACCGGGTATATTTCAACCCAACCCAACCCATTCCGTAAAACAGGGAATTACACACTGGGTATCTTTCAATCCACATGCCACACACAGTCTCACCCTAACTAATTCCCACGCACTGGGAAACTTCACAGTGCAATACTTAATGCAATACGCACACCACATACAGTATAAGACACATGCCCAAACGGGGTTGTAATACTCATCCACACGCTAACACACGAGCAAAAAACAACTGATGCAGCAAATCCAGACATACATAAATCAAAATACCCTTAAACAATTAAGCCTGGTATATAAATCGGAACACGGCAGCAATACTAGCATGCCACCATCAACACTCGATGTCCCCGGTGATCTACTTCTCACCCGAAGCACCTCACAGTCGCAGAACTTCAGAGGCATAAATGCCAACTTCACCTCTTTAGGAGGAACAGTAATGCTGAGAAATTTTCCACAGATGCCTTCAAATCACAGTTCTGTCTGCAGTTTGGATGTCCCACGTTGTGCTGCTTGACTACGCTTCAAATGCTGAAATTAACCGCTCACTTGAATGCTGCCGGTTGCTCTCAAACACTGCCGATTTGTCTCCAACTACACACAGCTGCCTCACTTAACTTGAATGTAGGAAATCCACAGTAGAACAAATGCCCGGGCTGTAAATTCCATTCTCGATAGGCAAATTAAAACTCACTGCACATTTAACGCTGCCAGTTCCTTTGAAACAGACAGTGACTTTCTTTTGACAAAGACGCTGCCTGTCCATAACCGCAGTACGCTGCAAGTTAGCTCTGCTACACTGCAGGCCACGTAAATGACAGATACACACCCAGGCTGTGGGCTGCCAGGTGAAGAGGACACTGGTGGGGCGACTGGTCATTCTGTTTTTAGGTCTCGCCTGGCGTTAGCAGCGCGCATGCGCTGCTCTCGCCATGCGCGGGCTTCTTGGAATCGATACGGTTCCAGAAGTTCTGTCTCAGCTCCGCCTGCAAATGTGATTGGTATGCGTCGTTTGTCGTCACTTATTATTCAGAACAGCGTTTGTTGATTGTACCAGAGGGTTTTTAGTCCCTCCTGGTTGCCACCCTGTCCTCTTTAGGCCACGCCCAGCGGGATTGGATCTTTTACTGGCGGCGTGAGACGGTGGGTTTAACATTGACTTGCTGCACTTTTTTTTTTTTTAAACTATTGCATGCGTTTGCGTGTGGAATGCATTGTACGCTATTTTGTTACGCTACTTTGTTTTTATACGCTTATTGCATTGTACGCTATTTTGTTACGCTACTTTGTTATGCGCGGTTAATGTTTTTTTATGCGTGAATGTGCACATGTTGTTGGAAGCGTTTCAAGGGGATGTCCGTAACATTAGCATCCTGACAGCAGACTCGGCATAATTTATGTGTGTATTTGTTTCAAGGGGATGTCTGTAACATTAGCATTCTGACGGCGGACTCGGCATAATTTGCCCGGGCTGAGACAGCTTCCCGGGCACACACACAACCGCAGCTGAGTTCTTCACAGGTCTTTACAAGACCATTTACTTGCTAACAAGGCTTTGTGGTGTTTTCATCCCTTCTTATAGCCCCTGCATCTCCACTCTGCATATTGCTGGAAGAATCGGCTCCCCCCGAAATTTTTAGTAGCCCCTCCCCCGAAATTTGGCTCTAGTTGCGCCTCTGATCGCAAGTGTCTGACTATGAATAGAAATAGAAAAACTGTGGCTGTACGTGACATTCACTCCTAAGGATAAAGGACGGGGTCATTCACGCCGAGCTCGTTCTTTCCAGTCATAGGCTTTGATTTCATAAAGCAGTGCATTCTGGGAGTTGTAGTATTTCTCACTTGCAAGTACACAAACTGTTTAATGTGTGGGGGCCTCAAATTCACATAACTATCAGGATGACAGCGCGCACGATTCTCACAGGGCGCCTGTTCTGTCCCATGCACTTCCCCCCGCTGCTTGTTTAATAATTCTTGACATACATTATGAGCGCTGACGGGCGCTGCGCTGGTTTCTCTCTCATTGTCTATTTCCCAGCTCCTTCGTCTCACTTTCTGTGCTCCTCCTCCCCCCCTCCCCAATCAGTCAGCAGGCTTCAGCACAGCCAGGTGGACGAGAGGGAGCCAGAGCTGTGCCGCAGCCTGCTTCAGAGCAGGGGCACTAATGTCTGTGCCTGTCCTGCTCCTCGCAGCTCCCCCGGCCGTGGACTGGCTCTGGTCTCCGGGGAGAAGGGCAGCTCTGAGGTCTTTCTGTCAGCTTTAAGTTTCTATCAGCGAGGCGCTCTCACGCTTGTTTGCTTTCAGTCTCCTGTCTCCCCTCCTGCTCCTCCACCCCACTCTCTGATGTCTCTCCCCCCTCCCAATCAGTCACAGTACTTTGCAAGACACACGTTCTGTCATTGTTTTCTTATGATGGACTGAACTGCTGCTGTCACACGTGATCAGCTCCCTGCATTCCAACCCTTGCCACTGGCCTGGCCCCCACTGCTCCCCAGAACAGACCTGACTAAAGACCAAGGAGCAGCTCCTCCCCGGCCCGCCCTGCTCCAGTCTGTGGAGCGGACAAGTTGAAATAGTGAAGGGGTGGGCGGGTCGTGCTGTCTCATGCCCCTCGGCTCTCACTGCCATTGCCCGCCCTGGCTCTGAGAAGGAAAGCAGCTTTTTTCACCCTCCATACTTGAGGTAAAGCAGCCAATCTGCATACTCACAGCAGCTGTGAAATAAACCGTTCTTGCAGGGAAACAACGACCTGCAAAAAGTAACACCTATCCACGCACCAGCTGAAGCGGAAAATGCAATAGGTCTCGCCTTTCATTAAGTTTAAGCCATTTGCTTTGCTATACAATACCATTAGCAAAGCAAATGGCTTTAACTTAATCAAAAGCGAGACCTATTGCATTTTCAATGCTTGTTCTTTCAGGCTTCGTTTTTTTTTTAGTTTTCTTCACTCTTGCTTTATCTGTAAGCTGTTTAACTCTTGGTTTCTTCGGTAGTTAACAAACTCTTCAGCTTGTTCTTCAGGCATGGTTTCTCTCGTTAGTCGTCAGCAGTGTTGTAAATGGCACACACTGGCTGAACAGCAGGGACTTGGAACACACTGGAGGATGCATTAAGATACAACACATCTCTTCTTTGTAAATATACAATAAAGAATATTACAATTGAAAATATCATGGAACGTAAGATGGTAAATGATGAAACTGACCCATGACCTTGGATACACTTAAAAGCAACGCACTTAAAAACACAACGATATAATCCTGCAATTAAAATCACAACAATAGAACAAAGCACTAGGGTATGATATAATCCTGCAATTAAAATCACAACAATAGAACAGGCCCCTTATCCTTAAATGTCACTTCATGAATAGCTGACACGTACATGGTGTGAGCTTCTAGCTCACGACTGAAATAAAACTGCTCTTCACCAAATGCAGTGCTCAAGGGCCCAGGCATCCAGCTCCACTCTTTTCCATGCCAACTGCAAAACGTTTAGGTTGCCACGTGGATCACTTTATCACTGTCCCTGGTCATCTGTAGTCCGTAGATCTCCTCTGGTTTGTGATACTTCTATCCAAGTGCGCATGGGCTAACCTCCAACAAAAGGTTCCCCAACTCCCACCACTGACACCAGTCTGTGACCTCAGCACAAAGCTCACTTCCAAACTACAGTTCTCCTTTATAGTCAAAGGACTGAAAATCCTCCTCAAAATCTTGTTTCCTAGGCCCCAACATGGCAAATTTAAACATGTGGCACAATTATTTTTGCTCTGCGACTACTTACCATTTCTGCTTGGCCACTGTCCTGATTTTCCCACAAATACATACTTCTGTTTATTTATTTTTTCCACAATTACCGTCTCCACTGATGGGTCAACCCTAAGATTTCCCACCTTGGCACGCAGTACACTTCGGAAATGTCACTGAGGTCACAAGTATATTTGGAAAGGAAATACATTTGAGCACTTTATAAACTGATACCAGTGGCTTGCCTATAGCTTGATCTGATTTGAAATGCAATTTTTATCTTGGGTACAGACCCCAATCACTATCGCAGAATAACATAATTTAGCCCCAGAATCGCGATGGATGCAAATGCATAACAATTCTTCTCGTTCCATCGCCAGCAGAGTGCCTTAATTATAAATATTAGCGTTTGAGGTCGTTTGTGTTTGCTTCCAACACAACCATGGGTGCCTGCTAATTGATTCCTCTGACAATGAAATGGACAAACTCTTGTTAAGTAGACGATACTTGCTCTACGTTGTGTCTGCATTCTGATCCCTGCTTTGACTGTTCACCTAAAATTGTGTGATTCCCGGCATATTGCTTCAGGTTTCATTCTGATCTATTGGATATATCACAGTGTGACTACAGCTGAGTGGTAAATTTGAGCCTGTTGCATGTATGTGCAAACCAGCCACTGCCCTCTATTTTATTACCCTTTTGTTAGTATAAACTTGCATGTTTACCATGCTAACCCAATTCTCTGCAGTTTGCACCTACAGCGGGAGTACAGTACAGTTTTGATTGATTTTACTCCTTATGGGTAGTGCAAATGCAGGTTTTAAACTTACGAATGTCAAAGCTGTGGTACGTGGGATTCAGAGGCGATAACTGTGGTATGCATCAATAACTGAAAGTTTACGGGGAATGCATGCTTACATGTTGCATTTTTCATTGACTTTTTTAATTTAAGGACATGATGAACAACCAGCAGATTGCAGTCTGTGCTCGGACCGTGCAAGCTCGGTTAAAAAGTGTCTGCAGTTTTAGCTGCAGTTTCAGATTCACAGGACATTCTGTCGTCTTCATATAAACTAACGCTTGATAACTCCAGTTCCAACACTGCTGTGATATGTGCCAGCCCACAAAATGCGAAATCCCTGCAATGCATACACATGCCCACGAACAACCTCCTTATTGGTTACTACTTCAGCATATATTCGTTAAGAGGCACAACTTTTTCCCAAAATGCTGCTGAAACTCCAATCTGCACAGTTGCACAAAGTAATGTGTGAACTCAGTGCACATGCCCTGGCCACTTTACTAGATATGCTGTGCCCTGAGGGCTACAGTAGTGATAGTGCAGGCACACACTATACATGCAGGCTTCTCTCAAAATGGAGAGGAACTGAAGCAGATCAGAATCAGCCTTCAGTATCGCTTTGCCATAAATTGTAGATTTTTGGAATGTAAAAATGTACATCTGTGCAATGTACAAGTAATGTGTTATTCCATGTGTTGCCTCTATCTCTGATTAATGTTACTGTTCTGGTGTCAGTGACCTAAGGTACAACTGTTATTATGTGCAGCATTGCTGCTAAAATTACATATTTCATTAATAAAGTAATTTTAATTACAAGCCTAATACTCTTCCATTCCTCTGAATGACACTAACTGTTTTGCATTGCAGGCGCGCAATCAGCTTTACGGAGAGGGTGCAGGCAGGGGAGGGGAGAGTTAAAACAAGAGCTGTCGGGCATGGTCTTTTTTTTATTGATTTTATTGAGATTAAGTGAAACGGGTACATACAGGCAGTTACCACATATATTAAGCATGGTGGATGATCTGCTATAGATGCAAAGTCTTAAGTTATTCACGCCTTTTTTGGGGTTAGGAGTCCACATTTCTTCCCGTCACTAGTGTAACAATAGTCTGCTCAGTCTTTGTGGGCACGGCGGAAGTCCCAGCCTCCTCACTGTGAACATCTCCTCTCGGGCAGCTCGACAACCCATTCCCCTAATTTCCTAGCGTTCGTAGCCAGCGCCATCCGACTGTGTCTCATCCGTGAGCCTCCATGTGAGGTGCCCTACTAGGTAGGGATCAAGTGGGGCCCATATATCACATGGTCTGCTAGCGCTCAGCACCAGCAGCCAATAGTCTGTCAATTGTTCCTGGCTGTACGCCTGTGTAAGTCTGTGTTCCTGTTGTCTACCTTGGGTGTAGCTGTCCATCCCCAGTGTTGAGCTAATCAACATTTCGCCAGTAGTAGTAACATAGCAGCGAGCCTGCGCACCCCAGGCGGTATATCCGCCACGTATCCCAGCAGAGTCACCACAGAAGTCAGTGATGTCTTCAGTTGTTTTACAAACTTTTTTCCAGTAGTACCTAATTGAGGGACATTGACACGCCAGGTGGAGGAAGCCGGCATCGCCCTCGCCATACCTTGTGCATGTTGGATCTCTAAGGAGCTTCATTTATACAGTTGGAGGGGTTTACAATATAGCCTATGCAAGTATTTGACATGGATAAGGTGGAGCCTATAGTTTAGGGATAACATGCCCATTTGGGAGCAGCAATAGTGCCACTTTCGACTGTTATTTTTGCGCCTAAGTCACGCTGCCAGTCCGCTCGGCTTATGGGATCAGCGACTGGAGCCGTCGCCTACATTGTGATGTAGAGCCTAGTGATGAGTTTCTTTGGGGAGGTCGCGTTCAGTAGGACTTCCAGTACAGGGAGCCTGGCAGGCTCCTGAGGGAGTGTCTGATGTAACCGGGCACATACGGCGCAATTGGTATTAGAGGAGGACATCTTGTGGTGTGCATTCCACAGTGGCCCTCAGCGTGTCCATGTCTAAGAACCTGACATTTGGGTAGAGGTCCCCCATAGTAAGACGGTACGTTTGTTGGCATGCCTTGCTCTCAGGCATGGGGGGTTGGGAGGAAATTGAATTTGGATTCTGTGCCAGAAGTAATGCAGGTGAGTATAGAATCCGCACACTTCTTAAGATTCTCGTCCAAGCCCAAATCGTGCAGTCCACTGTGTCTGTACTGCATGTCTGGCGAGTCTGGGCCATGCAGATTGCAGCGTTGAGTGGACATGGTGGAATGCTGTACTGCTCAACAGCCACATGCGAAGTTAAAGGCACCGGGTGAATCTACTGGTGCGTGGAGTGCGCTTCTGCCTAGTGATAGTAGTGGTCTATATCCAGGGCGCACAGACCCCCCCTGTTCAAACGGCAGAGTCGGGACCTCCCATGTCAGTCGCAGCTGTCTGCTGCCCCAAGTCAAAGTGATTAGGAAGAACCTCAGTCTCTCCAGAAATGCCCACGTCAGTGGCAGTGGGAGATTGACAAAAAGGTATAAAAGCTGGGGCAGCAGGATCATTTTGGCAATTGCTATTCTTTTGGCTATGGAGAGCAGAGGCTGACCCAACGAGGAATCTGCTCCCCCGTCCAAGCCATGACCTTTTCCTAATGTTCTCACCACAATTCACCTCTATCTCTGCTCACCCAGATCCCCAGGTATTTTACCTCCGAAACGGCCCACCTCAGGGGGATAATCGTTGGTGAATGGCAATGTGACGTCCATTAGATGGAAGATAATTGATTTAGACCGATTAATGGTGATCCTGGGGAGTCCTCAAAATCGAAGGAATTCCCCAATTATGGGTGGTAGATTCATGTCCAGCTCCCAGATGTACACTGTCTCATCATCTGCATACATAGACACTATGAGCCTGCGCGCAGTAAAGTGCAACCCGCGTGCAACCTGATGATTGGGTAGGCGGGCCGCTTAGAGGTTCCATAGCAATTGCAAATTGGATCGGGACAATGGGCAGCCCTGTCGCATGCCCCTACTGATTGTGAAGGCAACCGAGACCACGCCATTTACCCAGCAGCGGACAGTCTGTGAAGTGTAGAGCTGCTTATTCCATCAGAGGTAACCACTGCTGAGGCCTACCCGTTTTAGCAACAAGAAGAGATAGGACCACTCTAAAGAGTCGAGGGCCTTAGATGCATCAAGAAAAACAGCAGTGGCCCTCTGTTCAGGTGTTGAGGTATGCAAATGAGGTACGCAAGTTTTGGTCTGTGGATCTGCCCTGGCATGAAGCCATATTGGTCTGAATGGCATGGTCAAATTGAGGTGGCAGTCTGCTACAGAACGTCTGACAATTTTGAGTGCATGTAGGGTGCTCCAGTTGAAAACATGTTTAATTTGCCAGTAACGCTGAAAATCCTTGAACCATTCCTACCTGTGGGCTGATGTAGCAGGAACTGGAGGCAAAGTGTGGAGTGGTTCCACATTTGTATTGATGCAAAGCATGTTTGCTTTCTACAGTGCCTCTGTGAGAGAATAGTGTTACAAATTGTTATTTCTTTAAACTGCATCTAAGTAGAAAAAGGAAGCATGCGCTGAATGCAGACCAAATTCAGTGATCTTTCCCAGTATAATGTGTCCGTGCAGGTGACCTCATGGCAGATCTGGCAACTTGCGGGTCTTTGTGAGTGAGAAGGACACATTAAGGTCAGGGGCGGCTCCTCCTCTATGGCGGAGGAGCGTCGCCCACTGAGGCAAACAAAAAATAAAATGATCTTAATGCAGATCGTTTTATTTTTCGTCCTACGGCTGAGTCTTGGGGGACGGGGCCACAGCACTACAGCAGGGGAGGAGGAGTGGTGGGCCCTGCTGCAGTGCGCATGAGGGTTTGGCCGGCCAGAGCAGACACAGCGCGACATGTAGCATCAGAAAACAGCATTGATATGGTGATGCCCACAGAAGAAGCCGGTAGATAACGGAGGGTAGCGGATGGCAACAGGCCAACGTCAGTTTCTTGATGAAGTGAGGGCTACTTGAATGGCGAGAGAGACTTGAAGTAAACGTGAGACTGATCCCGAATGGAATAGAACCGCAGCGGAAGGGACGGTACGGATGCCTGCAAGAGAAGGGTGCCCCGTAGAGAGGTCACCGCAGGGAGCACAGGAATCTGGCGGTTGAGGGTAACGGCAAACCACGAGCGGGGGTTGTAACCACAATAAGGAACACTCTCCGGGTTATGTAACTAGAAAGGGCGCACTAACCCAGTAATAATGACAAAGACGAATAAGAAGGGGATAAATATGTAAGATTTTGCTGGTGTATTTTTTAAACAAGTGGATTGTATTTTAAACAGAATGTGACTAAAGCGAGATGTTCCCACCACTACCCCGGTTTAGGAGAAAACAAATTAAACTCGGGTAAGAGGAATGTGTGTAGATAAAAAGCAATTAATGCATAAAATGCACAAGTATATGCATGCACACTATAAGGTGTTCACGCCATGATGGGTGAGAAGTGTGATGAGGGTGCAATATGTGATGAGATACATGAAAAAGAACACAAAAAGAGTCCTGAATGAGGAAGCTGCATCCATGTATGGAAATCACTTTTATGAGAGACTGTTTCCTTGCAGGATGTTCCTGAGGAGAGTCTCATTACGAACAAGCAAAGCGATGGTGAGACTACATACCCCTACACATACCTGAAGAAACAAGGTACTGATAGTAGAGGGGTGTAGAGTATGCACATTAATGAGGGATCCGAATCCTGAGGAAGACCTGTTGACCCCATGGGGCATACGGTAGGCCGAAACATGTTGATATAAAAAGCACAAGTATCAGGGGGTACGGATACTTATGATCCAAAAACACCCCGCCCATACACTTTTAATCCTGCAAGGAGAAGTCCAGAATAAAATGAGGTGGACTATCCCCTCTGTAGTTTTAGACCTTGTTTGTGTTGAGGATCCTTTATCCAGACGGGACAGAGGGATCACCTCTAGTTCCTCAACATCTGACAATATAAAAAAAAAATCCTTTCTTTCCGCTCTACTCTGTACGTTGGTCTACGTCAGAGTGTTGATGCGCGCCCTATGATGAAGCATGACACAATTCAGTGTGTGAGGTCAGTATTTAAACACAAAAGGATTTTCCAATGAGAAAATCGAGCAGCTCATAGAAAGACAAAAGATCTGTTTGAATACCCCTTCCTTTCTTGTGTGTGGTTAAGTGTTAGTAGCAGGGAGGACGAAAGGAAGAGCAGTACCTCTCTCCCCCCAGTGTTGTGCGTGCGTATATGAAACCTCTAAGCCCTAACATCTGAAACTCTTCTAAAAGATACTAAACATAACAGAATTGCTAACTTCTGAGATAATCACTTGAAATCTAGTAAATTATTTGCACCCAATCCTTCCAAGTAGCTCAATACTTTGGTCACATCCCAAATCGAGTTATATCTTGAAACCAGCGGCTTTGAAATCCTTATACTCCTCATAAGTGTCTTCACCAGAACATCTTGACCGACTGTAATGCCATTGATTAGAACATGATCAGCGGCAATAGCTGATCGATGAACATTAATAGTTCTATAGGATAATCCCTTTGCAAAAATTTCAGTTAAATAATTAACTACCTCCACAATAGCCACTGAAATGGGATCAAAACCCCTCTCCACACACCAGCAAATCCATTTTTGCCATGCCAATCTATACACTTTCCTTGTACCCGTTGCCCAGGACTCCTTGATCAGATTTGATGCTCCTTGTGAAAGTCCTGGCACTTCCCAAACATGCCTGAAATTGTCCATGCCATCAACTTCAACTGACCCTCCAGTACCAGATTGTGCAATTCCCCTGTTGGACCCACCAAAAGCTCCGGAAACACCGGCAACAGAGTCGGATAATCCACCGACATTTCCGAAAGTATTGGCTACCAAACCTGAGACGTCCAAAGAGGTGTTACTAACCCCACTGTCTCCTTCCACTCGCGAACCATCACAGCTACTCAAGTTATTATAGAAAATGGAGGGAAAGCATAACCCTTGAGACCCCTCCAGTCCTGCCTGAATGCATCTATCCCCGCCAACTCTGGACGCCAACTGTAGAACATTTTCAACTGGGCATTCAATCTGTCTGCAAACAAATCCACCTGAAAAGGACCCCAAAGTTCCATCAATCTCATGCAAACCACTCCGTCAAAAGCCTAATTGCTCGAGTCCCTTTAATTCCTCGATAACCAATCTGCCTCCACATTGTTCAGTCCTGGTATAATTTCCACCTGCACTACAATGTTCTGTCTCAAGCAAGACTCCCAAAACACCTTGGCCAAATCTGCCAGTTCTCTTGATTTCGGTCCTCCTAACTTGTTCACGTATCTTACAGCAAACACACTGTCCATCTGCAAAAGAATCGAAATTTCCCCCCTGTTCTTGGTAAAACTCTTTATTGCAAAAGACCCTGCTAGACGCTCCACACAATTTATGTGTAAATCACTTTCCGCCTCTGACCATATACCTCCTGTAGATACTGTACCACCACATGCTCCCCATCCTGTCAAACTTGCATCTGATTCTATAATCTTTTCTGGCAGCGCCCCAAAAATGGCTCTCCCATATTTCTTAACCACCAACCAAGTTCCTCCTTGGCCTCCTCTGAAAGCACAATTTCCTCTGAATATATCAACCCTTGCTTCAGATGTTTGGCCTTCAATCTCTGAACAGCACAATAATTCATAGGTCCTGGAAAAATAGCTTGAATTGTAGAGGACAGCAAACCTACCACTCTTGCTTGCATTCTCAGCGAGATCTTCTCCATACTCAGAATATTTCTTATCTCCTTCCTTATACGTTTTAACTTCTCTTGTGGCAGTTTCGGTTGCCCCTCTACTGTGTCTAGCAGAAAACCTAAAAACGGAGTCACTTGACTCTGAATCAGACACTTCTTCAGTCTGTTCATCACAAACCCCAGATCCTCCAATAAGGATAGTACCATAATTGTATGTTCCAACACCTTGTATCTCTCCTGAGCCATTAAAAAAATGTGTCGTCTAGATAGTTAATCAAACGCACACCTCGTACTCTAAGATATGCAGCCACCGGCTGAAGAACCTTGGTGAAATACCAACGGGCGGAGAATAGACCAAATGGCAGGCACACAAACTTCCACATTCTTCCACCCCGCCTGAACTGAAGATATTTCTTATGGGGCTCCCAAATTGGAATTGTCAGGTATGCATCCTTTAAATCTAATCTTGTTAGCCAATCCCCTGTTTGCAGAACATCCCTGAGTAAATACTTACCTTCCATCTTGAAATGGTGATATTCCACCCAATCGTTCAAACTCTTCAGATTTATCACCGGTCTCATTCCTGTGCCCTTTTTCTCTTCTAGGAATATACTGCTCACAGAACCCTTTTGAGCTCCGCTCACCTCTACAATAGCTCTCTTTACTACCAACTCTTGAATCTCCTTGTTCACCAAATCTGTAAGTTGTATATTGAACCTTATAATTTCCAGGATATGAATCTGTACTGGTTCCTCCACATTATTTATGTGATACCCTTTCACTGTTTCCAACACCCAAGGATCTCCTGTTACCCGGGACCAATTGCTGAAAAACTGAGCAACCAGTTTTGTGGGGTAATAAAATAGTCTAGACTTACCTGATCCATGAGTGTGAGGTTCACCACGGATTCCTCTTCCTCTAGCTCTTTGTTTCTGAGGGTAAAACCCTACAGACTGATAAGAGGTTTGATATAGGCTTGGTCTAAATCCTTTAGTAAATGAGGTCCTTGTAATGCCTTGACCCCAGACAGGGAACCGACCTCATGTTTGATCGGCCCAACCAAAAATACACCTGCCAAATACTTTTTAAATCTCTCTTTGAGACTTCTGTAGCGAACTGAAAGCCCCCACATACTTTGACATCTCCTTAATAAATGCAACTCCAAACAATAGACCATAAGCCGCTAGCCCCTCCGCATTATTGGCTAGCTCAACCAACTTAGGGTCGATCTTTAGTAGGATACTTTTCCTATGCTCTACAGATATGGCGGCGTTGGCATTCCCTAAGAGACAGACCGATCTTTATATCCACTCTCTTAACTCTTCAACATTAATACAATCCTTCTTCACATAAGCTTCCTCCGCCATATCAAGAATCTTAGTTAATGGACCTGTTAAATTCAGCAGCCTGTATTGGCACATCCACAAGCCCTTATCTAATCCCTTCCTGGGACCTCGCCCTCCCTTGCCAATGAACGCTAACATCAAATCAGGAGTCTGCATAACTTTGCTAAATTCGGCCTTAGGCATTCTGATCTGAGACATAATCTATCCTCTTTAGGAATCTTTTTCCTTAACCAAGTCTGCACGTACTTTGCGACATGCGCTGCTGGTGCCCATTCTGGTGAGAGCAAATTTTTTTATCAACATGGGGTCAAAAGAATTCCCCAAAGAGGTCAGGCAAAGCACAATTCTCCCCATCTAAACTGCTCACCAAATGGCCTGATTTTTGCGCCTCATCCCTATCCTCTGTTTGTGAGCTGTTGTATCTTTTTGATACTTTCCTGGACCCTTACGCTGGTCCCCGTGTGTGTCCTTGACACTACCATGTTTCGTGCGAACACAGAAACCACTGTTACACTCAGTAAACTTCCCTCTCTTAGACTGAGTCACATTACAGTCCAATTGTTTTTGTTTCCTGCTCACTTTTCCTCCTTTCTTATTCTGAGAACCTTCCCCTGCTGACCAAAACCTTTCTTCTTCAGACATCATTCTCTTTTCTTGTAACAAAGTCTCTAACTTCCTGTCTCTTCTAACATCCAAATCTTGTGTAAATTTCTGCAACATACCACTTATCTTATCTTCCAACGGCACATCTTTACTGCCTAGATCACTTTTCTCTGCCATCTGTTTACTAGTTAAGAGTCAATTTTGACTTCAAACCAACAGCTTATTCTTTTCAAAGAATTATTTTACAAACCAATGCATATTCAACTCCTAATCCTACAACCGAAAATCTGTAAATATCTGACTAACCGATCAATTCCCACTAAAACAGTTGTTTTAAACCATCATATATTCCCAAACTGTCTCCTATTCAGGTAATGGAGCTTTGCCCAATCTACTAAAATGGCCGACTGCTCACGTAGTAAAACGTGAGGCGGACGTGCCGTACACAGTCCTTGGCATGTTCTCCTTTATCAGTCCTTTCCTCTTAAGGACTGTATTTCCAAAATAGAGATCAGACTGCCCGTCGGCGTGATGTGCGCCATGCTGCAGCCTCGCGTCTCCGCACACACCTTGATGCTGCAGAAGATGCGCTCAGCTACGAAGAAGTCACAAGCTTCTAAAGGCGCCTCGAGATACAGAACACTCGCGCCCAACGGTTAAACAACAGTACCATTTCTTTAGTTTCTTTTCTGCCAATTTCCCAAAATAACCAATGTAATGCCCCTTTATATATTTCGGCCCTTCATGACCCAATCTTTAATTTGTAGGCCTACGCATATCAGAATGTAATCCTGCACTCTCTATAAACACCCTTCATAAATCTCATGTCTTAACTTTACCAACAAAACCCTTAAGCACACTGTTCCCACATACCAAAAAACATCCTAAATTCATTCTTTACCCTAAAATACAACATATATACACATAAGCAACCAGACAGAAGCACTGTACTTATCTGCTCAAGTGGCAGCCAAAAAAAGAAGGAAGATGTCAGAGGGTTCTGGCCTTTTATTAGGTTGGAATTTTTGTTGTTAAGTGTTTTAAAGTGGCTGCTGAGTGGTAGCAATGAAAGGAGATTGCAATAATATTAGCCACCATGTCTTTAATAAAATCCAGATTTTCTGACCAAAGCTGGGGAAAATCTACATTTTATGTCAAGACCAGAGGCTAACATTATTGCAATCTCCTTTAATTGCTAATGTGTTGGTTCCGAGATGCGGTGCGGCTGCGGTGCGAAGTCCAGTTGCGTCAACGTCGAGGATCCTGTAGACAGGGCTTGCACTGCGAAGTCCGGTGTCGAGGGTGTGAGGTGCAGCAGAGGCGATGCATCAATTCCAATGAGCGGCGGTGCAGCGCGTCTTTGTCGAGGCTGGCGTCGACGAGGGATGCGAGGAGCTTCCGCCAGAAAAAGCCTTGCACAGCAACAGTTCTGAAGATTGCAGGTGGCGGTGACGATGCGAGTCTATTGGGATGGATCCAGTCCATGCGGCAGTGGCGATGTGTCGGTTCTGCCCAGGGATGCGACGCTCAGCAGAGAAGATGCGTCGGTTCAGCTGGCAAGCACCTACGGCCCACTTCCAAGGGTCCAGTCCAGGACTGGGGTGGCACCACTTGGCAGGGTAGACTCACAGATGGCAGAGTATAGGTGCAGGAGTTGGAAGCCTGTTATGTCCCTGAGGCTTCAGATCAGGAGGCCAGCCAACTAGCCCTTGAAGTCACTATGGGATCTGGGGTCAAGTGATGCAGGTCCAGTCCTTCCCACCCAGGCAAGAGGGCAGCAGGTCAGCACAGCAATGCAGGAGTCCAGCAGAGTGCAGTCCAGTATAGTGGCAGTCCTTCAGCAGCACAGCTGTCCTTGTGCCTGGCAGAGTATCCACAGGTTGAGAAGTATATTAAGTGATGGTGTCTGAGGTCCACTACTTATACCCAGTGGTGCCTTTGAAGTGGGGCAGACTTCAAAGACGTGCCTTTGAAGTGTACAGATGCCCTTCCTTACTTGCTCCAGACTCACTCCCGGGGGGTATGCAGCTCTTTGTGTGTGGACAAGACACAGTCTATTTTGGTGTAAGTGAGGTTGTGTCCAGCTCCTCCCTCCCCTACTGCCAGAGTTGGCCCATTGAGACACACCTAAGCTCCCATCGTGTATGGCTGTCTAGGAGAGATGCTCAAAGCCCAATTGCCAACTATACCGAGTCATGTAATCAGAGACCAGCTATAGGCACCAAATGGCTAAGGCAAGAAAATCCCAACTTTCTTAAAGTGGCATTTTCAGAATTGTAATTTGAAATTTGTCTTCACCATAAATTAGGTTTTTAAATTAGGATTCCAGAGCCACCAAAATTGAACTAGTAATAGCTTCTCATTTGGAAATTACACTTATAAGTTGTAATAAGGTAACTCCAATGTTATCCTATGGTAGAGACAGGTCTTGCAGAAGTGACAAACGAATGTAGGGGTTTTTCACCACCAGGACATGTAAAACTCACAAGTACATGCCAGACTTTTTAAGTACACTGCACCTTGCCCTTGGGCTGTCTAGGGCCTACCTTAGGGGTGGCTTACATGTATTAACAAGCATTGGCAAAGCCAATAGGTCTCGCCTTTATAGTGCAATACCTCAGATATGTGTTTTTGTTGCTGCAGTGTGTGCGCACTGGTGATCTGCATTTTTATTCTGATGCAACTGTTAGTGGAATATGTATTTGTAAGTGCTGTGTTGCCTTTTTCTGGGTGGTCAGTGTGTCTGTAATGTGTTTTGAGTGAGGGAGGTGTGTCAAGATCAGCACACATTAGGAGGTGTGTCTATGTGAGTGAGTAGTGAAACAGCTGTAGCTTATGACTGAGGTGCATTGGGGGAGCTGTGTTTGGGTATCACCATGTATTAGATGAAGAGCCACAGGGCAGAACTGAGGGAGGAGAGAATGTGTTTGTGAGAGCCAAGGGTAACACAAGTTTGGATAGAGGTGCACTGCGAGAGCTAAGTGTGCCCCAATACTGTAATAGCTCACAGTGTGGCAGGTCAGGATTGGAGTACATTGGAAGAGCTGAGTGTGCCCCATTAGTGTAATAACAGAGGGTGTATAAGGTCTGGATCGAGGTACTTTGGCATAGTGGTGCGTGTCGGTGTACTGTAACAACAGATGGTGTGCTAGGCCCGATTGAGATACATTGGTTGAACTGAGTGTGCCCCATATTGTATAGCAGAGGGTATGGCCCGTCCGCATTGAGACACGTTGGCAGAGTTGTGGCGTTCCACTACTGTAGGAGCAGAGGGTGAGGCGGGTCTGGATTGAGGTTGGCCTGCATGTGGATCAGTACAAAAATAGCAGAGGGTGCAACTGTTCAAGACTGAGTTACATTGACAGAGCTGTGAGCGCCCCGGAACTGAAATAGGAGAGGATGGCGCTGTGCTCCCCTGTACTGAAATAGCAGAGTGTATGGCATATCAGAATTGTGGTACACTTCCAGAGCTATGCTCCCCCCAGAACTGAAATAGCAGAGGATGCGGTAGGTCAGAAATGAGGTACACTGACAGAGCTGTGTGCACCACGGTACTGAAATTGCAGAGGGCGTGGTTTGTTAGTAATAATCAACGTTGTCTGACTCTGCTAATCGCCTCAACTGTTTCTGATTGGAAATGATAGTAGGTGAAGAATCAAGTAATATAAATTCACTATTCCAGTATGCCCCTTAACTATTATCGAATGCACCGCCCTATACGTCTACATATCGTTTCTCATTCAAAAACTAGTCACCAATAAATGCATTTAAATATATATGTTCACCCAGGACAAACCGGGGGTACTGACATTTAAATATATATGTTCACCCAGGACAAACCGGGGGTACTGACATTTAAATATATATGTTCACCCAGGACAAACCGGGGGTACTGACATTTAAATATATATGTTCACCCAGGACAAACCGGGGGTACTGACATTTAAATATATATGTTCACCCAGGACAAACCGGGGGTACTGACATTTAAATATATATGTTCACCCAGGTCCCAGGACAAACCGGGGGTACTGACATTTATACTGACATTTAAATATATATGTTCACCCAGGTCCCAGGACAAACCGTGGGTACTGACAACACGGTTAACAGAATGACAAAAGAAATCTCCAACCATCAGCTTTAAAGTGCTAACAGAAGAAGCAAAGCTCTCAAGTCATGGACAGTTCCCGTTCCAGAGCAGCAACTGCAGGGGCTCCGCTCTTCTGCGCCACAGGCCAGATTAACCGGCCAAATCACCACAGCAGCGCTATACTCGGCGGAGAGCTGGATGCGGTAAACTACACCGGAGTGCAGCACCCGGATCAGAGACCGTAAAACGCTTTCATTACACAATGCTGGCGCAAGGTCGGACTGTAAATACTGTATTTGATGCTAGTGCCTGTTGTTTGCCCTTTAAAAAGCATCGGCAAAGCCAGTAGACATCACTCGATTGTGCTATGGTATGTTATGGAAACACAGGCGTGCGCGCATGTTTGAAGTGGTGGCAGCAGTTTATTTCTAGAATAAACTGTAGCACGTGCGCCTCCTAGTGGACTCCCACGAGTACTGTCGAGCAACAGCAAGCAGAGTGTGCCCTGGTGGGAGGCTCAAGTCCATTTACTTCCTTGTTTACCTCACCAGCGGAAGCCGAGCCACTGGCAGCCGGAATCCAGGCCCTTTGATCATTTGATGCTTTCAATCGATTTTATTCTTCTTAAGACATGCCTTCAATTTACAGGGCAGAACCTACAGTGGGGCCACTGTAATTATGCTGCAGGGTTCAATCAAATTATGCGGCGAGAAAGGGCAGGTTATACGGACAAACACTGCACGTGTTGTGGTAGTATTACTTCATTATTTCATAATTTTAGCACATTTTAACACTGTATCGGCAAAGGTTTCACCTCGCTAATACTCGTTCAATACCTAGATACAGCAATAGGCAACTGAGATGTGAACGGTCAACCTTTGCAAAGGGTCTCCCATTGCGCAGGTAACACGAGTGGCAGTGAGTTTAGTAACTTTTGATCCGTTTGTGCTAGAAATATTTTTGAGATAATTTCTTCAGATTATGCAAAAAATTACGGATTACGCGGTAAATGCGGCAAATCCTTACTTATGCAGAAAACACAGCGGCTGCAGAGTCACATAATTCCAATGCACCTGCCTGCAGAATGCAATATACGCACACCGGTATGGATGGGTGCATAACTCAGCAGAGAGGGGTAAAGGAAGTGAGCATCTATTCTCAGACCTAAAGGTACTTGAGGACAGACTTATCTTGTGGAATGCCTGCGCATACCCACGCCCTACTATAGGTTATTTGTGGCCTCAATGACACATAACAGCATGCGCCATTAAAAAATATAAAACATATTGGGGGGAGGAGTTGGCCTAACGGCTAGGGCGGTCGACCTCGAATCTGGGGAACCTGGTTCGAGTCTCGGCAATGACGCTGAACATCCTGGGCAAATCACTTAATCTTCCCGTGCCTAACAAAAATGAATGTGTCCTCATGTAACGCAACTGGTGCTATGTAAAGGGCTCTGATACCTGATACCGGGTCAAGTTCGCGCTATATAAAACTCAGTCAAAAAAATATATATATATTGGCGTGTCTTTTGAGTGCAAAACTGCACACAGAATCTGTATTGTGGTCAGTTAAAACAGAAACTTATCACATTGGGTGGACACATGCAGACAACCATAATCTCTCCACAGCAACTTTTCAAAACGTCACCCAACGGAGATATTTCTGCACTGCACCATTGCACCTCTAAAGCAATCAAGTTGTCCCAGGCAGGTATAACGCGGTCAGCCAGTACCGGCTTATCGGGTATCACCATTTGCATTTTGGTGTGTGTAGTTTTACTCCTCTGGTAGTTAATGCACGTCTAAAAGCACCAGAATGTAAAGCGGGGGAAAGAGGGCACCTGGCTCAGGCTCGACCTAAAAAGGAAGGTTTGGGCCTGCCAAAAGGTTTATTTGCATGATCGAAATGGCAGGTTAAACTGCACACACAGGCTCTGTAATGGCAGGCCTGAGACCTACTTGAAGGGCTACTCAAGTGGGTGATACGATCAGTGTTGCAGGCCCACTGTAGCATTTAATTTACAGGCCCTGGGCACATGTAGTGCTGCTGTGCTAGGGATTTATACGTAAATTAAATGTGGCAATTGGGTATAAGCCAATTTAACATGCTTAAGGAGAGAGCACAAGCACTGGTTAGCAGAAGTAAATTGCACAGAGCCCTACAGCCAACAAAAACGAATTCAGCAAAAAAGGAAGGAAGAAGGCAAAAATGTTTGGAGATGACCCTGCAGAAAGGGCCATTTCCAACAAGGGGTCTAGAAATGGTTGGATTGTTGTCTATGGTCAATATTGCCTTTCACTTTTTATCACCTTTTGTCTGCTAAGTAGTAGCTGAGAACAGCCAAAGATGTGCAAATTTAATAAGCCAATAATGGTCTACATGTTATAAAACAAGTGGCATGCAGTGCTATAGTACCAATCTATCACAAAATACTCAAGGAGGCAGATCTACTTTGTTTATAAGTTGTATGATCTCGGTGTAAGAAGAAGCAGATTGCTTCTCCATCTGGGTGCATATCCTGAAAACTCACCTTACACCCTTAAAATGAGTTTCACACTGTGGCTTGGTTAAAATCTTGATCCACAAGATCTGACCAGGTTACTCAATACTGTTTCGGCTCAACTGGCTGAGAAAAGTATTCCAATTAGTTTGAATTGTCCATAAGTCTATATATAAAGGCTCTCGCAACTATGTAATTGATAAACTGACCTTCTCCGGTGGTTCTTGAGCTCTCTGAAGTGCGACTCTCCTGACCTGGAATCGCCTGCCTAAAAAAAGAAATCACGAACACTAAATTAAGATTTTTCAAGAAGTGGACAGAGTTGTGACTTCATTTTCCACCTTTATTAGGACCAATCAATCATTTAGCACCTCCAAGGGAGAGCTCAAAGCCCTGCTTTTCCAATACTACTTGCAAGAGGCAATGTCTGTGAGAATCGGGTATCTCGTCTTGAACAGTGAATCATGGAATGGGATTTTTTTTACTGGAGGTTCTGATGTCTCCATTTAGTGTAACTTTATGAACGTGAGCTTTAACTTACCACGGGCCACCATGGTTTGTCACGCTAAGGAAATCCTGTGCCTGACCAGGGTTGCGTAAACCTTTGGTTTCTAAGAACCCCCAGTGAATCATGTGGTAAAGTAATCCTGGCAGAAAGGTACCACCACAGGAATGATGAAGAAAGTAAGTCAGCAGATAAAAATCCAGAAAGTATTTATTTTAAGATCAAAGTAATAAGGAGCCCACAGCAGCAGGTCTGATAAGCACAGCAGCCAGGCAGAAACTGACATCACCGTCCTGGACACTTGTATCAATAAAGCACAGTTAACTTTGAAAGGAAACATGCATCCGCACGCAGACAAAGGCATCTGCATGCCAAAGGAAAATAGAATACAGACAACACTGCCATTCTGGTGCGCGGGGAATGCTGGACGCGTGAGTGGTGGGTAACATGGAACACCACTCACGCGCGTGCACTGGCTGTGCGCGAGAACGTTTACAGAAAAGCAATAGGCATGGTACAACAAATCACTACTGGAAGCCGGGGGCATCGGCCGAAGCAATTTCTACAATGTGAACTTCAAAGCAGTGCACAAAAATACGGAAACAAGTATACACCTAATAAATACACAAATTATTAAATTAATTTTATTCACAAACACAAAATATACAAAAATCAAAATTTTAATGGGCAGATTGGAGCTTTTCAAAATGTAGCTTTATATCTAAAAGAGGAAGCCAAAATGGTAGGCTGTAATTTATCACTTTGTTTTTGCTCTTATTTATTTATTTAGAAAGTTTTATAAAGCGTGAACATGACCCTTACGGGTATCAGAGCGCTGTACAAAAGGCGAGAGCATGAATAAACTCCGTACAATAGAGGTCAACACAGTGAAACAACAAGGAGTACACAATCCAGATCAGGGACCTGGTATAGGGCCACACTAGAACAAATTCTCCTAGGGTGTAAAATATTTCCTGTAACATTCAGCAAAACAAACACAAGTGAGCTCGACAACATTTTTACAACATAGTAAAATAGGTGACAAAACTGTAGGGTGAGGGCCCTAGGGTAGCATAACAATTGACAACCAAATATAAAATAAATGGAGAACGATATGTTGGAATAAATGTCAAGTCTGTCAACATGGGGACATGTAAAAAAGAACACGATGAAACAGTTAGTGATCACTCAGGAAATCAATTTGGCCTGTTTCTTGAAGTAGGCAGTGGAAGGATTGGCTCTAATCTCAGTAGGAAGAGCGTTCCAAATTCTAGGCGCAAGGCCAGAGAAAGCACGTTTGTACGTACTTTTCTTCTTGAATTTGGGCGGTTTCAAGAGAAGTGTGGACGTACTTGTTAAGTTCCGACCCGAGCCAGAAAGAACAAGCTTGTTCGCCAGATAGGCCGGAGTTTTGTGATGCAAGGCTTTTTGCGTGAGGCAAGCTATTTTAAAACGAATCCTCGCTTCAATAGACAGCCAGTTAAGCTGCACAAGGTCTGGTGTAATGTGATCGTGTTTTTTGGAGCCTGTGATGAGCCTGGCCGATGCGTTGTGTGGCTCTGAGAGGGGCCAATCTCGCTTTAGGCAGCCCCGCAAGGGTCACCAGACCATATTCAAGACGAGAGATCACCAGGGATTGTACTGCAGGCTGTATGTCTTCGGTCGGAAGGAAAGGTTTGATTTTCTTGAGGGTGTTAAGATGAAAGTTGGCACCCCTAGTAGTGGCACTGATTTGAGCTTGCATTTTAAGGAATTTGTCCAAAGTAATGCCTAACGATTTAGCGGAATCAACCACGTGAGGGGTGCAGTTCAGGGCTGTGATTTGCTTTAGCCAGTCCAGGGTAGGTGCAGAGTGATTGTGTGGGGCAATCAGCAGGAATTCAGTTTTGAGGGTATTCAGTAAAAGATGGTTCTGGGCTAACCATTGTTGCGTTTGCAAAAGACCCTCATTTAAAGTTTTAATGTCATCTAGAGAGGAGACCTTCAAGTAAAGTTGCGTGTCATCCGCATACATGTGGTAGTGAATGTTAGATTGGTTCAGAATGACAGTGAGAGGTTCCATAAAAAGGTTGAAGAGCGTGGGCGAGAGTGCGGATCCTTGCGGAACTCCAATCCTGACCTGGGTACTGGAAGCAAGGGACTTGTTGAGTTTAATCCTTTGTGTGCGGTTATGTAATAACAATGTAAACCACTTTAGGACCGGTCCCGCTAGACCCATCCTACGTTGAAGAAGATTAATCAAGGTTTCATGTTTAATGGTGTCGAATGCAGAAGACAGGTCCAGAAGGATCAGAAGACAAGGGACATTTTGATCCAGGGCTTTCAGGGCGTCATCCACAATGTGCGTTAGGGCAGTTTCAGTACTATGCCCTGCTCTGAAACCGGTTTGATAGAGGCCCAGTAGTTGAAATTTCTCTATATGATTGCAGAGCTGCTTGTGGACGCATTTCTCGAGCAGTTTGGCTAACGTCATGATGTTAGAGATAGGTCTGAAGTTGTTGGGATCAGATAAATCCGAGTTGGGCTTCTTAGGGATGGGAGTGACTTGCCCAATTTTGAGGCAATCCGGGATGCTCCCCTGCAGGAGAGATTCCTGAATAATCCGCGACCAAAGAGGCAGAATGGCCAAGTTGAGGTCTTTAAAAAATTTAGCAGGAAGAGGATCATTGAAGTTATTGGCCGGTTTTAAAGTTGCCATATCGTGGAGTAATTATGTGCTAACTTTCAGGATAAAGGAATTCCAAGAGGCGTCATTTTTGGGAGAACAACCGAAAAAAGAGGAGACTGCCGAGGGAACCCCAAGCTCCTCTGGAGATGTGGTGAGGATTAGGGTCGGCACCATGGGAGTGACAGGTTGGAGCTCCAGTTCAATTTTCCTAGTTTTTTCAGAGAAGTGCACTGTGAAGTCCTCCCCGCTAGGCAGCGCAGTCCTGGAAGACAGGTTTAGGTTGGAAGTGTGGTTCGCTTGCTGTTTGATGATTTCAAATAGCATCTTGGGTCTATTTTTAGCGCCGTCCAGCTGCGCCCTGAAATGGTCAGTTTTAGCAATGCAGATTTTTTTATTGTAAGCGCTTCTCATTTTCCTTAGCTGATAGAGGCTGGTGGTGGAAGGCTCGTTTCTCCAGGTCCTCTCTAGAAGCCTAAGTTTATGGCGTTCGTCATTTAGGGAACCATTAAACCAAGGTTTGGAATGTTTGAGAGGAATCCTTTTAAGTTGTTTCGGCGCAATGGTGTCAAAGATATTAGCCACAGTACTAATGTAATGATCAGAAAGATCATCCAGGTTAGTCGTGTTAGGGGGCGGCTGAAGTCTATTCATAGTGATGGAAGTAAGAGCATTGATGTTGACGTCTCTCATGTTGCGAGACCATTGTTTCGCTTTAAGAGGTTGTCCCTTTCTGCTAGTGGTCTTTTCCAGTATGTGGAAGGCAATTTGATGATGATCCGACCAGTCGCATGGTAGGATGTCACTCATTTGAATGAGATTGTCTCTAGCAATAATGAGGTCGAGGGTGGCGCCTTTGTTGTGTGTGGGTCCTTTACAGAACTGAGAGAAGTTGAGATCGGAGAGGAAAGTCTTAAAGGAGCTGATTAAAAGATCATTGGAGTCATTCCAATGGAGATTAAAGTCTCCAAGGAAGATATGGTATAGTTGACCCGAACCTGAGCTAATGAGCTCCATGATTTGCTCTATGAAGATCAAGTTGTCACCCGGAGGATGGTAAATCGTGTGAAGCACACAGACAATCTTGCCTTTATTCCAGATTTCTGTCATAAGTAGCTCACAGGAAGATAGCGGAGCCTTCTGAGATTGCTTTATGTTTAGGCTGGAGCGATGAATGCAGGCTCTTAGTGTGTGCTCTCTCTTTATCAGAGCATATCAGAGATTCAATGGAGGCCACTTATTCTCCATGCTAGATTCTGTTTGCTGTATTTGTGCTTCTTCCATGAATCAAACTTATGATACCTAATAATTTTTAGCCTCCAGTTTCAAATAACTTCACACTCACAGTGCTTTAAATTTTTCAATTTTCAATTTTTGCTTTTTATGTATAAATACTTGAACACTCTCTTAATATTTAATTTTCTGAACAGTTGAGAACCCACAGAGTGGGTTTTGCAGACCCCAGGTTAAGAACCGTTGTTCTAGACAACTTCATCAGGCTGGACCCTGAAGATTAGGAATCATGATTACCTTCTGAGCACATCTTGGTGCAGGCGGCAGCACTGTGTGTACCATCATGATCCGTATTTGTGCACACATATGTTAAACTTGTAATGGCTCTGAGACCTGACGGATCTGGTTCATACCATACAACACTTATAATAAATCAAAGGGAATACCTCTCAGGCGTCGGACTAGAAGCTTCCACTGGTAACGCTGGGATGAAATATACCTACGCATGTGACTCTCTCATGGTCCGGGTTTATGTCAGACGTTCTACAATAATGATAATTCTGAGAGCCAGTGTGTTCACAAAATCATTTTATATCGTTTTCTGCCTACTCAGGGAGCTGAGACTCGAGCTGCTTACAAGTTCACTAAGTGAGCATGTTTTCTCAGGTTCAAGAATTGGTAGCGGAGCTGAAAGCCCCTGAGAACAGTATTACTGATTGCAAAAAAGATCAGCCAGAGACCTGTAAAAATCATAAAGAGGACTTTTCCCCAAAAAGATCCGACATCATGTAACTGTAAGGTCTTTCCCATGAAAACAGAAACTAAATAATTTGTTGTTGTGGGTTTATTTTTTTTATTGTCGGGAAAGCAGGGGTATGCAAAATTTGCACAATTACCCGTAATTACATGAAGCGCAACCACAGCATTTGGCGCTTTATTTTCGAGGGAAGGATGTATTTTGCGCTAAATTAATATTGCAATAACGCTGGCTCTACAACCAGCAGCCACTCATAACCGGGTCTGGTGGCTCAGTGGACTAATGCGTCCACTGTAGGGGCCTATGTTTGACTTCATGGTCACAGGTTCACATCCCAGTGGATCCACTCAGCCTTTCATCCTTCTGAGTTCGATAAAATGAGTACCATTGAGTTGGGTAACTATAAACATCTGTTATCAGGTGCCAAAATACCCGTTGAGGTGAGCGTGCGCTTTATAAATACACATGTTATGTTATGATTGTTTACATTGCTGCTGTGCTCTCCTGATGTGGCATAAAAGCGTAATTTTGGGAATTTCACTTAGCAAGTGTAATGCAAAGTTACCAAAATTGCACAAGATTACACCTGGATAATGTCAACCTCACCCAGGCGTCTACAGATCAATCTACTTAATGTTCCTATGTATATCACACTGGAAATGATGGTGATTCTTTACTTATGTGTGCGCAGGATATTGTTATCGAACACACCTACATGCTGCGTCAAGTTGGGTCCAAGTAGGTGGTGCTTGAGGATATTTGCTTTCCACCTTTGCCTATTTACTCGTGTGTTACAGCTGACTTAGCTGATCAGATAACAAGCCACATTAGGTCTAGCTTGTCAGTGCCTCTGTCTGCATGACCTATTGTTGCTAATTCTTGAAAATATTGAGTGTGCTTTGGCTCTGCAAAGAGGAGTATTTCCTTGCCACTTCATTCTATTGGTTGTTATATTATTTTCCTGTCATAGAATGCTTCTATTGCAATGCATGAAGGACTGTTTTACACCTCAAAAGTGCAGAAAACTGTAACAATAAATTATTTATCTCATTCATGTAAGGTATACAGAAGGCATCCCTTTACTTTTTCACTGCAGCAGGCTTTTTTTTTTTTTTAAAACATATTTTTATTGAACAATATAACCGTTCCAGTTAGATACACAGCACATAGCGGTTCGTCATACAGTTTTCTTTTCCCATTATGTCGGGGGTATTGGTGTGTTCGTACAGTAAGGGCAGAGATCTTACATAGTCCAACACAGTGTACGTGGATTCATTTAAGCGCTTGGATCCTCACCCTCCCGGCCACACTCCATTCTAGGATCTATATTTCTCCCAGGGGCCCCATATCTTTTCCCACTTCTTGGGGCATCCTCTGCTCTCATACACCACCCTCTCTGCCAAGCGGCCCAAATCCAAACCCGTTTCCCAATCGGCCACTTTGGGAGGTATCCGTGCACCCCACAGCCGTGCTATGTTATGGTTAGTGACCCCGGCGGCTAGCATTAACCATATTTTTGTGTGCGTGGGCCATCTATCCTCTCCAGTAATACCCAGCAAGAGCCAACGTGCCTCCACTTGGATGTGAGTCCCCACCACCCCCGACATCTCTCCGGCTATTTTTATCCAGTACCGTTGTATTACTGGGCACTCCCATAAAATATGGAAGAACGTACCGGGCAAGCCACAGCCCCTAACACAGAGGTCCGACTCCGCCGTCCAATCCTATGCTGAAGTGTGCGGGGATAGTATGCTCTGTGCAGGATACGTAACTGAATCAGTCTGAATCTGGCCCGAATAGCAATTTCTCTGGGACTCTGTATCGCTTCCTGCCAGTCATCATCCTCCAATATGCCAATGTCCACTTCCCAGTTCGCCGGAAGTGGTCCGAGGGGGTAAGGTAGATTATTCATTAACTTCTTGTATGTAAGGGAGATTGCTTTATCAGGGATTGGGTCTAATAACAGTCGGTCTTCTAATGGGGCGTACTCGGGTATAGTTTCACCGTCCTTGATGTGACACCTCAGTGCATGTTTTAATTGAATGTACCTTTATTGCTCCGTATCTGCCAATTGATACTCTCTTTGAAGGTCACTAAAGGTACTCATTCTATCTCGCTTCCATATATCCCCAAGAGTGTCAATACCTATACGACTCCAGCAACGAAATCCCCTCAATCGACCCACCTCTCTCAGCCCATTACTGTGCCATAGTGGGTTCTGTTGGGTCAGCTTGTCCTTCCACCCAAGCGCCTTGGTGGCTTCGCACCATGCTTGTACCACCATCTGAGTGTGCGTCGGAAGCAGCCTCCTCCCTCTACTCTGATACAACGCTGAAGGGTACCCTGTAGCTCTCATGGCCTGGCAGTCCACTCTGTATGTGGGCTCAGACTGTGGTGCGAAGACCCAGCCATTGATATTTATAAGTTGGGATGCTAAATAGTAATTCGTCATATCTGGTATAGCAAGCCGGCCCTGGTATACCCCCCTCTGGAGTTTGCGAAGGGCAATTCGCGGCGTCCCACCACCCCAAAGCAGGGTGCGCTGCTCGCCTTCAATGGTACGGAAGAGAGTGTCCGGTAGCCTATACGGCCTGTTTTGTATCACATAAAGTAAGCATGGCAGGGCCATCATTTTAAACAATACTGCCCGACCCATAAGGGTAATTGGGAGTTGACGCCAGTTGGCAATATCCTCACGTAGTCTTACCATTTGCGCCTGAATATTCATGCGCATAAATTCCTCCAGGGAGTGTGAGATCCAGATTCCCAAATATTTAAATTTGTCCTGTTGTATTAGGGCCGCGCAGTCGGAAGTGAGTGGAGAAAGCACTCCAGAGAGGTTAAAAACGAGGGATTTATCCCAATTTATCTGATAACCCGAATAGGTGCCAAATAACCGTATTACATTAATGAGTCAATGGAATGTCTGTCTTGGTCTGCCCGCATAGAGTAAAATATCATCGGTATACAGTGATAAGCGCTCCTCCCACCCATGTCCACACCTCTCACTATCGGATCTCCCCTGATCCACGCCGCCAGTTGTTCGAGCGCCAACGCGAAAAGGATGGGGGATAAAGGACAGCCCTGGCGTGTACCCCTGTGCAGTGGGAAGGACCTAGAAATCATCCCATTCACCTGAACCCGGGCGCAGGGGTCACGGTAGAGAAGGCGAACCCACGCCACAAAATTGGGGCCCAGGCCGAATGTAGCCAGTACAGCCTGGAGGTAGGGCCATTCGATACTATCGAACGCCATGCATGCGTCAAGTGACAGCAGCGCCACGGGTTCGTCTGGATTAGCCGCCGTGGCCTGCATCACCCCATATAAGCGGCGGAGATTAAGTCGAGTATTACGCTGGGGCATAAACCCGGTTTGGTCCGGATGGACCAACGAGGAGACCACCGGCACCAGCCGGTTCGCCAACACTTTTGTTTCAAATTTAAGTAAAGAGATGGGTTGGTAAGATCCGCAGAGCTCTGGGGGTTTATTCTTCTTAGGGATGACCACCACCGTGGCACTACGTAGATCTGGGGGCAGACAGCCCTCCTGTTGGGCTGCGACAAACATCTCTAGCATGGGTTTTGCCACGACGGTTGCCACACATTTAAAAAGTTTGGCAGGCAGCCCATTTGGGCCAGCCGCCTTACCCGATTGGAGGTCCTTAATAGCCCCTTCCACTTCCTCCACCGTGAAGTCCCGATCAATGTCCTTCCTATCTTTCTGCGTCACCATCGGTTGATGCTGATTGATAAACCTGCTCATAGTACACCGCAAACTCCTCCGCAATGTCCAGAGTGAAGAGTCCTCCCTGTACTTGTTGTGATTCCCGCTACCCAGTCTCGATCCCTGTCTCGCTTCTCCAACCACGCAATGAGCTTATTTGCTTTTTCACCTACATAATACAGCCTCCTCTGCGTGGCCACCGCTTGTTGACGTGCTGCGTCCTCCCATAAGTCCCTGAGTTCCTTCTGTTTAAGGCGAAGCCGTCGTAGCATCCCCGGAGTGCACTGCGCCTCCCGCGCCATTTCCCCCTCCATAGCCTCAATTTCTCGCTCCAAATCATCGCACCTTGTGCGATCCTGCTTCCGTTTTATACCCACCTCTGCCTGGATATAGCCCCTGATCACTGCTTTGTATGCTTCCCAAAGTGTACAGTACGAGTCAACAGACCCCGTATTCTCATCAAAGTATCGTTTAGTACGTTCCCTGAGCTTGCCCCGAAAGTCTGTATCTTTTAAATGCCAGGGTGCAATACGAGGGGGAAGTGTAAAGTCCCTGATAGGGCCATGGAACATAATCTCTACCGGGGAGTGGTCAGATATACCCCGTGCCATGTGATGTGCGCCATTGAAGTGTCCCACTTGAGTGCATTGTGTAAAAATATAGTCTAGTCGAGCCCCGCTCCATGCGCAGCAGAGATATGTGTGTATTACCTACTGGAGGGATTGTACAGTCTCCACAAGTCTGATAGTCCCATCGCGGAACTGAACGTCCGCAGTGGCCCTGCCTCCTCAGTTCTAATCTGTCGCGCAGTCCTGTCCCACTCCTGGGACATCACATCATTCATGTCCCCACCCAGTACTAGCACCCCGGTCGGCATGTTCAACAACGTCGTGCTTAACTCAGGGAAAGTATTGGTATGAAGTCTAGGGGGAAAGTATCGGTATGAAGTCTAGGGGGAATATATGCGGAGCATAGATTAAGCTGTCGGCCTTCCCACATCCCTGCAAGGGCCACAAACCTCCCCAGTGGATCCCGCCAAACACAGTCCTGTCCAACTCCTGGGACATCACATCATTCATGTCCCCACCCAGTACTAGCACCCCGGTCGGCATGTCCAACAACGTCGTGCTTAACTCAGGGAAAGTATCGGTATGAAGTCTAGGGGGAATATATGCGGAGCATAGATTAAGCTGTCGGCCTTCCCATGTCCCTGCAAGGGCCACAAACCCCCCCAGTGGATCCCGCCAAACACGACCCAGGATAAACGGAACCGTATTTTTCACCAGGATCGCAACACCCCTGGAGCCTGATGTAAAGCCTGCGTGTGCTCGGAGGGTATAACCAAACCGATTCAGTGCCAGGTAATGGTGGCCACGCAAATGCGTTTCCTGAAGTAGAACAAGGTTGGGGGAATGTCTACGTAGGTATTGAAGGACCGCAGTCCGCTTGATTTTGTCCCCCAGCCCATTCACGTTCCACGACCAAAGTTTCAACGACTTCGTGTGTTGGCTGGCCATATAGACAGTCGGTAACATGCATGTTGCCCACACGCATTCAGAACCCACCCAAACCCACTCGGATCCCAGAACCATCCTCCCTTGCCTACCCGCCGTTGTGGATCCACAGCTGCAACATAAAAGACTTCAAACATTGCACTTAACGTATAATATTTAAAACAAATAACCCTTTCAAACGCCCCCCTCCCTGCAGTACTGCACAGTAGGCTTAAAACTACCCACCACCCCAATTTGCAGAGCACCTGCCGCCCACATTGGCTCATTTAATCTAAAGTGGGGCACATGGTCCAGCCTCCACTCACCCAGCGTCCCTGAGTACTTGAGCCTAGTTAAACAGTTCCATCAAGTCCTTTCAGCATACTTGCGTAAGTGTCCTCGGAATCTCATAGGAGATCCCAGTTGGTCTGCTTGCCCTTCCGCCATTCATCAACGCCTGTAGTGGTCTAGATTACACCCAAATTGGTGAGAGCTCCAAAATTTTGTCATCTGTACTCAGCCTGCAGTTGTTCATTACTCACAAGTATTGCCTTCCTGTGGAGTTCGCTCGACGCCAGCACCAGACTTACTCACTGGCCCATGTTCTTGCCTAGGTCTGTTTGTCTGCCCACGCTGATCCCGATGCGACCGATTTCCTGCCGTGCGCCAACCGTCCAACCATTCCCAGGTTTCCTCCAGGCTGTTGAAAAACCACACCTTTCCTCCCGCCTCGACTTGCAGTTTGGTGGGAAACAACATCGCGTATTTGAGATCTTTTTCACGCAGCGCCCTTTTAACTTCAAGGAAACTACGGCGTTGTTTTTGGACCTTCAGCGTGAAGTCTGGGAAGAATGTTATTTTGTTATTTTCCAGTTGGACCGGGGGCGCACAGCGTGCCATTTGCAATATAGCATCTCTGTCCCGAAAATTGAAAACGCGCGCAACAATAGTTCTAGACGGCGCCCCAGGTCTCGGTCTCCCCCCTGGGACTCTGTGCGCCCGCTCGATTGAAAAGAACTGGGAGAGGCCCTTGGGCTGCAGGTGCTTTGTTATGAGCTCGTCAACAAACAGGTCCGTCGCCTGGCCCTCAGCCCGCTTGGGCACGCCCAAAATGCGCACATTGTTGCGTCGGGCCCTGCCCTCGTAGTCGTCCAATTGGGCTTCCATCCTGCTAGTGCTGGCTTTGAGTTCTTTGACCTGTTTTTTAAGCATGGTTGAGTCCTTATTTAGTTCGATAGTTGTGGCTTCCACCTCCTTGATTCTAGCGTTCATGTTGTGGATGTCCGCCCTGATCAAGGAAACTTCGGACGATACACTGTCCATCCTGGCCTCCAGGGAGGTCCGGACCGTTGTAATGGCTAACATTATATAATTGAGGGTCAGATCAGTTTGTCTGTCGACCGCTATTGTGGTGTCATGAGCACCCTCGGGACCCTTATCCTTTGCGTCTTGTCCTTTCTGCCATGCATATTTGTCAGGTTTTGCAGCAGGCTTTTTTAATGTTTTATTCCGATGTATACTTCCTCACCTATTGACTACCCCCAACCTCCAGACTGGATCCAGCTATTTTCTCAGTAATTCCCTTGCGTGCCAGCAGGTGGCGTGCAGCTCCATCTCGGGTCCATCTCGCCCCAGAAGTGATGTCGGGCCCACATATATTGGCCATCCCTTCGCGTTGACATCAGTTCCTTTCTTTCCATGCCTTTCCGACTTGGATCTGAAGTGAGCTCCATTGCTTTTTAAGCTAAATTTTAACAGTTGTGCAAAGGACATGTCTCCCCCTAAAACTACAGCTTTTAAACCCTGAAAGGATTGCCATAAACAGTTGTCAATGATGGACCCTCTCGAGGTCTGTTTTGACACATCTCCTAACACTGGTCCCAACTCTCCATCTGGACCATACACAGAAGAATCTGCATTTTTTTGTAATGGTCATCAGGAGTGCTGCAGAAGTCCTCAACCCTCACCTGTCCTCAGTGGAGGTCAAAACAAACATCCTTACGAAAGTTCTGCAGCCAGAGTAGACTTGGCCAGTGCAGCTTCTGCCTTTAAACAAGGCCCTCACCAACACCTTGGTGGGCACTTGGACTAAACCAGGATCTTGTCTCTTTATCAACAGACAGATTGCAAGGTGTTGCAGACCTGCTTCGGGGATCCATCTTTCCTCCTCCATCATCCTGCACCAGAGAGTCTTGTAGTACAAGCATCTGCAAGCAGGTTAAACCCTAACTCATTTCCAACCACACCTCCAAACAAAGAATCTAAACGCATGGAGACCTTAGGGAAAAGAATGTTCTTCTCTGCCACCCTCGCCCTTAGATCCATTAAGTCGAGTTGCCTCCTGGGGCGTTACTACCACGCATTGTATGACGGGTCTTGCCTGCAGTCCCTGATGACATCTGGGCCAATTTAGCACAGATGGTACAAAATGGCTAAGACACAGCAAATGATGTCACAGGTCAGGCCTGGACACTACAGTCTCTTTGGGTAGGGCAGTTTCTATTAGGGTGGTGCTTCAGCACCACACATGGATAAGATCCACAGGCTTCTCAAGTTATTTCCAAGTATCACTGATGAATTTGCCATTTGATGGGACCATCTCTTTGAAACAAAACAGACTAGGCCGTGGAGCGCTTTAAAGAAACAAAATCTGCAGCATGCTCCCTTGGCCTTTCAGCTTGCATCTATGCTGCTGTTTCCCCAGCAATATCACCCTTTTTGAGGCTTTGAAAGGGGTATTCACTAAAGGCAATATCAAAAAATACCTCCACAACAGCAGATCTCCCAATCATTTTGAGTAAAGGTCTAGGATTCAGCTAACAGCATCCAGTACCTGCAGGGCAATGCACTACCCAGTCCCCCATCCTCCCCCACTCCAAAACCCCTTCAGTTTGCCCTCGGCAGCACATTGGTGGCAGAATAAGTTATTACCTCCACGGGCGGCAGATCATCACATCGGCAAAATGAGTGCTTCAAATCGTCTAGAGTGAATATGTCCTACATTTCCTATCCACCCCTCCATACATTCCTCTTATACCACAACAGCTTCCAGAGGACCACTTGTCCATCTTACGAAAGGAAGTTCAGGCTGTCTTGGACAAGGGAGCCATAGAGAAGGTGCTGCCTTCAGAAGTAGGGACTAGTTGCTTTTCCTGTTACATTCTGGTGCTGAAAACAACAGAGGACTTCGTCCTATTTTAGATCTTTACCCTGTGAACTTCTTCCTCAAAAAGGAGAATGTCAAGATGCTCACCCTGGCCCAAGTTCTGTCTACCCTGGATCCATGTGACTGGATGGTGGCGTTAGACTTACAGGACGCCTATATTTACATCCCCGTCCTGCAGTCCCACAGGTGTTACGAATGGTTCAGGTTTGCCACAAGCACTTATATTGTTAACCCTAAATACATTGCTGCCCTTTGGCCTCCCCAGTGAATCTTGGGTGCTCACAAAAAGTATGGTGGTGGTCACTGCTCATCTTTGGAGGTTGGGAAACCTGGAAGACAGTGTTCCTCATTGCAATCATGTCAGCTCGTCATGTGAGTGAGTAGCAAGCATTATCTGTCCAGCAACCGCATACACCTTTTTTCCACACAAAATAGTGCTGAGGACGAAGGAAGCTTTTTTTCTGAAAAGGTGTACTGCCTTTTCATAACAGCAGTCTAGTACCCTGCCGGCGTTCTTTGCCCCACCACATCCACCCTGGATGAACAGAGACTCCATTGCTTGGACCCAAAGTGACCCTGAGCTTTCATATTGATTACACAAAGGACCATTGCGCAGATGATCAGCTGTTTGTGGAGTTCTCTGGGACAGAGAAGGGCAAAGCAGTGCAGAAACAGAGCATCTCTAGATGTATTATGGTTTGATCTGCTATGGACTGGCTAGAAACAGCCTCCCGAAGGTCTACGGGCTCATTCAATCAGAGCCACAGCTGCTACCACCGCGCTTGGGTTTGGAGTACCTGTCTTGGACACCTGCCAGGAAGCTACATTGGTGCCCGTTCACAAATTTCTACTGGCTAGATAGCAAGGTCAGCGGGAGGGACATTTTGATCTGAGACATTCCACAGACCCATCACCTGTGAAGGTGGTTCTGTGGAAAGAAGTATCTATCAGAAGAACAAGTTACTTACCTTTTGTAATGCTGTTTCTGGTGGGTACTCAATCTAACCGCAGATTAGTAATCCTTCTAGAATGTGCTTTTGTCTTAATTGGAAGGATCCCTAAATCTGCAATGACGTGGAATGCAGAACAAAGATAATTACAAAAAAAAACTTTAATTACCTCTATTTTGTGACACTTGACTTATTAGTAAAAACCACTGAGCTGTTGGATCTCGCAAAAGAGCGCTAATGATTCTCTCTTTTTTTTTATTTCGTTAAGTTGTAGTTTTCAAATACATGCATTTTAATCTATTCGTATACAAAAACACAGTACTAAAAGAGAAGCATTACAATATCAATTCAAAATGCAATCTATTTTTCAAGAAAAAACGCAATGAATGCTATAATGTCTTCCATCATATTGATTCGCTTCGCAACCGGTGATTTGTCCATGGTGACCTCTAGGAAGCAGAATGCAGTAACTTTAAAAGTATTCGTGTGAATCATTGTGGGCTTTGCCCTCTCAACCCCTGGATTATGGGCAAGTGGTAGCATTGCTTCTGCTTCTCATCTCACAGCAACAAACGTGTATCCGGCCCCAAAAAATATGCAAGTCAAATGCTGGATCTTGGAGAAAAGGGAAAGGAAATTTCAGGCACTTGTCCCCCACACCACCTGAAGTGTGGCAACGTCCTTGAACATTTGTGGAAGTTGGAGAGGGACATATGATGCCCTGACCAACGCAGGTATGCACAACATACACAACCGAAGATTGTGAAGGAATACAATCCACTTAGTAGGTACGCAATCATGGATCCAGAAAATGGCGGTGTCAGTATGGGGTACACAAAATGGCGGCATCTCTCAAAGTGGGACATAGACTTGCAGTGGTATGACCTAGAGATGTTGCTTATTCACATGAATTGTTAAGGCGTTGCCGGGGGTGTGGCCACCTGACAATTTTATGTGGTGACATCTCTTACAAACATCTGTATTGCAATGAGAAGTTGCAAAATGTATAATTACAAAAGTTTCATTGGTACCATAATGCAATTAAAAATAATTTTGTTGTTTACATTGTGAAATAGCAAATGCAGTTCTGATTCATACACTTTAACCAGACTAATAAATAAATACTCATTGAAAAAAGCCTGTACTACCTGGTGCTCGTTAAAATGGGGACTGTTGTGTTTTGTGTTCCAGGCACAGGAAGAGGAGAGACTCCAGAACTTCTTATATCTGCTGCAGCTGGACGAGGAGGCTCTTGTACCGAACCAGGAGGAGATTGAGTGCCTGATCTGTTGCACAAAGGTGCCCCATGGAGCGGGGGTGCTGCTGCGTGAATGTCTCCACAGCTTCTGCAGGTGAGCCTACCTCCACCAGTCTCATCTGTGAGCCTACCTCCACCAGTCCCATCTGTGAGCCTACCTCCACCAGTCCCATCTGTGAGCCTACCTTCACCAGTCCCATCTGTGAGCCTACCTTCACCAGTCCCATCTGTGAGCCTACCTCCACCAGTCCCATCTGTGAGCCTACCTCCACCAGTCCCATCTGTGAGCCTACCTCCACCAGTCCCATCTGTGAGCCTACCTCCACCAGTCTCATCTGTGAGCCTACCTCCACCAGTCCCATCTGTGAGCCTACCTCCACCAGTCCCATCTGTGAGCCTACCTCCACCAGTCCCATCTGTGAGCCTACCTCCACCAGTCCCATCTCTTCCTCCACCAGTCCCATCTGTGAGCCTACCTCCACCAGTCCCATCTGTGAGCCTACCTCCACCAGTCTCATCTGTGAGCCTACCTCCACCAGTCTCATCTGTGAGCCTACCTCCACCAGTCCCATCTGTGAGCCTACATCCACCAGTCCCATCTGTGAGCCTACCTCCACCAGTCTCATCTGTGAGCCTACCTCCACCAGTCCCATCTGTGAGCCTACCTTCACCAGTCCCATCTGTGAGCCTACCTCCACCAGTCCCATCTGTGAGCCTCCCTCCACCAGTCCCATCTGTGAGCCTACCTCCACCAGTCCCATCTGTGAGCCTACCTCCACCAGTCCCATCTGTGAGCCTACCTCCACCAGTCCCATCTCTTCCTCCACCAGTCCCATCTGTGATCCTACCTCCACCAGTCCCATCTGTGAGCCTACCTCCACCAGTCTCATCTGTGAGCCTACCTCCACCAGTCCCATCTGTGAGCCTACCTCCACCAGTCCCATCTGTGAGCCTACCTCCACCAGTCCCATCTGTGAGCCTACCTCCACCAGTCTCATCTGTGAGCCTACCTCCACCAGTCCCATCTCTTCCTCCACCAGTCCCATCTGTGAGCCTACCTCCACCAGTCCCATCTGTGAGCCTACCTCCACCAGTCTCATCTGTGAGCCTACCTCCACCAGTCTCATCTGTGAGCCTACCTCCACCAGTCTCATCTGTGAGCCTACCTCCACCAGTCCCATCTGTGAGCCTACCTCCACCAGTCTCATCTGTGAGCCTACCTCCACCAGTCCCATCTGTGAGCCTACCTCCACCAGTCCCATCTCTTCCTCCACCAGTCCCATCTCTTCCTCCAACAGTCCCATCTCTTCCTCCACCACTCAGATGCATGGTCATATTTTGAGAGATACAGCCATCCTTACCGGCTACTGCTTATACTTTATATCTTTCTAGTCAATAGTTTGCTTCACTGCAAATCTCACTGTGTAAATTATGCACAACTTCAGTCGTATGCATATCTCAAACTACACATATATTCTTTTAGGGATTCAACAAAGGTACATCACAGTATTTTATTGAGGAAATTGTATCCGCAGCATCTCACACATATGGTGCCGTGCATGGAATCTGTGGGACCCACTTGATGCAGGATTACTCAGACCAGAGTGTAATGTGGGCATTTATTGAAAAGAGGACATCTCGTGAATGATGTCACAATAGGTCTCCAAACCCAAACAGACATGTATACGTATTAGGTGTTGATATTTGTAGAGCGCAAACCTGGTGCAAGAGCAACGGAGCACTGAACAGGAGGATTGGGCCCCCGTAAGATGCGATTAGTGGGGAAGGCGCAACACAAATATTGGGGGAAGGTCAGGAGTAGGCAGTTGGGTGAGAGGTAAACAATTGGGTGAGAGGTAGAGCTCTTTGAAAACAAATGAATATATTAGAATGCCTATTCTTTGCAATTGCCCGCGAAGCAGGACTAGGTAGGGCAAATGCTTCTCTCTAAATTGGATGGTCATTTGAAGACAACATTGAATGGCATAGTGTTCAGTTTTCACTTATTACATGTCACATGAACATAAAGTAATTTGACCAGAATCACACACATCTTTAATGAAGGGTGAACACTGGGATTACGTCCCAGGTCTCTAGGTTCCTAGGTCAATAATATACCACCCCCTACCTCATCTTCTACCATTTAACGTGATTTCACCGTCAAAGTATATAAGTACATTATAGATTGAGCAATGGGTAGTACATTTGTATGGCGTCCCCCCATACTTTATAGTCGCTACACTATGTACTAACCTTTTCTGGTGTGTGCACTTCTTCTTGTAGATTTTTTTTTTTTTTTAAAGCTTTAATGACCTTACCCTGTTACTCAAGCAGCATTGTTAGCATCCATAATAAGCTGACCTAAGCAGAATCTCCTGGCAGGTAAACGACCAATTGTAATGCTTTGTTTTACGGTTAAAACCCAAAGATGGGCTTGGGTAAAAACGTCAGTGAATTTAGTTGTCAAAATTCATGCAGTAAATCGAATATAATTTAGGTGTGCACATATTAAGGTGCCCACTCATGAGCCAATTTAATAGATGTTTGAATTGTTTTCTGAAAACTGTGGTAACCTTCTGTGGAGCTTGATACAAAATGGAAAGCATGCAGTAATAGAGGCTATTAAAAAAGAAAAATCATTCACCATGGTGGGTGGCAAATTTAACCCTGTAGATTTTCATCAACACAGGGATAGGATTTGATCTCAAGCACATAATGTGCTTTGCTTTCTTTGTCACAAGTGCAACAGACCAGCAATAACAGCTTTGGTTCTTGCTGATGCACTTAAAGTGGAATTGGAACTGAATAAAAACAAGCGTTGCCAAAGACAATAGATCTGGCATTGGCAGACCCTCTTTTGGCTTCGTTAATGCTTGTTTCGTCATGGTTTTTGCAAACCTTTATTGATGGGAAAGATGCTGGGCTCTTATCAATCTAAAAACAAATGGCTAAAAGAAAAAATATTTTTGTCTCATTCCCTCACACTTAAAGGAACTCCTTTGTGAGTGGATTTGCTCCTTATAAGAGGGCAGAATGTTGCCAATTCCAGTGAAGTTAGCCAGTGGCTGAATTCAGACCCATTGCCCCATGCTGTAGTGGGCAGAAGGAAATTATGACTGACACAATAAGAGACCAATGAATGAAGAGGGCTGGCTAAAAGCCACAAGAAGTAACTATATTATACATATAATTTTAGTCAAATCGAAAGGTCTTGGCTAACGCTACTCGGTAAAGTCTGAAATCTTTGAGATGTTTTTTAATTGCCCAAGATTCTGAGGAGATGACAGCAAAGACTACCTTTCAGGAGAAGAACAAGGGGAAGACGCACACAAGACAGCAATCCCCAATACAGCTCTATGTTGTTGCATTACATATTATAGTGTTACAATATAACATGTACAGATCACTTGAAATTAAAAAGAAATATATATAAAGATTTTTCAATATAATTTTCTCAATCAGGTAGCAAGAAGATAGAACATTTGAAATTGTTCCATATAATCTATACAAAGTCGATTTGTCAAACCGCATAACACCTGTTTTGTGACACCTGCTGCTTTTTGAAAGCTGCAAAATAAAAGATAAAAGCAAACATATAACATTCTAATATATTACAGAAACCGACCTCAATATGCAGTTGACAGTCAGTACTTATTTACAAGTTGTACATATACTCTTTTATACAAGAGTTATATGAATTCTTAATCCCTTTCATTATGATATTTCTCAATAAATATTACAGCTTTTGTAACAAATACTTCATGTGAAATTTTTGAAGTGGAAAGAGTAACCAAATATTGTATATACACTTGACAGTCAATGCTTATTTACAAGTGGCAATTACACTCTTTTATAACAGGGTTATATACATTTACAATCGTTTTAATTACAAAACGTCTCAAAAAGTCTCACAAAATTTCTAACTAATTCATGACACAAAATTATTGAAGTGGGAGGGGCAAATGGATAGTTGTCCAAATCAAACTCGCACATTCACAGATTATATTTCGAGGGAATGAAGACCCTATAGTGCCCACCATATGTAATTTAAGTTAACCAATTAACAGATTGCGTTAAGGATAAAAGTATGCAATTCCAATTGGTCAAATTTCAACAGCGATTTTTATTGCTGTTACTTACATAAGTTCAAAATATTTAATATAATAAAATATAGAATCACACCATGAGTTCAATATGCACAATTTCTTGTAGTAGAGAAAATCTAAGCAGTATACAAAAAACCGTAGTGTCACCCCTGTTGGTGCTAATGTAGAAGTATAGTCAGAATAATAGTATAATATAGAATTATCTCTCTTCCTCCTAAAATTCCATTCAGGCAGTTCTTCATTGGAAATCATTGTCCTTATCTGATTTTTCCACTTGCACAAGCCCCTGAAATGCCCCCTCTCTCCATTGCTCCTGTAGTAATAAACTATTTGTGTCTCTATTTTTAGCACCCACCGCAAACATTCATAATTTTTCCTCCGTCTGCTTGTTGCATTTATTTTTTCATTTGTACATGTTTTTTATAGACAGCTTACACAACCTTTATTTTATTTTTTTAAATGCTTTTTTTTGGTTTTCAAATAGAACTAAAGAATAGGTACAATATTTAAGGTGCTTAGGCGCAGCCCCCCACCCACTTGCCTGGGACTGGTCCTCCGACCAGTCTAGGCCCTTTCTGACCCGGCCTTTTTTCATGCAATTTTCTCTTTTCAGTCTCTCTTCTGCTGTTTTCCTCTGGAAACAAGCATCCTAGGATCGGTTTCAGGGTTTCATTCGGTGAAACCCCGAAACTGGTCCTAGGATGCTTTGTTTCCGGTCCAGGGAGGACCTGGCTTGGCAGTTCGGGCTGGACTGTTCCCATGAGGCACAGGGTCAAGACTGATTTGCATATGGCCAGGTCTAAACTGGGGTGGCATGGTGAGCAAAAGAATGATGGATTTAACCCAGATCTCTTGACTGCGGGTGAATGTTTTGATTTGTTCTGCATTCAGTCCATCAATTGTTTGTCTTTTACTCTGAAACTGAACTCTGACAAGACAGAAGTGCTGGTCTTCGGGAACAAGAACTGTCCTTGGGACTCCACCCGGTGATCATCAGAGCTCCGACCCATACCCACCCAACCAACTACGCCAGAAACCTGGCAATCATTCTGAACGACATGCTCAACACAATAGTACAGGTAAACGTGGTTAGCTCCTCCCACATTCGCAGCTCCACAAGATCTCCAAATGGCTACCCCAGAACACCAGATGCACTGTCACGCAAACCCTCATCACAAGCAGATTAGAGTATGGCAAGGCACTATACGCCAGGATCTCCAACCATCTCCTCCACTGGCTCCAACCCATCCAGAATGCCGCAGCAATACTCATCCTTCACCTTCCACAACACACCCACATCGCACCACACCCTCAGAGAGCTCCACTGGCTTCCCATACACAAACGCTGCCAATTCAAACTCCTCAAGCACACATACAAGGCACTGCACAGCATCTGTCCAACATACCTGAACAACTGCCTTCACTTCTACCAACCCACCAGACACCTACACTGAGCCTCACTTTCACTTGCACACACTGCCTGCATCTGCCAAAGCAGAACTGGAGGTCTAGCATTCTCCAACATTGCAACCAAGACCTAGAACGACCTTCCTCAACACATCAGGCCCTCCTCCTCACTTCTTGAATTCTGCAAGAAGCTAAAGACCTAAATCTTCGACTAACTCATTGGAGCTGACACCCAACACCTTCAGTCTTATGCCTGCTCCAGCGCCTGGATACCCTCACGGGTGATTAGCCGCACTAGACAAATCCTTGTAACATAACAACAGAGCACTAGACAGTTATTCTCACTTACACATCATCAAGAATTCCTCCATGCAATACATGTATAATATGAACTCCTTCCTCATATAGGCCATTCTTTCACTTCTCTCCCATTACTTAGTATAAATAGTTAATAGTAACTTATGGAGTTGTTTCATCTGAGTGATCAAGGGGCATCCACAAGGTCCCACAGTTCCTTTCCGAGAGATAAGCTTTTTAAAGCCATTCGGCAAAGAGCTTTTTGTTCTATGCGAGTGAAGATAGCTTAAAAAACAAAAAATAAATAAACAAGAAATTAAACAAAACCAATTACATGTTAGGTAACAATAGCACAATACAATAAAGTGCAAGTGTGTTTTGTGCCTGGAGGTCCTATCTTTGTTGGGTATTCACCAGCATAGGCCTGTATGCACTTACTATCTGAACTTTTATGGAGGTGTCCCCCAAAGTTCCAGTGTCTTCACTGATGTCGCTTCTGACCAGGCACCCACCCTTTATAGCAGATATAGGGCTTATGCTACTATCTCACAGTTGTCCGGCACTCCCTGTGAAGGTTGATGCTCAAGTCTGTGTTCCGTCCACTGTTCCCCTCCCTTTCTAGTCTTTAATAGAGCTTCTGCAGCACCTTTGAGTGCACATCTTCTGTGTAGGGTAGGTTTAGCCTGTCTGTCTCTAAATGTTTTAGTTTCCTCTCAGCCTCCATGGCTGTCTAAGGAATCCTGCCTCTCTTGTAATCTCAGGATATTTATCACTTGATGGAAACGATTTTCGTCCTGGAGTTTCTGCAGGGGGTTCAACATGACTTCTGCTATAGATTGTTTCTAACCTGTTTTGCGTGCACACACAACATCTAAGATCCTCCCCAGCTTATCATGTTTCTTAGAGGGGAAAGAGTTTCTACTAGACTCTGTCTTTTTAGAGCTAGCAGGAGACCACGATTGCTGTATGAGAGAAACAAAAAGATTATGGGTGGAATGCTTCAATTAATGTTAGTCACTAGGAATTACACTGAGCCACATTTCAGCCCATCATTTTTACTCACTAAGCCACTCAACACAGGTGACAACCATATGCAAGTCAGCCTTGGTCCCACTCTGAAAGGAACAGGTTGTCTACCCTCATCTGCCAGACTCTCTGAACAGGAAAAGAAGCAAGCCCAGACCAATCTGTGCAAAGACACTGGAATTTTGCAATGCTATGCCTTTTTCCACATGATTGTGGATTAGTCACATAATCCATCATCTTCTGCATAATTTGCAGCTTTTAACAAAAAGAAAATGGGGTCTAGCGCAAATGGATCAAATGTTACTAAAACGCGGTGACACATGTTGGTGCACGTGGAAGGCCCTTCTCAAAGGTTAATTGGTCACCTTTGAGTTGCATATATATGTATTTGGGTGTTGTACTGGTTCAAATGAGATGAAACCTTTGCCCAGACAGTGTTAAAATGTGTAAAATATAGCAAATGATCCAGATCCAGAAAGCTACCTGAGCCACTTCTTGACCACTTGTCAATGCTTGTTTGTGATTTTCCTCCCAGTGTGTTTAGTGACATGTCCCCGCCTAAACCTACGTTTTTTTTAAACCCTCTGGAAACTGCCACAGGCAAATGCCGGTGTGGGATCCTCACTTGGTTTGGCTCTCATGCCTGGGGTTAGGTCACGACGCCAAGGTGCACCCCGAGGCGATCTGCGGGAGGTCGATGAAGCTCCTGGCATCTTGGCAGAAGAAGACTCCACACCGTTCCCGTTCCCTAGGGAGATATTGGGCTGTTCTGGAATCCGTTTCCTATGAGCATTCGTCTTTTCGCTCCAAGACGTCCTTTTCGAAGTCAGGCAGTTGAAAAAAACAGAAAAAGAAGTTGAAGCATTCTTCGCCTTCCCCCTCCCCGACCTCATACCTGTTGGCCCCGCTCCTACACTCCTCTGCAGAGCCGGCGTCCTGCACTGCTCCACGCTTCCCAGAGTTTCCTGGGGCCAGAACCGTGCCTGTTCAGTTGATGGAGTTCTGTGATGCCATGCATGCCATCTTTGGGCCACCAAATCCATCTGGCATGCTTTCGGGCCCCATGGAGTCGAGAGGTGCCCCCACTGGTTTACCACCAGCTAGGCCCCCGGATCTGGATTGATGCTGCTGCAGGTGCCTTCTTTCATCTCAGCTCCTTTCCATCCAGTGGTATCCCCGACACCATCAGCACTGCTCAACGATGAGCTCATTATTATCTCCGATTCCAAGCTGTTGCCACCTCAGCGCCGCTTGATGCCGGTGCTGTCCAAGTCCAACCAACCCATGGACTTACCATCCTTAGATAGACCCTTCCTTCCTGAAGGGGGAGATGAGGAGTAAGGGTTTGGTCCCCTTTGCTCAGGTCTTATTTGCACTGGACCCTGGAGACTGGATGGTAGTGTTAGACTTGCAGGACGCTTATTTTCACATCCAAGTTGTGCAAGCCCACAGGCATTACATGCAGTTCATGGTAGGCAAGGAGCATTTCCAATTCAATGTGCTCCCCTTCAGCCACATTAGTACCCCTAGGGTATTCACGAAAGTTATGGCGGTGGTTGCAGCTCATCTTCGAAGGTGGGGGGGTTCCAGTCTTCCCTTAACCCGACTATTGGCTGCTGAAGGAGGGTTCGCCCAAGGAAGTTGTCACACACCTCCAGACTATCGCAAACCTTTTGCAACCACTGGGGTTCACTATCAACATGCTGAAATCACACTGACTCCTTCTCAGATGCTCCCTTTCATCAAAGCCATTCTGGATGCAGGGCTGTTCCGCGCCTATCCCTTGGAATGGAGTGCTAAGACATTCGGGCTATAATCCCGATGGTTCAGCCTCAATCCTGGAATCCAGTGAGACTGACTCTGAGGCTACTGGGTCTGATCCCATTCGTCCAGATTTTTGCTTGTTTACCTGTTGTGCTGCTATCCCTGATATTAGTCTCTTCAGTGCGCCAGGCACCCTTAATTCTCGACAGATTTGCAAGTGTTTTTTTTGCCACCGGCGGTGCCGCGCTCTGATTGGTTCTTTCTATCCAATCAGAGACGCACCTGGGAGGAGCCTGTTGTGCCCCCAGAGATATCATGCATGACGTAGTGCGGACGCGCGCAGCGGGCGCGCCGCTGGCGCGCATAAGGCAAGCCCGTCTGCGCCCGTCCGCGCCGGGACGTCGCCAGGGACCCTGCCCAATTGCCCTTTCAAAGGATGATTTATTCACGTGAGGAGCTGCTCACGGTGCGTAGGGCTATATCTAGGTGTGGGTCCCATTATTGGTCTCCCTTTGAGGGTTCATGGCAATGTGGTCTCTGCAACTTCCAGCCTCAGTGTTTCCTCGGCGCGCAGTTAGGCAAATGTCCAACCAAAGCCAACGTCGGCAGCATTAATTGCCGTTCGCTGGTTAAACACCATGCTGAAATCTTTGACTTACTATCTGAAAACTCCCTAGATATCTTGTTTTTAACTGTAACATGGCTCTCCCAAGACTCTGTTGCTATTCCTGCCTTGGCCCTGCCCCGGGTTATGTCATGAAGAATTTTAACAGAGAGGCTGGTCGCGGCGGGGGTATCGCCGCAATTTATAGAGACTGCTATACCTGCACTTTTAATCATTCACTTATTCGGGATTGCGAAAGCGCCATTTTTAAAATAGCTTTATCAAGTAATTTTATGTTCTCTGGACTGTTGATTTATCGCCCTCCAGGGCCCTCCAAAAACTTTAGAGAAGGGCTTATTAACGCAGTTAGTAATCTTGCACTACAATCTGCCAACTTTACTATTATGGGCGGTTTGAATTTACATCTGGAGTCCGATAAGGACCCAGACATACATAATTTTTTGAATGATTTGGCTGCCTGTCAACTAAATCAACTGGTCTCTGGACCCACACATAGGGCGGGACATCTGCTCGACCCTGTGTTAACTAACATTCTGCGCACAGAGGCCCCAATAATGGTTCCAATGGTTTGGACAGACCATCACTTTATAGGTTTTTCACTACATCCTACCGGCTCTAAAATTCAGAGTCGGCGGAATGCTATATATAAACGTCCCTGGCAGAAGTTGGATCATCCTATCTTCCATAATATTCTTGCCAGTTCTCAGCCGACTCTCCCCATGGATGTCCAGACGGCGAGTGCTGGCTTTGGGAACTGGATTAATCAGGCTCTAGATAGGTGCATCCCTGCCAAATGGACCTATCCTAAGAAAGGCCACTCCCAGGAGTGGTTTGATGAGTCTCTTGTTAAGACCAGAAAAAACTGCAAAATTCTTGAGCGTCGTTGGAGACGCTCCTACTGCCCTATGGCCAAATCTGAGTACATAAGCACTAGGAAAATCTATCATAAACTGATTCGGAAAACTCGTGCCGCATTTTTTGCTGATAAGATTAACACAAGCAATAACCCTTCCAAAACCATGTTTTCTCTATTAAAGGATATGGTGAAATCGCCAGTGCCTAGTGACAGCTTCATCACCTCTTACGATCAGTGCGAGGTGCTGGCCACCTACTTTATTAATAAAGTAGTGGGCATCTATGATAGATTCCATGGGAAGTGTGAAGCCTCTGCGAGGTTGTGGGGTGAGTCTACAGGAACTGGAGCCAACTCTCTGTACTCCTTCCCTTCTGTTACTCTAGACAGCCTCAAGGCTTTGGTTTCGAAGATTAAATCAGGGTCCCCCGATGACCCTCTCAAACCTGCCTCCTGCCTAGCTGCCTGGATCTTATTAACCTCTGCCTTTCTAACTCCAAGGTTCCACAAACCTGGAAGCATGCGAAAGTAATTCCCCTTTTGAAGAAACCTTCTCTTGATGCCTCTAGGCCGGAGAACTACCGTCTGATTTCGCTCCTGCCATTCCTAGCCAAAATTACAGAATCTTATGTCAATGGCATTCTGATGCAGTATTTGGAGTCTCACTACATACTAGACTTGTCCCAGAATGGCTTCCGTCCTAAGCACAGCACGGAGTCAGCTTTACTAGCTGTAACAGAACAACTAAGAGCTTCCATGGATTGTTGTAGGGATTCTGCACATACACAGAGCTATGCACAGGATAATAGGACCTCGGAATATAGTGGTGAGCCAACCATATACCTTAGCACCTAACACCCCAATCCGACTAGCTTTAGCGTCTCCTTAGCAACAATGCTGCTAATTATTAGACAACCCAGAACACGGTATCTCTCTCTCAGGACTCGCAGAAGCAAGGACACCCTTTCATTACTCACTCATACTTGTCCACAACGTGCGTAATAAGAGACACTGTATAGTTTAAAATGTTTATTTTAACTAACGTGCTCTAAGGTACAGTACACGTGTCAGTACTATCAGCATAATGCATAAGAATAAAACAATAAGCATAGTTACAATTCCATAGAATATAAACGGGGAAAGCATTTCATAAAGCTGTTAATATATAGCTAAATAAGTACACCAGCCTCCCCGTGCTAGTATCTAGTTTATTATAAAAACAGAAGACCTCTGGGCTTTGGCTGGCAGACCCCCATACCTCAATATCTAGATGCAATGGTTTACATCATCAGACTAGCACAGCTCTTCTCTCTGGAAAGGTTTTTCTCCAAGTGTCTCTAACAGTGAAAATCACAATATTAAAGGCACCCGAATTCCTTCAGTGCAGTGGCATTCAGTGTTATGTCTAATTGCGAGGGGCTGACCAGATCAGCAAGAACAAGGCACATTGTTTTCCGACCTTGTACACAATGTGCAGACGCAACCCAAAAGCAACAGGAAAGAAGGTGAAAGGCAGATAGTCCCAAAATAGCAGAGGCTGGGGGGCACAAAGTAACGTGCGCAAAGAAGCTAACTTAGTAATGCAAATCACGAGTCCACAAACCACACGACAGGATGATGGCAACCTGACTGTGCTCATCTTGCTTGATCTCAGCGCGGCCTTTGATACGGTCTCACATAGCATCTTGATACATCGGCTGCGTGAGATCAGTGTCACAGGTAGTGCCCTTGATTGGTTCTCCTCCTTTCTGTGTGACAGGTCCTTCCAGGTCATTGCTCCCCCGTTTCATTCTCAGACACACCCCTTGTGCTGCGGGGTCCCACAGGGGTCGGCATTAAGTCCGACCCTGTTTAATATTTACGTTCGTCCGCTGGCCTTGTTGGCAAAAGCTCGTAACATACAGTTGGTATCATATGCGGACGATATGCAACTGATCTTTTCTTGTACTAAGGACTCCTGCCAGGACATGATTAAGTTTCAGGAGGATCTGGCAGCCATAGCGGGCTGGATGGAGGCGAACTGTCTTCAGTTAAATTCATCTAAAACTGAGATCCTCCTGTTTGGCAGAGACTCTCACCTCTGGGGTTACAACTGGTGGCCGCCGGTGCTGGGTAGTCCTCCCACGCCCAAAGTTGTGGCAAAAAATCTCGGCATCCGGTTGGACACCGTACTGTTTTTTGAAGAGCATGCCAAGTCTGTGGCAGGGACCTGCTTCGGTATTTTGCGCGGACTCAAACCCATTCTGGGTCTGTTTGATTCTCACACGCGCCAGCTGGTTGTGCAAGCCACGATCTTGGCGAGGTTAGATTATTGTAATAGCCTCCTTCTTGGTGCTAACAAATCCGTGATTAATAGGCTCCAACGCACCAGGAATGCGGCAGCGCTCACTTTATTTGCGCTGCCTAAGCATAGCTCGGTCTCAGGGGTGCTGCGTCGACTCCACTGGCTCCCCTTGGAGCAAAGAATCAGGTTTAAAGCACTTTGTGCTACTCATAAAGTTCTGGCAGGCTCCGGCCCCACGATTCTTAGAGACCTCGGCCATCATTATGTTCCATCCCGTGCTCTGCGCTCTGCGGATCTACACCTGATGCGGGTGCCACGTTTTCATAGAGCCAGAGTCGGAGGCCGTTCATTCAAAGAGTTGGCCCCTACTTTATGGAACTCGATGTCTCTCGCTATCAGGAGTATTCCCAATCTGCTGGCCTTCAGAAAGGCAGTAAAGACATGGTTGTTTCAGTAGCTAAAACATCGTATTCTCCCTTTTACCTGATCTCCAGCGCTGGGACGTTCCTTTGCTGGGACAGCCATGCTCTTTACAAATTGCATAACATAACATAACAGATTTCAAAGGAGACTGCAAAAGATCTGAAGTGATTGCTAACGGACCGCGATTGGGTCCATGGCAGATCCCTTCCTCTTCCCCACCCAGAGTTGGCAGTGGTGACCGATGCATCACTTCTGGGTTGGGACTGCCACCTGTGTGAGGTGGATATCAGAGGGCTCTGGTATCTGGTGGAATCTCAGCTCCACATCAACCATCTGACGCTGAGAGCAATCTGATTGGTATTGAAAGCCTTCCTCTGGTCCATCAAAGGAAGGCTGAGTCAGGTGTTCAAGGACAACACCACCATCCTGTGCTATTGCAACAAACAGAGCGGGGGTCGTGGACCATGTGCCAGAAGGCTCTGCGCCTCTAGACGTGGCTGGAGCATCGGTACAGCTTCTTGGTTTGCAGCACCTGGCAGGCTTATTGAACGCCACAGCAGACAAACTTAGCTGTTGATGCCTTTTGGATCACGAATGGCAACTACATATGGAGGAGGCATGAGGCTCTTTTCAAGAATGGGGAGAACCTTAGCTTGATCTGTTTTCCACCACCAACAATGCGCAATATCTGCACTTCTGCTAACTGGAGTTTCCAAAGCGGCTCTTGCTTGGAGACGCATTTCGCCTTGAGTTGAATTTCGGACTCCAGTACGCCTTTCTGGCGATACCACTCCTGCCCGAGTTCTCAAGAAGATCATGACAGACCAGGCCCAAGTCATCCTAGAGGTTCCGGATTGGATACGGGGACTATGATATTCCGTACTCTTGAGCATGAGTCCTCTGGTCAGGCTGCACCTTCAAGAGGATCTCCTATCGCAACAACAGGGCAGGGTCCTACACCGAACCTGCGCACTCTCCACCTTCATGCATAGAGATTGAGCAATGACAGTTGAGGGTTTTTAATCTTCCTCCATAGGTCTGTGATGTCACCTTGGCTGTTGGGATAAATTGGTGGCTTGGCGTCACTCTCGCCAGTTGAACCCTCTGTTCGAGGCATATGAGCTGTAGATCATATGCGTTAGCATAGATCGCCATCTGGTGTTGGGCTCGGATGTTTGCACTTTGTTTTTCTTCGAAGAAGTGTTTGTAGTCACGAGGTAGGTGACTCCTCCTTACGGTGATAGTGCGCATGGGCATCGACTCCATCCCCAGATTGTTTTTTTCCGCCATTGGGTTCAGATGTGTATTGCTGCGCTCCGGTTCGGTATCGCCTTCGAACCCTTTCGACGCGCAATCCTTACCACTCGACGGTATTGTTTTCGATCGCGATTTCCCTTTCAACGCGCATCGTAAAATCCAACAATTTCGATCGGGAACTTCGACGCGGGCCGTGAGGCCTACCCGCGCCAACCACGCCAGCAGTCCATGGAAAAGACTCCATTTAAAAAATGCCCTGGGTGTGGTGCTAAGTTCCCACACACAGACCTGCACAAGGTCTGTAACCTCTGCCTATCCCCGGAGCACGAAGAAATCAACTGGAAGGCCTGTTGATCATTCCGATCGAAGAAAACGATTCGTGACCGTCGGGCTCGACGTCACGGGATGCAATGCGGCACTAGCCCAGTGCCAGACATCTTCGGAGAAGAGTCTGAATCCCAACAGCCCGGCGCCGATGAAGAAATCTCTGTGTCCGAAGCCGACGACTCCGACATGGAAGAAGTCTTGGACGTCACTCCGGCTCAACGAACAGTGAGTAACGAGCCCCAAGTACCCACAAAAACAACAAAGACTCCGGTATCACCTTTGCCCTCCAGCCCAGGTCGACACCATGAAAGCGTTTCAGATGCCCCGCCCTCGGGCCCTGCTATGAAACATAAGGATAAGTCTCCCGGCTCGGGATCGAGCCGGCCCCATTCCAGTGCTGAACCCACATCTTCGGCACCGAAACCCAAGACCAAGCAGGTGCCCGCCGATTCGCTGTCTGCACCGAAGACATCTTCGGCACCGAAAGACGTGGACCCGAAACCACATAAAACTAAAGCTTCGGAGCCCACACCAGCTAAGCCCAAAGCTTCTGAGCCGACACCGGCTAAACCCAAAACTTCGGAGCCGAAACCAGCCAAAGACAAACCTTCGGATCCGAAAACCACTAAACATAAACCTTCGGAGCCTAAACCGGTAAAACTTAAACCTTCGGAGCCAACATATTCCGCACCGAAGGGCTCGGAGCCCAAAAAACAAACAGCTCCTCTTAAACCTTCAGAGACTAACCCTGTTAAAAAGCCCTCTGAACCAAAACAAAAGAACAAAGACACCCCATCCAAAGAACTTCCTCCACAAGACCCTTTGGATCCAAAACAAAAACAATTACATATTGACCCTAAAACTGGACACCTTCTAGTAGCACTTCCTAAAAAACGGAAGCTGGATCTTCCAGAAGACTACCATATACCTAAGAAGAAAAAAGACATGGGTACTAACCCCTCTCCCCCATATATACCTACCTCTCCTCCACCTTTTAATCCAAACTTATTTATTTCACCATCAAACTCACCACCACCACCTTTCTCACCTGTACCACAGGATGACAATGATGGGGATGGAGATGGGGATGGGGACAGGGATGGGGATGGGGATGACACTGAGGACAACATACCACAGAACACAGACCCCTGGGATGATTACGATAAAGAGCCAGATCATAATAATGACCCCGATCTATATCCCTCCAGACCATCACCACCCGATGACAATATTGGCTTCGCACAGCTCATTAATAGAGCTGCCCAATACCATGGGGTGGAACTACATACTAATCCCCTAGAGGAGGATTGTTTAGTGGAAACATTCGCTCCCTCCCAAAAATCCACTAATACTTTGCCCATGCTCAAAGGCATGATAAAACACGCCAACAAGGTTTTCAAAGACCCTGTTAGGGCTAGAATACTTACGCCAAGGGTGGATAAAAAATATAAAGCCGCTCCTACAGACCCAGTTTATATTAGAGGACAGGTACCCTTAGATTCTCTTGTCGTCTCTAATGCACGCAAAAGAGCTAATTCGCAAGCTACAGGCGATGCCCCTCCTCCTGACAAGGAGTCAAAACTTATAAACGCATCAGGCAAAAGAATAGCATCACAAGCTGCTAATCATTGGCGTATTGCCAATGCCCAAGCTCTACTAGCGCGCTATGATAGAGCTCACTATGACGAGCTGGAAAAACTAATGCAGCATTTACCAGAACAATACAAAACAAAAGCTCACGAGCTCATTCAAGAGGGTAAGCTTATTACAAACACTTCTATAAAATGCGCCCTCGATGCGGCTGATACAGCATCTCGTGCCATTAACACCAGCGTTTTACTACGCCGGCACGCTTGGCTCTGAATCTCCGGATTCAAGCAAGAGGTACAGTCATCAATACTTAATCAGCCTTTTGATCAGGAACATCTTTTTGGGCCAACAGTCGATTCTTCATTAGAAAAAATGAAAAAAGACACAGAGACTGCCAAATCCATGGGGGCCTTGCAAGTACCTTCTAATAGAGGCTCCTTTCGTCGCTCCTTTTACAGGGGTGGCTCAAAAACAACTGCGTCAGAAAATACCTCCTCCACTTACAAAAGTCCCAACCAATCTTCCTCCTCCAGAGGATATTTTCGAGGAGGATACAGAGGAAATAACAATAGGGGAAGAGGCAGAGGTAACTTCACCCGCACTTCGCCTGCCACCAAACAGTGACTTCCCTCCACTACCCCCGATCATTCCACTCCTGTTGGGGGACGTCTCTCACAGTTCCTACCTGTCTGGAATTCCATCACAACAGACAAGTGGGTAAGACAAATTATCCAGTATTGTTATTGCCTGGAACTTACCTCCACTCCCCCAAATATTCCTCCCAAACATCGTGCAATGTCCTCAGAGCATCTCACCCTCCTACAAAAAGAGGTTCTCTCCCTGTTACAAAAACATGCAATAGAACCAGTCCCCTTAGCTCATCAAGGGACAGGGTTTTACTCTCTCTATTTTCTGATTCCAAAAAAGGACGGCTCTCTCATGCCAATATTATACCTCAGACAGCTCAACCTCTACATTCAGTCAGATCATTTCCACATGGTCACCCTCCAACAGGTGACCATACAAGCAAGGCGACTTTCTTCCCACTTTGGATTTAAAGGACACCTACTTCCACATTCCTATTCACCCCGCTCACAGGAAATATCTCAGGTTCGTGGTGGACGGTCAACACTACCAGTTCAAAGTCCTCCCGTTCGGGGTAACCACAGCACCCAGAGTTTCCACCAAGTGTCTAGCAGTAGTTGCAGCTCACTTAAGAAGACAACACATTCAGGTGTTTCCTTATTTGGACGATTGGCTCATAAAGGCCAACTCACAACGCAGCTGTGTTCAACACACACACAAAACGATTCAATTGCTTCACCACTTGGGATTCACTGTAAACCTCACTAAGTCCCACCTCCAATCGTCCAACACACAAATATATCTAGGAGCTACAATAGACAGTTCCAAAGCTCTAGCATACCCCAACCCAGTCAGGATACGCAACATGCTGGCACTAATATCACAATTTCAACATCAACACTCATTACCAGCTCGAGTGTTCATGCAGTTAATCGGGATGATGGCCTCTTGCATTCTAATCGTCCCTTATGCAAGACTCCAAATGCGTCCTCTGCAAGAATGTTTAGCACGTCAGTGGAACCAGGCTCAAGGCCTGTTAACAGATCTGGTGTTGGTAGACGACCAAGACTCCAAATGCGTCCTCTGCAAGAATGTTTAGCACGTCAGTGGAACCAAGCTCAAGGCCTGTTAACAGATCTGGTGTTGGTAGACGACCGCACCCATCGCTCTCTGCAGTGGTGGAACACACAAAACCTTTCCAAAGGGCGGCTGTTCCTCGACCTGGTTCCACAAATAGTGCTAACAGCAGACGCATTCCTCACCGACTGGGGAGCTCATCTTCAAAATCATACCATTCAGGGTATGTGGACTCTACAACAAAAACAGTTCCACATAAATCACCTAGAACTACTGGCAATTTTTCTAGCATTAAAAGCCTTTCAAATCCACCTAGTACGCAAAGCTGTCCGAGTCCGTACCGACAACATAACAGCAATGCACTATATACAAAAACAGGGAGGGACACACTCCCTACAGCTCTCGCGACTAGCTCAAAGCATATGGAGATGGGCTATACCTCAAAACATATATCTCCTTGCTGAACACCTTCCAGGAGTAGACAATCACATTGCAGATCTGCTCAGTCGTCAACGACAACAGATCCACGAATGGGAATTACATCCTCAAGTTCTCCTCCCATTCTTTCAAATGTGTGGCTACCCAGAAATAGATCTGTTCGCCACACACCACAACGCAAAATGCCCAAACTTCGCGTCCAGGTATCCACACCCATTGTCCACAGGCAATGCGCTATGGATAAACTGGTCAGAGACATTTGCTTACGCTTTTCCGCCTCTCCCGCTCATTCCATTAGTGGTTCGGAAGCTTCAGCAGCATTCACTCACAATGATCCTAGTTGCTCCCACATGGGCTCGACAACCTTGGTTCACAACCCTTTTGGAGCTATCTGTAGTTCCTCATCAAAAACTACACCTCTCACCCAAGCTTCTCACTCAGAACCATGGAGAGATAAGACATCCAGATCCTACTCAACTCAACCTTGCGATCTGGCACCTGAAATCATAGAGTTTGGCTACCTTAATCTCCCGGAGAAACTGTTCCACATTAACTGACTTCAAGAGAGAAGCAGCCTTGTTGAGAGATAAGCTACAAGAAAGAGATTATCCGGATTGGGTGATCCAGAAGGCTCATAAAAGAGCCAGGAATAATAACAGGGAGGCCCTACTCGAAACACATGAAAAAGAACAAGTAGAAAGAAGTATCTGTGTCATTACATATAACACCATGTCTAAAGCAATGAAGAAAATAGTGCAAAAGAACTGGCGTATTCTGAATTCAAATGGACTCAGTCAACCGCCCCCCCTGTTTTCGTTTAAAAAGAGTAGCAGTATTAAGGACATTGTTGTCAGCACACGCCCCAGAATTCCTCGTAATCTGGAAACAAGAGATGAGCAGATCCGACATTTACCGCCCGTTATGGGGCACTATGCCTGTGGGTATTGCAAAGCATGCCCTATGTCCATGAATGGCAAGAGTGTAGACATCGGTCTACAATATCCGTGGGAGCTCAGAAAACACACGACCTGTAACTCTCACAATGTGATTTACTTACTAAGATGCCCCTGTCTATTGCAGTATGTGGGAATGACCACCCGTCGGGTTAAGACCCGCATACTAGAACACATGAGCACAATACGTTGTGGCAAAACCAACACCAAACTAACCACACACTTTAAGGAGTTGGGTCATACTGAAAAAGACTTAAATTGGACGGTGCTAGATAGACCTTTTATTCCACCGAGTGTAGTTAACACCTCAGACTACTTATTAGTCAGGGAACAGAGATTGGTGGACAGACTGAGATGTGATACAAAGGGTCTGAATGACTGCATTCCTTGGTTTCAACTGCATGGGATCATGACTAAATGATAGGAAAACACTGAGTGGTAGAATAAATGATGGCCCCTTGTGTTCTTTATCCCAAAAATAGTGATCTACTCAATGAAGAATCTGTATTTATTTCCCTGCACGGGATCATGACTTAATAATAGGAGAAATTAACGAGTGGTAAAATGAATGCCTCTTGGTTGTTTATCCTATATAGAGGGATCTACATAAAGTAAAATCTGCATTCATCCCGAAAATAGTGATTTACATAAAGAAGAATCTGTATTTATTTCCCGGCACGGAATCATGATTTAATAATAGGAGAGCACACCGAGTGGTAAAATGAATATCAACCTCTTGGTTGTTCGTCCTATAAATAGTGATCTATATAAAGAGAAACCTGCATCCATTTACCACCCTGTGAGGAATTCGTGGACTTTGACACCATTGCGTGAAAGGGAGGTGATTAACACATGAGACTTTACACATTTAAGAAAACAGTAAAACGAATAATGTGGGATTTAAAGATGGCCGCCAAACTAAGGTTGTAGTTTGAAAAGAAAAACCTGGTGTAGTCTTTACGTTACGTTCCGCTCCCAGAGGGCTCTGGTCCGCCCACGTGACCGACGTAAACTTTGTTTAAAAGACCGGGGAAACTGAGTACCGGTATCGTCGGTGGACCCTGACTGGGAGAGGACCCTCGTCGGTCTTTGGAGTAGTAAGTGGGGACTTGCCAAGGGGTCTTGGTGTTACGCTAGATTTAACCTGAGAAATGTTGACTGTCTCGATGTGTTCGGGGAGGAGGTGTCTTACTGGGACCATCTTATGTACCGCTGGCGCAATTGGTCTGTTTGCATATACGAATGCAGCGGCACTTTAGTTTTTTGTAATTGGGTGACTGCCCCCCTGACAAACACATGGAGTGGGGATTTATCTGGTCATATCATTGAAACGGATATATTTTTCATTTTTAGAGTGTGACGATAAGACCACGATCCTACGACGGTCCCGGGTTTGGCGATTAGCTTGTAAACTCGGGTGAGAATTATTTACCTTCAAAGATGTAGTGAGAGTGAGAATGTGTGGACATTTTGTCACACGATTAAGTGAATAGAAGTGATGGACAACGTAGCAGAAAAATGTGGGGCGCTATAGAAATAATTTTTAAGTGATGTGGTATCCTGCCTTTAACATCACGGAGGTGTGAGTGCAATACAGAGACTTGATGAGTGGCGATGTTCACTTTTTAATTGACCTTTTATCACTGAGATAATCTATATACCACAAGGAAGGGGCTAGATTTGAGGGAGAAAGATAGGGGAGACTTATGAGTAAAATATAGTCTCCTATTGTGTTTCTGTCCACAGTAAATGGTGACATCTATGTAATACGCAGAAGGCGAAGTGAAGACCCCAGTGAGGGGTGAAACTATATTAATTGAAGGGATCCACACTCTGACGAAGGCCGCCGTGACCTTTGGAGGCATTGTTTAGGCCGAAACATGTTGGTTATTGCAGTTGGGATATGGGGACATTGATCTCCCCTATATATCCCCCTTTTTTGAGTTTTTAATCCTATCGAGGGGAACCGAGAATAAAGGTAACCTTTGGTATCCTCTGAGATAGTTTTACTTGCACCTGTCTGCACTTTACGATCCCTTCTTGAGGGAGCATCTTTCCCTTCTTCTATCTTCTTATTTTTATACACCTTTTTTTCCCTCACTACACTATATAGTCCAAAATATTCTTTGCGCTCCGTCCAGAGTGTTGGTCTGCGCCTGGACGTCAGATGCGGCCCTATGATGAAGCCTGACACTGCAAAGTGTGTGAGGGCAGTATTAAGGAAATAAATCTTTTTCCCTCTTTGCTTTGTCCCCTTTCTTGGTTCAGAATCATTAGTAGCACACAGTGAGAGGAGGGAGCAGGAATAGAATTTTCTGTTTTTCTCTTTAGTCTTTCTTCTTTTGTTGTTGTTTTTAGTCCTTCTCTCTTTGGTGACTCATAAGTTTTGGGAGGGGAGTCAGAGAAGGCTTATTCCCTTGTCTCTTCCTTTGTGAATTCTACCTTAATCTCCCGCCAGACTGCATGAACGTCATTAAAGAAGCTAGACGTCCTACCACAAGAGCATGCTACGCAGCAAAGTGGAAACGATTTGTTATTTACTGTACAAACAATCAAATCAATCCATTAGATACGTCCATTCAAAACATCATCTGCTATCTCTTACATCTACAACGCTGTAACTTAGCATACACATCTATACGATTGCATCTCGCTGCAATAGCCGCTTATCTACAAAACAGACAACACTTGTCTTTGTTTAAAGTGCCCGCTATCAAAGCATTTATGGAAGGACTCAAAAGAATCATTCCTCCTAGAGTTCCATCCTCTCCAGTTTGGAACCTTAACATTGTCCTTACAAGTCATATGGGCCCACCGTTTGAGCCTATGCACAAATGTGAACTACAGTTCCTCACTTGGAAGGTAGCCTTCCTTATAGCCATCACATCTCTTTGAAGAGTTGGTGAGCTCCAGGCACTAACCATACAAGAACCATTTTTACAAATTCATCACAACAAAGTGGTTCTTAGGACAAATCCAAAGTTTTTACCTAAAGTTGTTTCTGCCTTTCACCTTAATCAGTCTGTTTCATTTCATTTATTCTTTATTGTTTGATTAATTAAAATCTTACAATGTGATAACAATCGTTCCAGCTATAAAAGTCCAGGTTAAAAAAAAGAAGGTACGGATAAATAGTAAAATCATGAATAAATGAAGCAATATTTTTAAGTAGATTAAATTTGAGAATATCAATTTCATATTACTATTTACATATTTGTATACATCATACAGTAAATATCAATTTAATTTTGCTGGTCTAATTTTGTTCCAGTTCTTACTAAAAACTTTACAAAAGCTGAATTCAGTGTTATATCGTCAGAGTGTAGACACTTTATCAAGGCTTGCCTGCAAGTCCGTACTCCTCGTGCGTTAAAATGCCTCTTAAGTATAGTTTTTCTTTCAGTTTTCAATTCTGGGCATACACACAGCAAGTGAATAAGGTTCTCCTCTCCCAATTTACATAAACGACAGAGCGTCAATCCCTCTGTTAGCCACGGCATAAGATGACATAGGCCGGGAAATGCACCAAAACAAGCTTTTATGAAGATTCGTTTATGCTTAAGAGACCATGGGGTTTCCAGATACGGTTGAACTTTCACCTTTGTGAAACCATTCATTAGTGGCCAGGCATGTTTTCTTTTTACAAAAGAGTCTTTATCCATAAGCAGCGATAGATGTTTTGTTATTTTATTTATAGATTTTTTAAATGATTCTGAAGTTATTGAAGTGGCCCAGATTGGAGTCGCTGAATATTCATCTAGTGCAGCATGTAAATATTTCCAGGCATGTGATTTCCTATTTGCATTTATTTCCTGCCATAATAGTTGGGACATTTGATTACGTTATCATTTTTTATTCTGTTCCATACTTTTAAAAATTGGCCTTTTCGTACAAATAATTGGTTAGTTAAACCAAATTCCCATCTTATCTGCGCCGGCGATGCATTGTGAGGAAGATACAGAGGGTTTTAAAAGTTTTTGTCACCGCATTATTGATGATCTCAGAGTCTTTCCCACACAGCGCTTCGCTACCATATGTTAAAGTTGGTAATAGTTTTGCCGATATTACTTTTAAGAACGGTCGGTAACTCAGCTCTCCTAGCGATTTCTGCAAGATTCTAAACGCAGCTATCAAAGTATTTGCTTTCCTTTGGATATCAGTCTTATGTGGGAGAAAAGTTCCTTTATCATCAAATAATACTCCCAAGTATTTGTATGATCCTACTTGTTCTAATTGCATTTTATCAAGAAACCATTTGTACTTCTATTTTGACCTTGAATTTTTGTTAACCTCCATGATTTTTGTCTTTGTTTCATTTATAACCATTCCATTTTCTTTTGAATATAATGATATCCTATTTATCAGACGTTGCAGCCCCACTTTTGTCTGACTAAGTAAGATGACATCGTCTGGGTATAGTAAGTTTGATATCTGAGTATTAGCTAATTTAGGAGGAAATGCATTCACTTCGTTCAGTGCGGTCGTTAGATCTGCTAAAAAAAATAAAAAAGTAGTGGGGCCAGTACACACCCTTGCTTTAAGCCTGTCGAAGTTGGAATTTCCTTCGTTAGTCGAACCTTCTCCCATCCGAACTCTGACCCAAGTGTCAGAATAAAGGAGTTGAATTGACGTTGAGAGGGACACTGGGATACCTTGCTCCTTCAATTTTTGCCACAGAAGTCGTCGGTGTACACAATCGAAGGCCGATCTAAAATCCACAAAGCACAGATACAGGGGTTGTTTCATTGAAATGCACTTTTCCATTAGCATTGATAGGACTAGTATATTTGTTGTGATGCCCATTGCTTTGATAAATCCTGTTTGGTTGGGCGGGATTATCTGTTTCTCCTTTGCCCATACCGATAGACTTGATAATAGAACTCCTGCGAATAGTTTGGCATCTGTGTCTTGGAGAGTAATTAATCTATAATTTTCAGGCTGGGCCCAGTTTCCTTTTTTGTAAATTGGCGATATTAATTATCCCCTCCATGATTCGGGTATTGTCGATGTCCTGACAATTTCTTTAAACACTATTGTAAGATATTCTGACCATAGATCAGGGTCTTCCTTAAAAAGTGCAAATGGTATACCATTGGGACCTGGTGCGCCATCTTTTTGTTTCTGTATTAGTTTACACAAGTGATTTTTTGATATATCAATTTCATGATCCAGATCCTTTCTTGACGTATCGATCATATTCCCTTTGCAATCCAGATGTGTTGTTTCACTGTCGGAGTTTAGGTGTGTTGTTAGGAAACTAATCCAATCTTAATCAGTCTGTTGAACTACCAGTGTTTTTCCCTCAACCACACTCAGTGGCAGAACGTGCTCTTCACACACTAGATGTCAAAAGAGCAATACTTTATTACATTTAAAGAACTAAATCTTTTAGGAAAACCAAACAACTCTTTGTTGCTTTTTCCCCACCGCATAAAGGCAATCCCATTTCAATAACTGGTATTGCACGATGGATAGTTAAATGCATCCAAATATGCTACATTAAAGCCAAACGCACATTAACTATTCCCCCTAGAGCGCATTCCACACGCAAACTGGGGGCTTCTATGGCATTCTTGGGGAATATACCCTTAGATGACATCTGTAAGGCTGCAACTTGGTCTACACCTCACACATTCACAAAACACTATTGTGTAGATGTGCATGCAAAACAACAAGCTAGTGTGGGCCAGGCTGTCTTAAGAACACTTTTTCAAACTACTGCAACAGATACAGGTCAACCACCGCTGGGAAGATAACTGCTATATAGTCTATGCTAACGCATATGATCTACAGCTCATATGCCTCGAACGGAAAATGCTACTTACCCAGTATGCATCTGTTCTTGGCATGTAGAGCTGTAGATTCATATGCACCCACCCGCCTCCCCGGGACCTTTATCTGCTGCAGTATTATCTTACTTAGATACAACACACATGGACATCTCTTTCTATTCTTACTAACTCCATCATCACCCTTTATGGCAAAACAATCTGGGGATGGAGTCGATGCCCATGCGCACTATCACCGTAAGGAGGACTCACCTACCTTGTGACTACAAACACTTCTTCGAAGAAAAACAAAGTGCAAACATCCGAGCCCAACACCAGATGGCGATCTATGCTAAAGCATATGAATCTACAGCTCTACATGCCAAGAACAGATGCATACTGGGTAAGTAGCATTTTCCTTCTGCACCACTGTCAAAGCTATTGCTGTTTGTTTTATTTTTAGCCTGGCCACTGTTTAGGGTTACCTGGCGGTCTTTTCAACTTCACTATGGTTGCCGGATCAACACTCCCTGTTCAAGTCACCTGTTGTGACTCTTTCAGAAAGGTTTACAACACTTGCCCTTTTCGACCACTTTCGTGATGCCCCAATTGGACCTCAATCTAGCAGTCACGTTTCTCTTGTATTCCCCTTTTAAGCCCCTACACTGCTGTTCTCTGTGCCTTTTGACTATCAATACGATCTTTCTAGTGGCCATTACATCTGCAAGGAGGGTCAGCAAACTTCAAGCTCTGTCAGTTCACCCTGTATACACCAGCCTTTTCCCTGAGAAACTGGTTCTTCGGACGCATGCCTCTTTTCTGCTGAAGCTTGGCACCCCATTTTATGTCGGTCAGAGCATCACTGCCTACATTTTTCGCTGCATCTCATCCTTCCAAGGAGAAGGAGAGACTCCATCACCTTGACCTGAAGAGAGCTCTCTCTTTCTACATTGAATGCACCAAATACCATCGGTTGAACGATCACCTCTGCACCGGGTTTACTGGAGTGAAAATGGGCAAGACTGTGCAGAAGTGCATCATCTACTGAAGGATTGTATTCTGCATTAAGATCTGCTACACATTAGCCAAGAGGCAGCCTCCTGAAGGTTTTAGGGGTCTTTTCACCAGCCAAGGCCACAACTACTGCGCTGGCATGTGGGGTACCTGTCCTGGACATCTGCCAAGCTGCTACGTGGGTATCACTCCACATGTTCATGAAGCACTACTGCTTGGACAGTCAGGTCCATTGAAACAAGCATTTTGCCTGTTCATTCCTCCTGGATTTTCAGGTTCGACACATTTCGCAAATGAGGCACTACTGGAATTGATCTTGGCTACCTGGGAAAAGCCCTTCTCAGGCCCAGCAGGCTGTAGACTAATTGTCAGACACCAGATGCCAGCTATGGGTGACTCAAAATTCTTGTCCTCACACCAGTCATCGGAGAGTTTGGTAGTTCAATCTTCGTCTTCCAAACTGAACCCCAACACCTTTCCGATGGACCCTATTGATAGAAAGTCTAGAAAACTGGTCACCATGGGTCAGAAGTTTTTTGCGTCAGTTATACTCTTTGTCAAGTAAAACAATAAACATGTCACATGCCAGCTAGACCACTATGTGCATGACTTGTGAGAACTGGTCAGACTAGTGGTTGATAGCCTACCAGACTACATGAAGAAGCAATCACGAATTTGGCCAGTCATGAATTGAACGTTTCAAAGCAGACCATGAAGTGCAGGTTGAATGCTTCGCGGTTGCCATACTCTGGTCCATGGGCATTGTCAACACACTATTTGCAGTGCCTGAATGCGCTCCGCTGGCTTTTCACAAGATGTCTGGGCCACTCTGATGCACATGCCCTTTGACGAAGAGCAGCTTTTTGGATAAAAGGTTGATTTCTCTGAACTTAGATTCAATTGTTTTATGCAGGAGCGATTCAGTCCCTCCTAACTTATAAATTAAACATATTTTGTTTTCATCTTTCTTCCAGACTCTTGGAAATGTGGGTTACCCATCAACATAGATATCACATGATGCCCGTTTTATTCCTACATTGTAAAGAATCATGATTCTGTTGAACAACAGTAATCAAAATGATAAATCATAAAAAATGCATTGTGCGCTGCCGGGCACCCGGGCAAGCGGTCACCTCACGACCCGTCTGCATGACCTGGGGGTCCCGGCGTGTCTGTGGTTATGCGCCGGAGAACACGGACTGTAACATAACGGCCTGGGAGGCATCAGGTGGTCGACAGAAGCAACCTCTCCACCATGGCGACCGGACGCCCCAAGAAAGACCGCACGATCAAAGACCTCCTCTACCGTCCTGGGTGGAGCGCGCTGGAGGAAGCGGCCGCGCCACCTGGAGGGTCGAAATCTCAATCAGACCACAACGCGGAGGAAACAGTGACCCGGTTGTTTATGGAGGCGCTGTTCACCTCCCTGCGGGATAAACTTCACTCTCTCAAGAGCTAATTTGCGCAGGAAATTAAGGAGACCCGACGAGATGTGGACGCTCTGGGGGAGCGAGTGGCGGATCTGGAGGAGAAGGAAGTGAGCCTCGAGGAGGAGGTAGAAACCCTTCAACAAGAAGTCATCCGACTCCGGGAGCAGCACATCGATATGCAGGCACACCTGGTGGATTTAGAAACCCGCTCCCGGAGGAACAATGTGCGAATTAGGGGGTGGCATCCGGGGCAGAGGGGGAAGACATTTTTGGTTTTACCCGTGAGCTCTTTCATCACATCCTAGGGGGCCCTCCGCAAACCCCGATCCAGCTGGACAGAGCACACCGGGTGGGCCTTCCCAGGCAGAACTCTTCCTCCCCACCGGACATACTGGTTTGTGTGCACGACTTTCAGGTGAAAGAGGAGATACTAAAGAAAGCACGTAGCTCTCATCCCATTGTCTTCCAGGGCCATTCCCCCACTCTTTTCCAAGACCTTGCGGCTATCACTCTGCAGAAATGCCGATCATTTCGTCCAGCGACAGCACACCTCCGCGGTTTTGGCATTTCCTACTCGGGTCATCCCTTTGTTTAATTTTCCGATGGGAGGGAAAGCTCCACCAGCTACGTTCACTAGCAGAGACCTGCTGCGTGCTTGGAATAGAACCCCCAGAGGAGCAACATCCAGAGGGCACACCACCATCGTCTCAAAAAGCGAAGAAGAATGGCTGGCAGAGGGTGGGGCGCCGTCGTGCCCCGGTCAAACCGGACCCCGAATAGATAGCCAGGGGTCGGCAGGCAGCCCTAGAAGCGGTCCCATACACATTGGCTAAAATTGTTGCCTCCTGAGCTGGGTTCCGGTTTCTGCGATATGTATACTTAAGGAGGGGCAGCGGGCGGAGGGAGTCGAGCCACTGACCACATTACATCCCCCCTTGGAATCACCATATGGTTTTGCCATACCACAGGACTAGACATTCGTTCATCTTTCTATTTTTCTTCATTGTTGTTGCTCGTTAATTTTGAGAGGGATTTTGTTGGGGTCCACACTCACCTACACAAGGGTTATTTTATTTGCACACAACGTAGTGATATCATCCGCTGCACTATATTCGGGACTCCCAGAGGGCGCTGGGAATACCCAGGGATAATTAGAGCGGAAACCAGTCCACCTCCCGCATGACGAGTAGGACCCTCCAAGTTCTGTCGCTCAATGTTCGAGGGCTTAATAATCCGATCAAACGGCGGGCCATTCTTAATTTTCTAGAGTCCCCACGGGCAGATATATGCCTATTGCAGGAGACCCACCGCCTTGTTGAGGACTGTCATAGATTGAAGTCCACGGCCTTTCCACAGCAATTCTTTTCGTCAAGCCCTTCTAAGTTGGCAGGGGTGGCGATACTGGTGAGCAACTCCTTCCCAGGGGCAATTGAACAGAAGGTAGACTAAATCAGGGGGCACCTACTAGTGTATAGATTCACCATTGCAGATAGGTCATTCGTGATAGGCTCATTATATGCTCCCAATGAGAAACAAGAGGAGTTCCTGCACGGAGCACTAGAGAGGGCACTGGGATCAGGGGACCAACTAGTACTAGTGGGAGGAGATCTGAACCTAGTATTCGACAACACACTGGACAGATCGGCGCAGAGGTACGGCCAGTCGGGAGCGCTATCCGCGGATGGCCTGTCGCGACTGGAGCAACTCGGGTGGTGGATTTATGGAGGGCCAAACACCCACAGTCCACAGCATTCTCCTACTACTCCCATGCTCATAAAACATATGCCAGGCTTGACTACTTCCAAGGCACCAGGGAACTTCTCTCACTCACTAAGGAGGTAGAGATACACACAGCCGCACTGTCAGACCTGGGGCGGTAACACTCTCTCTTTCCATGCCCCCGACTGTACTCCCCCTCCCCCAGATCCTGGCGACTTAGGGACTCCTTACTGCACCGCAAGGAGGTTAAAAAACAAATCCAACACGCTCTAGACGACTTTCTGCAACATAATAACACCCCTGAGACATCACCGGCAGACCTATGGGGAGCACTCAAAGCCGTCATCAGAGGGTAATTTATAGCCATATCCTCCGCAGATAATCAAATTCGTAAGGCTAAGAGAGAGGACCTCACTGGGCAGGTTTAAGAACTTGAACGCATACATCAGCAGACGGGAGCTCCGAGGGTGTGGCGCCAACTGTCCAGCACCCGCGCTCAGCTTGTGGCACTTGACATGGATAGGGCGGAATAGTCCGCGCTTCACCTACGTCACTCATACTATGTAGGGGGAGATAAGTGCGGCAGGCGCCTAGCCCCTACCCTTCGAGCCAAATGCAACGAGCAGGGCATTTCTGAGATCCTCTCTCCCACAGGGATTCTTGTCACAGAGGGCCCAGACATAGCGAACGCCTTTAAGGATTTTTATGAGCTCCTGTATGATTGCCAACAGCTCGATGCAGAAGCTGGTTCTTGCTATCTGAAGGGGGCCAAGACCTCGGTCCTTACCTCGGATCAGGCCGAAACCCTGGATGAGGACATCCGTATTGAGGAGGTAATATCGGCGATAGCACGCCTTAAGCTTGGCAAGTCCCCTGGCCAAGATGGGTTGTCAGCGATTTTTTACAAAGTCCTTTTGCCCCACATTAGCCCCTATTCTCACAAAATTATTCAATTCTTTCTCAGATCCCAGGTCAATCCCTCTCAAAATGCTAAAAGCCTCTATAATAGTCTTACCCAAACCTGGGAAAGACAGGCAAAGATGCAGCTCTTACCGGCCCATTTCCCTTTTAGACATCGATTTTAAATTATTTACGAGCATCATTGCTCACAGAATCAATGCTTATCTGCCCTTCCTCGTGGACCCGGACTAAGCAGGCTTTGTTCCTCAACGACAAGCAAGCGACAACACTAAGAGAGCGTTGCATATTATTGATAAAGCGAACAGGTTCCAGGGGGAATACATGCTTCTGGCGGTCGATGCCGAGAAGGCTTTTGACTGGGTCCACTGGCCATACCTCAATCAAGTACTGGAGCACTTCGGGTTCGGGGACAGATGCAGGGCCCGCATTCTTAATTGTTATTATGCCCCTACGGCGACAGTCCGGGTCAATGGCTTTACCTCTTCCCCCTTCACAGAGGTACCCGTCAGGGCTGCCCACTTTCGCCCCTATTATTTGCTCTGTATATGGAGCCTATGGCACAGAGGGTCCGAGACCACCCGGACATTACTGGTGTCCCTTTCGGCGGTGACAGACACTCTATTAGCCTGTATGCCGACGATGTCCTGGCATCTCTAGCGTGCCCGACTACCTCCCTCCCGGCCTTCCTGGAGGAACTGAGGACCTTTGGAGAGGCGTCAGGGTTCAAAACCAATATAACAAAATCTCAAGCACTAAACCTCTCGGTTCCTCAGGGTACGGTGGACCGCCTTGCGCCCCAATACCTGTTGGAGTGGGCCTCGAAGACCATCTCGTACTTAGGGATCACCTTAGCCCATTCGATACCAGCAACGATAGATAGCAACTATGGGGCACTTCTCCGGCAAATACGGAGCGACCTGGGGAGGTGGAAACACCTTCGCATTTCTTGGCTGGGACGGATAGCGGCCTGTAAGTTGACGGCCCTCCCTAAAATACTATACCTTTTCCAAACCCTGCCCCTTGCTCCCCCAAGGGGCTTGTTCGCCAAACTTCAGTCAGAACTAGCACAGTTCATCTGGCAGGGTCGGAAGCCGCGTATGAAGCGGTCTTTGAGCTATCTCCCTCCAGAAGCCGGAGGGCTGGGAATTCCGGACCTACTACTCTACTTTAAAGCGACACAACTGAGATATTTAGTGGAATGGAGCCGCCCGGATCCGGAGAAACCCTGGCTTTTCCAGGATAGGGCGGTGGCGGGCACCGCTCTCTGGAAGATTCCGTTCCTTCCCAAAGCACACAGACCCAGAAGTCTGTACGTGTCCCCAATAACTCGGGTAACACTGGCAGCCTGGGACAGCACTAGCACTAAACTCGGCCTGACCACTTATCCGTCTCCACTGTCCCCCCTCTTTGAGAACCCGGACTTTACGCCCGGAACGACAACCTCAGACTTTGCAGCTTGGAGAGAGTCAGGATGCCGCTCCATGGGCCACTTCTTTGACGTGGAGGGCCTGCTTTCATTCTCCCAGATGCGGGAAATCTTCGGGCATCCGGAAGCGGAACGCTTCCATTATCTACAATTGAGGCATTGGATCATGCACTCCTCCAACCGCACTAAAGTGCAGCGCCGTCTGACCCAGTACGAAAGGTGGCTCCTTGCTAAATCTTCCGATAAAGGCATGATCTCAGAACTATATGCAATCCTTCTCCAGACTCAGGTTCACACATTTCACGCAGGGCGAGCAAGATGGGAGGAGGAATTTTGACGGTCATTAAGCGCAAAAGAATGGGAGAGCATAGCCTATCGGGCTCGCCACACAGCACGCAGCATGGCCCTTATGGAGACACGGACTAAGATTACCTCACACTGGTACTACACACCGGTTAGAATAAACAAAATTAAGCCCTCACATAGTGACAGCAGTTGGCGGGGATGCGGGGACAAGGGGACCTTGACGCACATTCTGTGGGAGTGACCGCATATCCAGCATTATTGGACCCGGGTCCTCGATGATATAGACAAGCACCTAGACACACAGCTCCCAAGATTCCCGACCTATGTGTTGCTGGGCCTTCCAAATCCTTTGACATACCCCTTAAAGTCCGTTCGCGGCCGACAGATAGGTATAGCGTTAGGCGCGGCAGCCCAGGCCATCCTTGCTCATTGGGGAACAACGACCACCCCTACCCACACAAACTGGCTGCATAAGATTTCGCATATCTTAGGTATGGAGAAGATCACTATGTCTCTAGCAGGGAAGGGGGCGGAATTTCAGGAGGTATGGGAACCTTATGTGACACTACTATCACAGGAGTTGAACGAGTTGACCTGCCCAAAGTATCTCAGGCTCTTGCGTCTCACGGAGATCCCCAAGCCAGAACATCACACGGCGTAAGGACAACAGCTAGCTATACACAATAGTGCAAATCATGTAATTGGGTGAGTGGGGATGGGGGGAGGAGTTGGGGGTGGTTTTCGAGGGGAAGGGTTCTCTGTTGTTTTCTTTTCTTTTTGGGTTTGCGACGCATCAATTGCAGTAAATACTGTGCGACTAGCAATTGGGAAGTTGTCTCCCCCAAGATTTAAATTTGCTGCTGTATCTGCTTATCTTTTTTGAAAATGCCAATAAAAGATTTAAACCATAAAAATGCATTGTGTAGCTCTTTTATTTTTCTTTAATTTATTGTAGTGTGTAGATACATAGGTCCAGTGGGAAGAGAAGCGCTATACACAGAACAGTTTTCTATTGCAGGCAAACACATCAAACATGAGGTGCTGTACATGCAGCAGTGATGTCCGTGCAGTCCATTTTAGACCATCTGGAAGAAACCAGGCTGTGATGAAATGCTACACATGCCGCTGAACACTTGAGTTTTTTAACCAAAATTCTCAATATGTATTTGTAGTTTGAGGCACATGTAAAAAGTGATTTTACTCAGAATCGCACTTTTTTTTGGTCCGTTGCCAAAGTTGGAATTGGAACCCAGGACTTTCGGTTCCCAGGTCAGCCCATTAGCCCCTACTCCACTTCTGCTACCTATTTCTTTCCATTTGTCCCAACTGCTAATGTGTAGATGAATCACAGTATTAACTTCCTTGTTGTAAAACCGATTTTTGAATGGTTGTGCTATAAAAATAGATTCTGTGGATGGTTGCACTACCAAACTATTTGAAAATAATTAAATGAAAAGGGGTTAATTATATTCCTGATTGAAATTGAAAATTGAAATGTGACATCACGACAGAGAAGCGAGCAAGTAGTTGATTCAGATGTTATTTTCTCCTTTCAATATAGAGGTTATGTGTTGTAACGATTATCACTTGTTATATTGCCCCCTGAACATAATAGTGATTTGATTTCTTCTGTATTTATTAGCTGCAATATTGAGACTCTTTGATGTTATCAAAAATGTTAGACCCAACAACATTCCCATTATACACTCAGACTTCTATCAATCTCCACCCACTCAAATTAATCAAAATCTCTCTCTCCTCTTTCAAGTTGATCCTCACATAGGAGGTGTGATGTTAATGTCTTAGCCATAATATTGAAACAGTCTGTGCAATGTTAAAATTTAATGTAGTGTGACATCATTTTTAATTGGTCTTAAGAACGTTATTTCAGCCTTCATTTATTTTGTCTTATCTAAGCAATTGTGTTTGTTTTATTGCAGGGAATGTCTCAGGCAAGTGATACATTTCTGTGAGGAGCCTGAAGTTTCCTGTCCCTTCCGCAATGAAGCGTATGCGTGCAGTCTTAAACTACAGGAAAGAGAGATCCGAGCTGTAAGTTTAGAAGTTTGTGAGAATATATAGGAATGCAGGGGTCGTGTAATGACATTGACAGCATGGACCCTGAGAGCCTTGATTCACATTGCCAGTAAATCAGTCCACTTGCTACGCATTAGTGTGGGGCATCACCATAACATACTGTTGAGGTCACCCTGTGTCAGGTTTCTACCTGGTGCAGATAGCAAAGACCACAACATTTTTTAAATTCTGCATCTGTAAGCCAATTGTCCTTCTCTGCTTAGACTTATGCACTGCTCATTAATTAGTTCTTTTAGCTTGTTCAGCCTACTTGGTCATGAACAGCACTACAACAGATAGCATTTAAATATTCCCCTTACATACCAGAGTGTACTGGAATATTTGGCAATCCTTCCAGACAGAAGAGTAAAATGTTTGTAATATGTATTCGAACACTAGGGAGGGGTGTTTGGAAGTTAAACCCTTGAAGCTAACCACCCTCCTTATCCTACAAGGTATCCCATATTACGGACCGGCCATAAAATGTACAACACATTGCCACCCGGGTGAAAGGGCTTCCAATAATTTGCATTTGTCAGGTTTATCTGCCACCAGTTCGGTTATTGTTTTTCTACATCTATTTTTTGATTTGAAATCATATTCTCTCAGACCCACGGTTTGGTTTTCGCCCGGTCTTGGTACTATTGACCAACGCCTTTATGTGTTTATGGCCGATTTAGATCTCACCATAAACCAAAATAAAATCCATATCTTGGTTTATGGTGCCAAAGGATGAAGAAAAAGGCTTGCACCGTGAATAATTCCTTGATTGAGTTAATACCTACTTGGGGGTTGTTTTTGATGAAGGCTGTAGTTGGATCCCATTGGGAAGGGAAAGACCACTGAGATTGCAAGGAGTATTGAGGCACTTTTTGACTTTGATTCCAAGCTTGGGCTTAAACCACCCCAAGAATTGGTGGCTGTTTATAAAGCTAAATGTCTCTCACTTGCCACCTATGGTGCCGGACTTTGGGGTGTTTGAGATTACCTTGCTTTGCAGAAACTAGACAACCGTTTTTTGAGCAGGATACTTGCTGTACCTAATAGCACCTCGACTTACATGTGTCATGCAGAGTTGGCACTGGGTAATATTACGGATTATATTAAATTGCGCCCTCTACTACTGTGGCTATCTGCATGGACCAAACTGAATACCGGCCTTAATAGACTGGTTCTGTTTGAAACTAGATATAGCATTAAATATTCCTTGGCTGGCATATGTAAAGAAAGTATACTGTGATCTGGATATCTCTTACTTGTTTAGCAACCCACATGATTTGTCTCTGTCTTGCAAGGAAAGTGAAAAGGCCCATTTTTTTCGATTATTGTAATAATGTTAGAGAACGTTGTGAGTTCCAGAAACAAACAGTGTAAGACTATTTGGTAATCAAAACTATTCTGGGAATGGATCCTTATTTTATCTGGGTTCTACTCACACGTCTTCTGCTACTGTCCATACATTATCTGGTTGCGTTTCCGGTATCATGCCATTATTTTGCTAAGCTTCCAGAATGCCCGTGTGATTCCTTTTAACCCCCAGATGGCAATACGTGTTATGGTATTCTGTAAATTTTATGTTTTTGAGGAGGCGTTTTTTGCTTCCTATTTTAAAATGTGCTGGAACAAGATCATGTAGATCTGCATTGATTTGTATTCAATCGCTTTTTTCCATTTCAGTTTGTGTGGCTGTGGCTAACTACATTTCAGCAATCAATTAAATTAAGAGAAACTTTATGACTGGAATTAAAGGGATATATATGCTATGGATGCCTTTTACATTCGAGCTGTTTTGGACATGTAGTCCTTATACTGTGTGCTGTGACTCTCCAATGTTGTATGAGGTTTATCAAGAATAACAGTCTCGTAACTAACCCTGGGCGGAGTTGGCGTAGTGCCACTACGCGGAGTTCCACGGAGTTATGAAAAAAATCAGTAGAACAGAAGCCCACGTCCTGCGGCCAGCCGAGGGTCCGTGTGCCCGGGACGGGGGTCCCTCGTGCCCGGGCAGGCTCCCAGATCCCCCCGGCCTGGCTGGGTTGAGAAGCAGGGACCGGGCCCGGGGCCTGGGTTTCGGGCAGGGCCTGGGGTGTGGGAGCCCCCGTCCTTCGGCCTGCCAAGGGTCCGTCTGCCCGGGACAGGGGTCCCTGGTGCCTGGGGAGGCTCCCCCCCTCCCCGGCCTGGCTGGGTTCAGAAGCGGGGACCGGTTCCGGGGCCTGGGCTCCAGCGGGCCCTGGGGTGAGGGAGCCCACGTCCTGTGGCCAGCCCAGGGTCTGGGTGCCCGTCACAGGGGTACATCGGGCCAGGGCAGGCCTCCCCTGCTTCGCCTGCGTGTCAAGGTGCCTGCGGGCCCCGGGTCAGAGTTCCGTCGGGGGGGCCCCCCCGTTGCAGCCCCATGCCCGAGACCCAGCTAAGGGCTCTGATGAGCCCCCGGGACGCAGAGCCCCCGAGCCCGCCAAAGGGCAGGCGGGAGCCCTCCCGCAAAGGCTCGGGGCGGGCAGATTGGCGTCCGTCTGGCCCGGCCATCTGGTCGCACCTTTTCCCTCGGCCATCTGGTCACGCGCAATGCTTTCCAATGGGGCGACCAGATGGCCGGGCCGGCCTGGAAGTCCCGATGAGGGCTCGCCCGCCTCTCCGATCCCAGCCAGGGCTCCAGGAGGTCGGGTGCCCCCGTGCCCTGGGTCCCCTCCGTCACTCGGTGCGCATGGGTTACCAGAAAGAAGGGTAGCTTTCCTCCGGATTACTAGGGACAGGGTATGCCGGAACCGCTCCTGGGCTGGCGGTTCTCAGCCGGGGACCAGATGGGCTAGGCCCGGGCAACACCTCCCCACTGCCCGGGGCTCCCTCCTCTGGCCCACCGCACGGCAAAGTGCCTGGGACGGGCTCCATCGGTCCTGGGCAGTCCTCCCCTGGGCGTCCGGGCCCGAGAGCTGTGGCTGGGTGCTCCCACCCCAGGCTCCGTCCCACGCCCTGGGCCCGGGCGGGCCTTCCCCAGCTTGGCTGGGTTCAGGAGCAGAGGCCGGGGCCCTTGGTGGCCCGACGCAGGCCCGTGGAGGCCTCCCCTGCGCGGCCTGGCCCGGGACTGTCTGGCGGGCCCAGGGATTGTCGTGTAGTTCCTATAGTACCCCTGCAGGACCTGCGCGTTTGGATAACATAAAATGTGGGCTTGGTGTTAGACTGATTCCGTACACCCCCACCGAATATGTTAGCCGGATTTGCATTAGCTAGCTCACAGTGCCACTAGAATCTCCTCTTATCGGGGAGAGATTAGTTTCTGGCAACCTTAGATCATGACAACCCTGATCCCTCAGAATCGTGGAAACAATGTACTACTTTTCGCTCAGTCACTCGTGCTTACTTGTTCGGTTTGTCTCAGAGAATTACACAGAATAAACAGTCTGGGCGTTTCAATAAGTATTTATTGAACAGGTGTTATTCTAGTGTAAAATATATGTGCTGCAGTAACCAGCAGACAATAGCAGAGATATATTATCAGCAGTACGATAAAAGTGAAGGGGTAGTACAGTTCTACCATATTGCAATAATCATGAATACATACATGAATATAAAAGCATAATAAAAGTGCGCGTACTCCTACGATGCCTAACTAGATGTACCTAAGTGTACCTAGCATGTGTGTAGGTCTAAAAGCCCAAGAGCCAAGAATCCTTCTAGGATTTAGTCGAACCCCATTACCTGAATAGAGAGAGTTTGGGACCCCGTCCTGGTCTCGAGTTGGACACCCCGCAAGGGCTGTGTTAGACCGCTGTCAGCTGGAGCGACTGCATGCAGGAGCCTCAGCGTCTCTGGTCAGTGTGTCAGCATAGAAGTCTCGGTTCCCTCTATCTTACCGTGGCAAGATGTGGTGTATTTATACCCTAAAGTGTCTCGTCCCTCAGTATGGTTTGTATTGGTCTTTGTTAGACATGACGAAGACGTCAGGGGTGAACTTTGTACATACATATTATGCGGGAGATGTAGCTGGTGAATGCTCATGCATAATTTATGAGTACATTGCAGGCCTGTGTTCGGGAAAAACCCTGCAGTGTTCTAACCACAGACTAGATAACGTTCAACCCTCAGAGCTCGTTGTGTACTGTAGGGAACTAATGTAGGTGAAAGATCATGCCTATATTAGGGCATAGAAGATCATGACCATAATAGGGCATAGACGATTATGACCAAAATAGGGCATATACGAGTATGACCATAATAGGGCATATGCGAATATGACCATATACGGCATATATGAACGCGTCTATATTAGGGCCTCTATATGAAACATAAGACCCACTCCACTTTCGAATTGGATGACAATGACCATACTTAAAATCTGGACAATTTAAAAATTCTCTTAAAAACAGCTAAAAACATGGTTTTAAAAAGACATTTAAAAATGATTAAAAGTGTTAAAAGTCAGCTATTCTTTTGTTGCCACTTGAAAAAGTCAATCCTGTCTCACTTATAAAGTTGCATTACTACAAGCAGAAGAAGGCCATTCTTTCTCAAGTGAAAGTGTCAATTTAGGAAGTGTTCCAAATTTAGTTCGTATGAAACGAAGTGGAGAAACCGAATTCTTTCCCAGGACGCGATGAGCCAATTCCAGATTAAGTGTCCTGGCTGGGAGATACAGCATTATCGGTGTTAGCTACTGCAGACGACAAATCCAACGCCTCACAGAGAACGTCAATCGCACATAGATGGAATTCAGCACTGCCAACAGTCGGTGCTGCGGCAGCTTGTGTGGCAGTTGTTACCTGAGTGCCTGTGGAGGAGCCACCTAACCCAGCAGGAGCAAACGGCACCTGTGGATTCTCAAGGAATGCGTTCATCAGAATTGGAAGACGCTGGGGACGACGCAGAGCATGGGCCTTTAGGGGGTCCAGCATAGCATCCATGTCCGGAGGCGTATCTGATGGAAACGTTAGACAGAGATCGAACGTGCATTCTTGTCCGCAAAACAGGCATCCAAGAACAGGTAAGATGCAGTCCACCCAGACTGGTCTAAACGATAGAAACCAAGAGGCGTTCAGTTCTCTTAGGCAAGGTATACCCAGAAGCTGCACCATGCGTTCACGGTATTTCCGCTCCATGAGTACGTTCGCCATTTCCTCGGAAATTGGGCCGTCCATTGCGTAGCAGTAAGATTACAATCAGGACTCCTGCAATTAGGAACAGGATAAGCGGGAGACCTCCAAACACGCTTCCCAATACGGAGTATATAAAGTTTGGGATTACTCCGAGGACTGTCTGAAAGGTGCTTAATAGTCCTGACCCTATGGTCTTAAATAGGTGTACAATACCGCTCGTATCAGACATATTAAAGATACGACCCACCATTTCTGCGAAATGAAAGGGGCAGTTTGTACGTATAAGCGCTTGTATCTCAGTCTAGGTCCTTGCAACTTGAAGTTCAAAGATTTCTCGAGCGGAGGTTAAGGGCACGGGTTGCTGTAAAAGCATGGCTTTCAGTCTGCTCAAAGTATCAAATTGTATAAAGGAAACATTCAACGAAGGCCATAACGGCGCCTCCCTGACTGTGTTCAGTGGTGGAAACAATACTTGCATACAGCAAGTAACCCTGGAGTTAACAGTGATCAGATAGGCGACGCCCGGAGGCATCCCACAGCAACCTTGATCGTTTAGCATCAAGTAACTCCCATTCGAGAGCAGCTGGAGAACCGGCGTGATCATGGCCACTGGGGTCCCTGACATGTAACAAGATAGATTCGCTACCGAACCACTACATGCTCCGTGCAGAGAAATATCCTGACACATGAGAGAACCGCTTAAAGCGTTCTTGCAGTTTGTACCACTCAGATACACTTCTCGATCCCCATTCCGGCATCGATATCTATATGATAACTCCCAAGTTTCCTTAATGTAACCCTTACCCATTTTTTCATATTTGCCTGCCTGCCTTTGCTCAAGGCAATATTGAAACTGAAACGTAGTGACCGGCAGAGTGATTTGGCCATGAATTAGCCATTCAGTTGATGGTAATTCGGCTACAGTGAATGGTAACCTTTCCAGTTTCTCAATACGCAGCATTGTATATTTGGCTCCCCTTTGTGCCATTTCTGTCTGTTTATCACTTACATTGTATTCTGAAAACAGAAACGTGGTGTTTATAAAACGCCAGGGCACATAGCCTGCACGCAAAGATTGCAGCGTCCAGCTTAACATCACAATAGAACGTAGCTGTGATTGCCCGTGTTGTAACAAGGCCAGATCTTGTTCTAATATGTCGATTGCCGAAGACACAATGTTGCCTAAGGAGTAAATCCTGGAGGTCAAAGTTGTTAACCCATTATCCACTACAGCTAATGCCTTCTCTAGGTTAATACGGTCTATTTCCCGTATTCTTTCTGCGGCCTCCTGTTGGGATATTTTCCAGTTTTCATTATAATAGGCATAAATGCCAGCATATATGAAACGTTTCTGACGTGTTTTCCTTGGGCCTGACAAGAAATCCCTAAGGTCCACATCAGATGTGAGTAAGGTCAAGTGATGTTTTACTTCTGTGAGTGTTGAGGCCTCTAGCCAATCAAGGCACAACTTCCCAACACTATAGAATGTCACTACCCCTGGGTGTTGTCTCTGTAGATAGCGTGTATCTGGCCTACTGATACTTAAACCCTCGGCTATACCTAGGAATCTCTGTTGACATGTGTTTGTGTCAATGGGCCAAATCAGCCATTCTGTCCAATTGGGATCTGACCTGTTGTACTGGAGAATGTCATCTAATCCTACCCCCTGTGTGGTTGAATTCTGCCCCCCACCCATCTGTGATGGTGCTGGAAACCCCGGTGTGTTCATGTCCTTGTTCTTGGCTAGTCCAAGACAGGATGTCTGTTGCACAGTGTCATTTAGAAATATCATCTGCTGTGGAATGAGGCATGCTCTAAAAGCGCTTCTGTTCCCTGGACTTGCCAGTCCCTCGAACCCCAGATTGATTTTACATCTATAGTGTCCTTCCGTAGGTCGAAACCCTGTGTAGACAGCTGGGCCATAAAGGAAGCAGAGTAAATCTGTTTGGTGTTAGTCAACATAATTCTGTGCTGATGTTTTTGCCACTTTGTAATAAAATGACTTTGGGTCAGATGTATTAAACCCTGAAAAGTATGTGAATTTCTGTGCAAAAGTTTGCGAACTACCTTTTGGAGGTGTTGGACAGTGTTCCCACTGGTGGTATTCAAATACATTTCTAGGTGTTATAGATTTGTGCAAGAAATGATGACCATAATATTGGTAACAGTACAATGTACCATAGTCTGAAGTACCTTCTAACATTTCATTGTTCGGAAATGCTGCAGTTTTTTCTAAATCAGACAGACATCATATTCCAATCCATAAAGCTTTATTCGACGACAAGTCATAAAAGCACAATCATCAGACAATGTACTGGAGGTAATGATATCACTTAAAGAAATTTTAAATACATGTTTAAGCTTTAAAAGTTCAGTCGGACCAAATATATCAAAATCAATCTTGTCCCATACTATACCGTCCGGTATAGGAACTGCTGTGATGTTCACTGAAGACAAGTCTCTTGGTTCACGATGTGAAGACTGGTGTGGTTTTAAAATCAAATTGACTCTTTGGGCTGTAGAGCTCTGCTGGAGATATCGTCCATTAATAAGCATACTAAAAGTTATAATTAAAGCTAGCCAGAAAAGAAAAAATAGAATCCCAGTGATATACCATAGTTCTATCCAAGGTGACACCAGGTAAGTCTTTCTAAAAAAGTTCAAAAAGTCAATGAGTTTCTGTTTGTGTGATTTTTGGGCTGGCGTCCTTTCCGGCTCGCTTGGATCCAGTGAAAACGTATCAAAGTTCATGAAATAGCCAGAAGCAGTTCGATCAATTGTTGGAATTGCATCGGGATTTGTTGAAATCGGATTTTGCTCTTGACGAGGCATGTTGACGTAGACGTCTGTAGTCGGTCGTATTGCTACTTGGTTGTTAAGTTGATTTTCTTCTTGTTGAAGTGGAACGAGTACCATAGCATTGTTGCCTAGTCCTTCATTCCGTACAGGTGGCTCTTCAAACGTGATGAGTCTTTCTGTTTGGACTTCTTGGATTGTAGCGAGAGGAGGGCGTCTGCTACTGTGGAGTCCACGATGCCTACTGTTTAGTATCGGCCACATAGTGTGGTTTGATTAAGTCAATTGAGACAAATCTTTTCTCCTTTTTCCCGGCAAGAGGCGGCAGAAATACAGTTCTTGTGCCTTGGATTGCTAGGACCGGTACAGCTGTTCTGTAGGATGGTCCGAATTCTTTCTTGTCTGCAATCTTTTCTCTGACCAGATCCCCGACTTTTGGGATCCAGACAGGTCTTGCCGTTACTGCCTTGACTTCCTCAGTGGCGGTCTGTTTTAAGTGGACGTTGCTTTGTTGTGTCCTGGATTCATTTAGATCCTGTAAAACAGCCAAACGATCATGGATATCAAATGGTTTTTCATCCGCCACTGTGCCTTCACAATCAAGATCAGGTACCCACATTCTTGTCTAAAATAGGACCTCGTAAGGAGTGACACCCCCTAGAGAGCTTCTTGGCTGATTGTTTAGGGCTCTTTGTAGCCCATATAAGTGGTCGACCCATCTACCGCCCTTGCCTAATACCCTAGCTGTTAAAGATTGCTTTAAGTCACGGTTTTTCCTCTCCACGACCGAATTTCCCTCAGGATGGTACGGAGAGGAGTACCGCAATGCTACGCCCATTCCTTCCATGGCCTCTTTGTAAGCCTGAGAGCTAAATGCCGGGCCACGGTCAGAATGTAACGTGTCAACTGTGTATGTGCCGATAAAGACTTGCAAATCTTTTATAACAGTTCGAGCGTCAGCACAGCGCTGAGGCCAAACCCATAGCAATCTAGAGCAGGAATCCACTGCAACCATGATATATTTCTTGGCCCCATCAGATTGTAGGGGTCCGCAGTGGTCCAAATAAACACATGCGAGAGGTTTGTCTGATTTTAGTAATGGTGTCTGCGCTGGGCGTGCTACGGTGAAGCCCTTCATCTGCTGGCAGATGTCGCACTTTAAGACATAGTCTTTGGTCTGCTTTGTTAACCCTGGCCACCAGTAGCGCTGTTTCAGTAAAGAAATAGTCGCTGCGACGCCTGTGTGCGCAGAACCAAAACCCTCGTGTGCTGCTAGAATTAAGCCTTGCCTACGATCCATATTTGGTATTACTCTATCCCCCACTCCAGGAATCTGAGCATATGGAATGTTTTGTGCATCTAACTTGTAGGAGTACTTGAGTGGAAATTTCTTTGGTACTGCTGTGCTGCCTTTGCGTGAAGCATTGACAGCTACCATATTCTCGCCGTCTATTCTCGTTTTTGAACGAGTGATTGCAGCTACGGACGCTGTGCGTACAGCCCCCTTTGCGGCTTCATCAGCCAATGAATTCCCTTTAACGTGAACGCCATCACGTTGATGACTCCGTGTGTGTATCACGTGAGCCCTTGGTAGTTCGTTTCTCAACTCCACTACCTGTTCCCATAGCATTTTATGCTTAATTGTGCCACCTTTCGCGTCTTTAAACCCGTTTTGTTCCCAATGATGTAAATAGTCATTGTACGACTGTACACAGTAAAAGGAATCACACACAATTAGTGTGGGGAATTTGTGTTCCGTATTTACCAGTGCCAGTATTAGTGCTTTTAATTCTGCCAACTGAGCCGTGCAGTCTCCTAGAGATTGCGTTTTAGTGCAACTTGGATGGAACTTTTTATCGCGCATGCGACCTTTAACGATCGCACACGCTGCGCTGTAAGCTTGCTTACTCCCTATAGCCGGTTGAGCAGATCCGTCAGTGTAAATAATGTATTCGTACTGATCTAGAGGCAAAATCTCATTTGGAAGAGGATGTTCTTGTTCGTATTGCAGAAATGCTTGTGTTTTTAAACTTGGATCAAATCTGTATTCAACATCCGTTGCAGTAAGAGAATTAGCCCATTGTATCCATCTGGGATGTAAGGCTTTCGCATTTGGAATGCTAGCCTTTGTAACAGCCTCTAAGGCTGGTACTGGGGTCATGACTATTATGCGCTTTCCCTGAGCCAGAGCTCTTTCTCTTGCTACAGCGGTCTGTACTGCTGTCAGGATTTTTTCTGTTGAAGTGAAACGCATCTCTGCGTTTGTGTACAGGTGTGATTTGTATGCGATTGGTACTGTTTCGCCTTCATTGAAAGTTAAATAAGTGTACCCGCATTGACCCGCTATTACTCGGATCACTAAGTTGCGTACGTTTACGCATGTCTGTAAATGTTTTGAAGCCATCATGTCTTCCTGTAGTGAACGTAGGATATTGGTATGTTCCTGTGTCCATTGTCTGACTGAAAAATCAGGTTTTATTAAGTCGTAGAAAGGTTTTACTCTTTCTGCGTAATCCAAAATGTATGTTCGACCGAAATTTAGGAATCCCAGAATTGATTGTAAATTCTTTAATGATTTTGGAGGTTGGAGCAGAGCACACTTTTCTAAAAAGTTAGCTGCTAGGCTTTTTCCTTCACTTGACAGCTCATATCCCAGAAACAGGACATTGAGATGGGCAATTTTTGATTTTTTGAAATTAAATTTATAGCCCTCAGAGGCGAATCCCATAATAATGGTGCTCACCCTGGTCAAGTGCTTCGGTAAGTCATCGTCCGTCAGATAAATATCATCTACATAGGACAATGCTTCATCATCCAAATTTTGGAGTAACTCTGTTACCCTTGCTGAAAACAACCCCGGGCTATTCTTATACCCTTGGGGCAAACGACAAAATTGCCGATGTGACCCTAGAGCTGAGAATGCGGTCAAATACCTGCTTTCAGGCGCTATATTTTGGCAGAAAAATCTATTTGAGATATCAAGTGTTGTTTTGTATTTTTGTCGCACAATGTTATTCATTAATGCGGCACTGTGTGCATTTTGAACTGCAAATGTCTTTGTGCAAGTGTTTAAATGTCTGTAATCTAAAACTAAACGATATGTGTTGTCAGGTTTTGATACGGGGAACAAAGGATTGTTCATTGGTGAGGTGCAATTTTCTATCACCCCCTGGTATTCAAGTTGATCTAAGATCTCCCTGACTTGTTTTTTAGCTTCCTGCTTTATAGGGTATTGCCTTTGAGCATTTGGGGAAACTTTTAACAGGATCACGTGGTGGGTTGAATCCTCATCCCAACCAGCATGATTTTTGTACAATGCTGGAGCTAGGGCAACCGCCCACTCCTGCGCATATGCATGTTTTAAATGTATGGGAACGAGGTTGGAAAATGCTGGAAAAATTACCTTTTCTCCCTTATGGCACTCCATGACGAATGCTGGCGGCCAGTCTTGCTCTGCTAATAGGATGTCATATCCAGATGACAGATTTTTCCAAACTAGACCTTTAATTTTCCTGGGCTTGTCAACCTCCATCCGGAGTGTTATCTCATGTAACTTATGTGGGACACTTACCTGAGTATCAGGTGTTTCCACAGTGATATACTCACTCAACTCCGCTGTCGCCAGAAATTCCTTCAGGTTCTGGCGAGCTATTGTTACTTCTGCCGCGCTGTCTAGCATCGTCCGAGCCCATTCCCCGTTCAGAAGCTGTGTCCTCAGAATTCAGGGCATGTCTGATCTTAAGACCTGCTACCTTCTTCTTTTTGAACTGAGGTTTTTGTTTTTGTTTATCTTCTTTTTTAGGTGCGTAGTCCGCAGCGTGTTGCGTGTCTCTGGACTTTGTACGCTCCTCTGACCGTCCTTCCCTCACAGAGTTTTTTGATGAACCCTGAAAGGAACGAGAGGAACAAGTATCAGTATCCTGATACCTGTAAGGTTTTTAGGTCTCGCGCCTAGCGTTGCAGTGCGCAGCACTGCTCACGCAGCGCGAGACCTCTAGAAACGGCTTCTGAAAGCTGCCCACACGCTCGTGCGTGTGGTTTTGCTTTGGGAAGCCTACATTGGCTGGAGCGTGCGTTTTTTTTACAAAAACGGCACGCAATTGGGCAAAGGCGGGCGCATGTCCCGCCTTTGCTCCGACCATTCCCGTCGGTGGCCAGCACGCGCAGCAGCGCGCGTTCGTCTCGCTGCCGCTGCCGCGCTCCCTCCCCCCGCTCCTCTGTGGTGCGCGCGCACCACTGTTTATTGTTTCTGTGCCGAAACAAAAAAACAAAAAAAGTGAGATTCTTGATTTTTATGTGCTGTAATTGAAAGGGTGAAGTCTTGCTTCTCCAGTCTGAGCCTTTTTCCATACCGAGTGCCATCGTTGTTGCTTTTCTCCAGGAAGAACCTCGAGTGGGCTGCTTTTCGTCTTCTCCTCCCAACATGACTGTGTCACGTTCCCTTATCCCCCAAATGTTGCCAGGGATGACTCACCAGTCCGGGAAGTGAAGGACTTTCCACAGAGCAGTATACCTTTCATGGTGACTCTGAATGACCGCCCCACATTAATGAGAAGTTGCAGTACTCTTATACCCTGCGTGTGAGGTCTTGTGATACCAGAAGTTGGCAAAAATGTTTTCCAACATCGCACTGTGAGTCTCGGTTACTGTAAACATACAGCATGAGGCTTCACTCTAGTGGGCTCAAATCTTCAGATAATTGAAGTCCAGCTTTAGCGGACCCGTTTTTATACAAATATATGCCTGAGCCATTTTAGTGAGAGCATCTGTAATTACTGAATGTCTGGGTCGGCACCTCCTGCTAGACTGCTTCAGCTTACGGGGAGTTCATGTGATTTACTGGTTTGTAATGAGTGTAACACGTTTTGAACATCAGTGCACATTGCTTGGCAACGATAAAGAAGTGAGAAGTTCAGTTTTTTCTCGTGTTATTGACTTTTCAGAATCAGCAGCTAAAATGGAAGGCTAAGGAAAGGCCAAAGAAAAACGTACAATTTCGAGGAGGTAGATTCTACTGAAACGCCCTTGTTGGCAATAATTCAGCAGATGATTCAGCTTCCATCACCCAAAAAGCCACGAGTACATTCCGCAGTCCATGATAATCCTGATGGGGTGTAGAGATTCGAGACTGGTCAAGGTTGCTTAGACTTTTATTATGAGAGCAAGCAGGATACACTCCACAACCTTCAAGTACCGCTTCCAACTATTCTCCCACCAACGATCCCCACATTCTAGAATCACCCACGCCATGGCAACCAGCTAACCCAGATGCCACACATCCTCTCTCTTAATGATACATAGGGCCCAATACAACAGAAAAATTATCTAACCCCATAAAATAAATAAAACCAAAGACGCTTGAACGAAAAAAACTAGAATACAGAGCAATTAACAACATGTGACAACATTCACCCCATTACAAAATCTTTAAACGTCTTAGGAAGGGCGGCTGAACTCCCAACACAAGTAGAAATTTCAGGTTCTGCAGGCAAATCAGTTAATCTGTCAATCCTTGACTGCACAGAGGCTTCCAACAGGTTACCCTCTGTAGGACTATTGTCATTGCTTACAATGTCAGCACACCCATTACAGGGTACAAAATCGTCACCCTGAACCACAACATCCTCATACGTCACACTATTTTTTTATTTTTTTATTTACACTATCATTCATCACATGCTCATCCATATGCCACAACCGCACATTTGGTTTAACCATATCCTGGTGGAAATTCTGATCACGTTTCCAAGTTAAAACCTTGTTACATCTAGATATTCTTCCAAAGTGCCATACCTTCCCATCACTCAATAGTGCTGACCTCGAGTAAACTTCTCTCACATGCAGAGGTTCAGAGAATTTACTACCCAAATCATGCTCCCCAACTCCTTTTCCCAATCTAGGCCAGTATTAATAGCAGCTTGAACACTACCCAGTGGCATGATCACACTATTAAACCGTCCTGCTGCACCGTTGCCAGCAGCCTGATAAACCAGAGTGGATTTCCCTTTAATACCATTCCTGGATAAAAATGTCTCCAACTTGACAGCAGTAAATTGGGGACCGTTGTCACTCATTACAGATCCCTCATGAAAATTCTCTCAAGAATAGAAACCACCATAGTACAGGCCACCTTATCACAAATTTCATACTCCGGCCATTTAGAATACAAGTCTAAGAGAACAATTATGCATTTGGCCTAACATTATCAATACCCAACTCCTCCCAGGGATTCTATGGACACTTTGCCCTCCCTAGTAGAGGGCAGGAAACTGAAAGATTTACCTGAGTTAGCACAATACTCACAGGCTCTAATGAACCTTTCCACATCAGCATCAACTCCTGGGGCAGGCCTTGAGAAATCTACTCGCCCACTCGCAATGGCAATTCAGACTTTATCAAGGCGAGCTATATATAGGGCCTACTCACCCATTCTGGAGAACTGACAAAGAACAGGTGTTCTTTCAGAAAATGAAGGAGCAATAAAGATGCCTTTAAATCTTGTTTTAATCCATCACATTTGCTCTGTGTATAGAGACAGAGGTTTAGATGTCAGTTTACATCTTGTTACAATTAATTGTTTTGCTTTGACTGTAGAGTTCCAGCATTTTGTAAAGTGAACTGTCTGATGTGCTGTACAAAGAGTGTGGAATTTAAAGCTGTAGGGTGCCAGGTTTTTTCCTAACATACACTATTTAAATATCTCATAAGTGAACTGTACAAACATTAAAAAATATATTTCAGTAGTTATGAAAGCCCATTTTTTTGTAATTGTGTGTTGAAATAAATATTTTAATATGATGAAAACAAATCAAAACACTTTACTAGGTGATGTGCAAATGAAACCCAATTTTCACCGATTGTTTATACACTATATAGTTTTATCAGAAAAAGAAGGTTTTTGGCCATTTCCATGGGAAATGTACTGCCTGTAAATGACTGTGTGCTACCAAATCATGCTTTAGTAATATTTTAATTAAAAATGAGTTTTAAAACATGGACCGAGAAACACTCCTGCCTTTTCCCTGATGGCAATGCTGAGTGAACTATCATGTGTACCCTATATGTGGGTAGATTCCTATTATACATGGAGCAAACATTTAGACTATTAAATCATACAAAAGAGGTTTTTTGTACAGCAGAAGTGATGAACTCACATATTTTAAGGTACTCTAAAATGTGATAATGAGGAAAAAGGCGGCCCTGCATAATAAAATATTTGCCTAGGACCGCACAGTTTGAGACCAGTTTGTGGGTCAAGTACATTACACTTAGAGCGAATACATTATTCAAGTGACTAGACCTGCAGGTCTAGTAAAATGTTTATGATTTTTTAGGCCTGTGGCCATCAATACGAGGTCTTCGCTCTTCTTTTCAATTTGACTATTCGCAAATGTCCTTCATGTGTGATTCTATAAATCTTTTCTCTAAGACTTTTAGGGGGCGTCACCCTGTCACCTCTCAAAATGAATCCTTCATCACTAACAGATAGCTCATCCTCGATTTCCCAAAACTTCCTGCATTGTTCTTGCAAAGCCAACTACAAGTGATGTGCCCCATCACTACATTTAAGGTGTCCTTATTATCGCATCCAGAAATTCAGTCATCACCTATAATTGCTTCACGACACTTGTTGACTACTGTATAACACTATACTCATCCCATTCACTTCCACAATGTTCACTCGATGGTAAGGTAGATCTGCATAAAAATCTGCCACCTTATTTCTATTTCCAGGCGAATGCGCAAAATCATACACAAAATCAAGACGTCTCAGTCATCCTGAGGTGTTGCCTTAACCACAGCGCCAGATGTTAGAACTCACAAGAAGCTTATGATCAGTAGTGTAAACCCTGAACCCCATTAATACTGCTTAAATTTCTCCATTGATAATACAGCTGCCAACCTTTCCTTCTAGCTCACTAAAAACAACTCCTTAACTGGAGACAAGGAACGAAAAGCATACGCCACAGTACACTTGAAATCTTCTGCAGAAATCTGTGTTAATACAGCCCCTAACCCTTTGCCACTGGAATCAGAGTTCAAAACACTAGGAGCAGTGGAATCAAACCCTTGCAAAGGAATTGCAACACAAATGTCCCGTTTAAAGGTTTCAAAATCCTTATGCAACCCTTCACTCCATTCAAACTCTTGAAGCTTCAATAATTGCCTCAATCCATGTGTTTTTGTTGCAAAATTCTTCACAAATTTAGAATAAAATGTTGACAATCCAAGGTAATATCGGACTTCCTCTTTGCAAGTAGTGCTGGTGAAATACTAATAGATTCAATAATATCTCTTTTATGAGTGTGTGAGTGGCTGTATAGGATAATAAGTGGGGGGTGCATTGCTGTATGGGTGAGTCAGTGCCTGTGTCAATGGTTGTATTGGTGAGTGAGTGTGTGTGAGTTGGTGTATGGGTGGGTGAGTTGCTGTATGGGTGGGTGAGTGGCTGTATGGGTGGGTGAGTGGGTGGGTGAGTTGCTGTATGGTGAGTGAGTGGGTGTGTCAGCGACTGTAAGGGTGAGTGAGTGGGTATGTGAGTGGCTGTATGGATGAGTGAGTGGTTGTGTGAGTAGCTGTATGGGTGGGTGTTTGTTTGAGTGGCTGTATCAGTGAGTACCTGTGTGATTAGCTCCATAGGTGAGGGACTGGCTGTGTAAGTGGGTGTATGGGTGAGTGAGTAGCTGTTTTAGTGAATGTATGGGTAAGTGAGGTGGTGTGTGAGTAGCTGTATTGCACAGTCAATGTGTGTTTAAGTGATTGTATAGATGAGTGAGTCTGCGTGTCAGTGGCTATACTGGAGAGTTAGTGTCTGTGGGAGTGGCTGTATGGGTGACTGAGTGGGCATGTGAGTGCTTGTATGGATGTATGAATGGCTATGTAAGTGCTTGTCCGGGTGTGTGAGTGGGTGCATAAGTGGTTGTAGGGGTGAGTGAGTGGCTCTGTTGAGAGGCTGTGGGGTGTGAGTGGCTGTATGGGTGTGCGAGTAGCTGTATGGGTGAGTGACTGTATGGGTGACTGGCTGTGTAAGTTACTGTACAGGTGAGTGAGTGGGTGTGTGAGTGGCTCTATGGTTGAGCAAGAGGTAGTGCGAGTGGTTGTATGGGTCTGTGAATGTGTAAGTGGTTGTGTGGATGGGTGTATGAGAGGTTGCATGGGGGTGTGAGCTGTTCTGTGAATGATGTCATCAGTGATGTCACAGACCATGTCATGAGTGATGTAATATGCGAGGTCATAAGCAGTGCATTGCGGGTCGTAAGCTATAGTTAGCTCAGCTATCTATAACTGCTGAATTTCACTGGTCTTGTACGAGTGAAATCTGAGCCTAATTATCAAGATTTTTTCAGCGAATTTCTACAGTTTTTAACTCTATTTCCTAACTAGAACACCCCTGTAACTTTTTTTTTTTTCAGTGAATTTCTAAGTTTAAAAAAAATTCTATTTCCCCAAGTATAACAGCTCTAAAACCTTTGTTTTTTTCAGTGAATTTCTAAGGTTTTTAAATTCCATTTCCTAACTATAACGGCTATGTAACCTTTGTTTTTTTCCGTAAATTTCTAAGGTTTTTTAAATGTATTTGTTAACTGTAAACTGTGACCTTTCAGAGTTAGTGTGCGAGTGGCTGTATAGGTCAATTAATGGGTGTGTGTGTGGTTGTATTGCTCGTACGGGTCTGTAAGTGGGTGTGTAATGGTTTTGTGGGTGTGTGAGTGGTTTTTGGGTGTGTGAGTGGAGTATGGATAAGTCAGTGGATGATAGTGGCTACATGGATCTGTGAGTGGATGTGAGAGTGGCAGAATGAGTGTGTGAGAGGATGTGTAAGTCTCTGTGTGGGAATGTCATTAGCTGTGTGAGTGACTACTCCAGAACAGAACTTCTCCTGCCCCTTTATTCTACAAAAGAAAACACTTTTCAACAAAATATCTAAATAAATGGAGTACATTCTTCTGGTTAACTAATAAGAACTACTTCATTGGTTAATTGGCCAGTGCGTATTCTACATTACATCTGCGTAATGGACCAGGGGCAAATGTCTCCAGGGACCTTGTGTACGTTTCGGCAATGTAATTGTTCTTTGTGCATCTTTATCCATAAATCTGTGATTTGAGTTCTCCTATAGAGAAGACAATAAGATTACAAAGAGGTAAATCTCCACCAACCAAGGATACTTTCTCTTAACTATATGAAGTTCTTCTTTGTTTGGTTAAGATGTCCTCATATACCACGGCATCAAGAATGTGTGTCACCTGCACCCTGTTGGTTTTCACCTGCCGTCTTGTGAAGCCACCCATCTCCTCTCTCATCGACCTCGTCCCATGCCCTCCCCACCCTGTGTGTGAGTGCCTCCCTCAGGTCACTTGCAGACCTGCACTATTATGAGGACAGAAGGTATTATGGAGGGGGCATGAGGAAGGTCTCCAAATCTCAACAGAGTATGGGACATGGGGTGCAATTGGTCTGCACCATTTCTTATCTCACCTATCCCGGAACAGCCTCCCAGGGGAAGGAATGGGGTCAATAAATTGAGGGGACCCTGTGATGAACTGGCAGATGTGGCATCCCTGTATGGCATCCCTGGTCCACCTTATCCGCTGACTATCCTCAACTGAGCATCCCAGATCAGAAGGGTACCTAGAAGTAACTGTGGTGTAAACAAATATCAGAGAAATTGGAACATCTGCCGCTAAAACTTACATTTTCCATTAATGGTTCTTACATTTATGGCCTCCTCTTCTGATTGACCGTGGATAGCAGATGCTCTTTCAGCACTGGGGCGATGGCCCTGTCCCCAGGGGCTCCGTTCTGCAGTCACACCTCCTAGCGCATATCATGGTGAGAAATATGGGCCCCGGGCACAGGTGAGGTAAAAAAGGGCGAGTGACCCCAAGTCCAGGTAGTGCATTGTCCTGCACGGTGGGATAGCAGATGCGCTTTAAGCTTTAAGCTTTAAGTGCCAATCACTGCTAGGGACCCTGATGTAATCGCCACTAGTATGAAGCGGTGTTTGTCTAAGAACATTTTGGAGTCACTCTGTCATTGTGTCTCGTGCGGCCATCTCGAGGGTTGCTGCGTCTGTGGCAGCAGCCTCCCTTCTAGGTGCCATTAGGGGCATTCCGAGTAAACATGCTTCTGACCCACTCCTTGCATGCGCTTGGCTTTCAGATAACTTCCTTTCAGGCCGAATACTTCGTCTCAGGGCTCACTTTACTTCACCAATTACCCGGACTCCAGGGCCCTTAATGACAGATGTTGTTTGACAGAGACCAGGTATTTTCACAGGACCGGGCCCCCACCTTTCCTGGACTCCCTGGGGGCGAGCCCTGCCCTGGGCCTGGCGACTTCTCTCAGGGCACTGGCGCTCCGATTCCGACTGCGCTATTGCTGTTTCACAAAGGGCTGTCCCCGGGCTATTCTTTTTTATAGTCATTAATTCACGGTAGCAGGACAAAGACAGCCCCTGCCATGGCTTAAATCCACAAATAGATTTACCGCGCCCCCATCCTTCCCACACAGACCTTGCCTTGCTTGACTCGCGTGGCTCCTCTTTGTAGGACTAGAAGTCTAACGAGGAACTATCAGTACTGTATTAAAAAGTCCTGCGTGGCATCAAGGTGACTTCTCACAGTACCGGTACTCAACGTAACACACTCTGATAACCGAGGAAAGATGTTATTCCTTTATCTCATCAGGTTTGTGAAGCAGCCCTCCTTCCTCCCCGGGGCACTGTTCTGAATTAAGCCACACACTCTGTTGTCAGACATTCCTTTCAGGTTAGAGGCGTTATTCTCGATAAGAATCTCGACCTTTGTTTTCTTTTAGAAACTCAGCTCTGCGAGGATGATGACCCCTCCTCTCTGACCTCGCTCCTAATATCTATCTTGTCCTGCTGTCAGGGGGTGAGAGTGGGGGCTTTGTAGAGATGGCGCTGGTAATAATAAATTTACTCCAAATGCAGGAGTACTTTTAAAGGAGTATTTTTCCACATATCGATACTTCGAGTAGGACTTGGGCCCGCTTTTGCATACGTTATTTTTTTTTTTAGAGCGCTGTACTTTTCACAAGCGCTACTGCCTACTTGTTATTTTAAAAGTCGCTGCTTGTTTGGTTTACTTTTGGCCAGTCACTCTCCAACAGAGCATTTTGGCACTCCGACACCAACTGCTCCCTCCATCCTCCCTTAGTAGGTAACAGACATTGCCATTTACAATGCCAATAGCTCTAACTTAAAAAAATGCGAGACCTATTGCATTTCCAATGCTTGTTTAATATTATCCCTATTCCGGAGGTTATACCTCCTTTCAGAGGGCTCCTGTTGAGGAGACCTACCTCTGGATTGAGATCTGCTGTCTTTAGACTTTTGTTGTTTTTTATTTGCCCACTTCTTTTTAGAAGAAGTAGGTATCTGCTTTGTAGTGTCCTTTTCAGGACTGCTCACCAGTTGTGGTTTTAATGCTTTCCCACCTAGACTGTCTCTGCCTAGTTCTGCATATGCAGTTTCAATTATTTTGGGTAGTTCGTGTGGTTGATCTACTGGACTGAACTCCCTTAGGCGTTGGCGGATCGCCACTGAAGCTGCTTCCCCCTTAATGTTAGCTAGTATTATGGCTGATACCTGTTCATAGTTACCTAGTAACTTCATCCCTAAGTTAAGGGCAGGCTCTGCTCCTTACTCATTTTGTATCTGTCTCAATACGTCAGGTACTACTGCTAATGATGGGATACCATGTGTTCTGGTATATATGGCAGCAAAGACTGTACCCCAAGAGGTGCAGTCCTCTACTTGTGGTGTGATCCCCATGGGCAAGCAGATTGTTAGTATTCTCTGTTTATCACAGGTGGTAGTATTCGGGAATACCGCCTCAAGCTGAGTTATTTTCTGAGCTATCCAGAATGGTATTTGTTCGCGTTTTGCGTGCATTTTGCCCTTTACCGCGTGTAATGTTTGAGGAGTAATTTTATTTCCTGTACCCTGAGCTGGAGTACTATTTGCTGCACCTGGTGCAGGTTGGATTGTTAAAGTCCTCATGACAAATTGTGTCGGGTTTCTGTAGATTTTAATTAAAACTCTGTGTTGTATGAGTAAGTCTGGCTGTGTCATTGTGCAAATGTCAGGATGCGGTGTGTAAGCCGCTAGTATCGGCCATGTGGCCCCGTCTCCTCCGAGCGGGCCTAATCTTACTCTTCTTCGTACGTGGGGTAGGGCGCCATTAAACCAGTAATAATGTTCCTGGTAAGTGAGTGGAATCTCTATGTCCTCAAACGGAGCATATTCCGGTGGTGCATCTCCTTCTATATAGTAGTGAAATGTCTTTGTTATTGCATTTGCTGCCGGGAGTGTAACCCATGAATAGAATACCTCTGTTTTGTTTGATTCGTGTGCCTCAATCACGAAAACTACAATGCCACCCCTGGCTTGTAAGCCATTTTCTAATAGTCTTATGGTGACTGTCCTTCTGAATTTTGGTGCAATCTGTATTGCATCCTCAGGATCTTCTTCCTCGTCTGACGGAGGCAGTGGCATTTGTAGTGGATCTAAGACTGCGGTAGTCATCGTGTATAGAACACAGACTAGTGTTTCAAAGAAACTATGATAAGGTTTTAGGCACAATTTCAGGAACACTATGTCCTTTCAAGCTTGAATAACCAACAGCCAATAAATAGTATTTTTGTACTACTCCGCTGCGGCGGATTTTGTGCCCACCCACTCCAGACGTCTCTGGGGTTTTGTGAGTAGGTTCTCTGAGAATAGCACGACTGAACTACTCAGATTCTACTGTTAAATAAGTACCCAACCAACGTTGGCGGCGCCATGTCATGTAGTTCCTATAGTACCCCTGCAGGACCTGCGGTTTGGATAACATAAACTGTGGGCTTGGTGTTAGACTGACTCCGTACACCCCACCACGTATGTTAGCCGGATTTGCATTAGCTAGCTCACAGTGCCACTAGAATCTCCTCTTATCGGGGAGAGATTAGTTTCTGGCAACCTTAGATCATGACCACCCTGATCCCTCAGAATCGTGGAAACAATGTACTACTTTTCGCTCAGTCACTCGTGCTTACTTGTTCGGTTTGTCTCAGAGAGTTACACAGAATAAACAGTCTGGGCGTTTCAATAAGTATTTATTGAACAGTTGTTATTCTAGTGTAAAATATATGTGCTGCAGTAACCAGCAGACAATAGCATAGATATATTATCAGCAGTACGATAAGAGTGAAGGGGTAGTACAGTTCTACCATATTGCAATAATCATGAATACATACATGAATATAAAAAACATTATAAAAGTGCGCGTACTCCTACGATGCCTAACTAGATGTACCTAAGTGTACCTAGCATGTGTGTAGGTCTAAAAGCCTAAGAGCCAAGAATCCTTCTAGGATTTAGTCGAACCCCATTACCTGAATAGAGAGAGTGTGGGACCCCGTCCTGGTCTCGAGTTGGACACCCCGCAAGGGCTGTGTCAGACCGCTGTCATCTGGAGCGACTGCATGCAGGAGCCTCAGCGTCTCTGGTCAGTGTGTCAGTATGGAAGTCTCGGTTCCCTCTATCTTACCGTGGCAAGATGTGGTGTATTTATACCCTAAAGTGTCTCGTCCCTCGGTATGGTTTGTATTTGTCTTTGTTAGACATGAGGAAGACGTCAGGGGTGAACTTTGTACATACATATTATGCGGGAGATGTAGCTGGTGAATGCTCATGCATAATTTATGAGTACATTGTAGGCCTGTGTTCGGGAAAAACCCTACAGTGTTCTAACCACAGACTAGATAACGTTCAACCCTCAAAGCTCGTTGTGTACTGTAGGGAACTAATGTAGGTGAAAGATCATGCCTATATTAGGGCATAGAAGATCATGACCATAATAGGGCATAGACGATTATGACCAAAATAGAGCATATACGAGTATGACCATAATAGGGCATATGCGAATATGACCATATACGGCATATATGAACGCGTCTATATTAGGGCCTCTATATGAAACATAACAGGATGGGTTAAGCTCCGCCATGGGCCCGGGTCGGAGGTCCGCCGGGGACCCCCATTCTCAGCCCCGGGCCTGAGGCCCAGCTGGGGTCTCTGAGCCCCCGGGACGCAGAGCCTCCAAGCCCTCCAAAGGGCAGGCGGGAGCCCTCCCGCGAAGGCTCGGGCGGGCAGATTGGCGTCCTTCGGGCCTGGCCATCTGGTCACGCCTTTCCCCTTGGCCATCTGGTCGCGCGCAATGCTTTCCAATGGGGCGACCAGATGGCCGGGCCGGCCTGGAAGTCCCGATGAGGGCTCGCCCACCTCTCCGATCCCAGCCAGGGCTCCAGGAGGTCGGGCGCCCCGTGCCCTAGGTCCCCTCTTCACTCATTGCGCACGGGTTACCAGAAAGAAGGGTAGCTTTCCTCTGGATTTCTAGGGACAGGGTATGCCGGAACCGCTCCCGGGCTGGCGGTTCTCAGCCGGGGACCAGATGGGCTGGGACCAGGCACCACCTTCCCCCCTGTCCGGGGCTCCGTCCTCCTGCCTGCCGCTTGGCAAAGTGCCCGGGACGGGCTCCATCGGGCCCGGGCGGTCCTCCCTTGAGCGTCCGGGCCCAAGAGCTCTGGCCAAGCGCTCCCTACACTGGGCTCCGTCCTCCACTCCGCCAAGCGCCCGGGGCCCGTCGGGCGTTCCCCAGCTCGGTTTGGGTTCAGGAGCTCCGGCAGGGGCCCTTGGTGGCCCTGGGGTGGGAGGGTGCCCTCCCCACCCCGGGCTCCATCTTCAGGCCTGCCGTGTGGCAGGGCGCCCGGACGCAGGCCTTGAGGAGGCCTCCCCTGCGCGTGCCGGCCCGAGACCTCCGGCCGGGCTTAGGAAACCGGGCTCCGTCCCCCTGCTCTGCCATAGTCCTAGGACGGGGGTCCGTCGGGCACGGGCTGGCCTCCCTCCTGCTTTGCCCACCTGTCAAGGTGCCTGGGGGACCCCGGGTCGGAGGTCTGTCGGGGACCCCCGTCCGAGGCTCAGCTGGGGTCTCCGAGCCCCCGGGACGCAGAGCCCCCGAGCCCTCCGAAGGGCAGGCGGGAGCCCTCCCGCGAAGGCTTGGGGCGGGCAGATTGGCGTCTTTCGGGCCCGGCCATCTGGTCGCGCCTTCCCCCTCGGCCATCTGGTCGCGTGCAATGCTTTCCAATGGGGCGACCAGATGGCCGGGCTGCCCTGGAAGTCCTGATGAGGGCTCGTTTGCCTCCCCGATCCCAGCCAGGGCTCCAGGAGGTCGAGCGCGTCTGCGCCTTAGGTCCCCTCAGTCTATCGGTGCACACGGGTTACCAGAAAGGGGGGTACCCTTCCTCCGGATTACTAGGGATAGGGTACTCCAAAACCCCTCTCAGCCTAGCGGTCCTCAGCCGGCAGCCGGACCGGCCAGGATGCCCCCCCCCAGCCCGGGGTTCCGTCCCCCAGCCCAACATGTGGTGTAGTGCCCTGGATGCGGGCCCGGAGAGGCCTCACCTCTGCCCGGTAGGCCCGACGGGGTCCAGTGCCCAGGCTCAGTCTCCTGGCCTGCCGCTCCACCAGGGGCCCGAGACGGGGTTCCGCCAGGCCCGGGGAGCCTCCCCCTGCTTGGCTGGGTTCAGGAGCTCCAGCCAGGGCCCTGGGGAGGGCGGCCTCCCCACCCCGGGCTCCGTCCTCGGGCCTGCCGCGTGGCAGGGTGCCCGGGACGGGGTCCTGCGGGCCCGGTGAGGCTTCCCCTGCGCCTCTGGGCCCGGGAGCCCCGATGGGGTCCAGGGGCCGCGCCGGGCCCTGGGTCGGGCGCTCCAGCCCTGGGCCCTGTCCTCCGGCCTGCCGCTCTGCCAAAGGCCCGAGACGGGGTTCCATCGTGCCCAGGGAGCCCCCCTCGCTTGGCTGGGTTCAGAAGCTCCTTCCGGGAACCCTGAGTCTCCTGGCCTGCCGCTCCACCAGGGGCCCGAGACGGGGTTCCGCCGGGCCCGGGGAGCCTCCCCCTGCTTGGCTGGGTTCAGGAGCTCCAGCCAGGGCCCCGGGGAGGACGGCCTCCCCACCCTGGGCTCCGTCCTCGGGTCTGCTGCATGGCATGGTGCCCGGGACGCGGGCCCGGGGAGGCTTCCCTTGCGCCTCTGGGGGTCGTGGGCCCCGGCCTGCCGCTATGCCAAAGGCTAGAGACTTGGTTCCGTCGTGCCCGGGCAGCCCCCTCGCTTCGCTGGGTTCAGGAGGTCCGTCCGGGGCCCCTGAGGGTCCCTGGGAGGGCGGCCTTTCCACCCTGGGGTCCGCCCTCGGGCCTGCCGCGTGGCAGAGTGCCCGGGACGGGGTCCCGCGGGCCCAGACAGGCGTCCCCTGCGCCTCTGGGCCCGGGAGCCCCGGGTGGGTCCAGGGGCCCCGCCGGGCCTTGGGTCGGGTGCTCCAGCCCTGGGCCCCGTCCCCCGGCCTGCCGCTATGCTAAAGGCCCAAGACGGAGTTCCGTCGTGCCCGAGGTGCCCCCCCTCGCTTGGCTGGGTTCAGGAGCTCCGTCCGGAGGTGGCCTCCCCACCCCGGGCTCCGTCCTCGGGCCTGCGGCGTGGCAGGTCCCGTGGGCCCGGGCAGGCTTCCCCTGCGCCTCTGGCCCCGGGTCGGGTGCTCCAGCTCTGGGCTCCGTCCCCCGGCCTGCCGCTATGCCAAGGGCCTGGGACGGGGGTCCGTCGGTCCCGTGCAGACCTCCCCCGCTTCGCCTGCTTGTCAAGGTGTCTGCGGGCCCCGGGTCGGTGGGCCCGTCGGCTCCCCCCCTCGCAGCCCCATGGCTGAGGCCCAGCTGGGGCCTCCGGCCCCTCATGCCTCAGCGCCCGCTCGCCCTTTCGTTAGGGCGCAGGGCGACCAGATGGCCGGGTCACGCCTTTCCCCTCGGCCATCTGGTCGCACCTATCCCCTCGGCCATCTGGTCGCGCGCAATGCTTTTCAATGGGGCGACCAGATGGCCGGGCTTCCCTGGAAGTCCCGATGAGGGCTCATATGCCTCCCCGATCCCAGCGAGGGCTCCAGGAGGTCGGGCACGTTCGCACCTTGTGCGCACGGATTACAAGAAAGGGGGTATTTTTCCTCCAGATTACTAGGGAGAGGGTCAGTCAGACCTCTGCGAGGTCCGGCGATTCCGAGACAGGGGAAGGCAGGACCTGGGCCCTCAGGGGCCCAGGTCCGCGCCTGCCTCTTGGCCCCTTCCCTATGGGCCTTTCCCCTGAGCCTGCTTGCCCCGGGAGCAGGCAGGGATGCGAGGCCGGCATCCCCCGCGCAGGGCGGCCTGTCAGGGGAGGCCCCAGCCGTACTCCGATCGATTGGGCACTCTCGGTCTGTTTAGGGATGGACTGCTTGGCCAGCCTCGGCTGTTGTTTCACGCAAAGAGCTTCCAACCCGCATGGACCGTCCGACTCGAGGGCCTGCCTCCTGGCGGGAGGCTCTTCACCCTACCCAGCAGAGCGAAGGCCGAGTGGCCTGGCAGCTCGGGCCCCCCAGTGGTCCGACCCGAGCGGAAGGGGTCGGGTGGCACCAGGCCCTCAGACGCTGCCGCCCGGCAGGCCTGTAGGCCCCGCGCGCCACGCTGTCACCCCTCTCTGCCCAGCGCATTTCCGCAGCTGTTCGGAACCCACCGTTCTGAGGGGTGCCGCCGCCGCCAGGCTTCGGCACCCCTGCGTCTCGCTCAGGCTGCGCCTCGGCCTGCCTCTCCCTTCTGGGGGAGACGGCTAGGCCCGCCGGTGCCCGTGCGACCACACCTCTCCACCCCTCCAGCGAGCCCTCCCGCCCAGGCGTGCGGGCTCCTTCCCCTGGCAGGCTCCCGAGAGGGAGGGGTGTGCGAAGGTTGCCGGTCGGGGAGACGGGCACGCGGCTCCCGAACCCACCCTGTCAGCAGGTGCGGCTACCTGGTTGATCCTGCCAGTAGCATATGCTTGTCTCAAAGATTAAGCAATGCACGTGTAAGTACACACGGCCGGTACAGTGAAACTGCGAATGGCTCATTAGATCAGTTTTGGTTCCTTTGATCGCTCCATCTGTTACTTGGATAACTGTGGTAATTCTAGAGCTAATAAATGCCGACGAGCGCTGACCTCCCGGGATGCGTGCATTTATCCGACCAAGACCAATCCGGGCTCGCCCGGCCTCTTTGGTGACTCAAAATAACCGCGGGCCGATCGCACGTCCCCGTGACGGCGACGATACATTCGGATGTCTGCCCTATCAACTTTCGATGGTACTTTCTGTGCCTACCATGGTAACCACGGGCCATCCAGATCCCTATGGCATTCATGCACTCTTTAAAACGAACTGTCGTACTCTTTGACTCAGCTGGTAGAAGAGACACCACAATTTGAGTATCATCCGCATAAGTAGTTAGACTGAACCCAAATGACTGAATAAGGGGCGCCAAAGAGGACACATATATATTAAATAGTGTCGGACTCAGTGAGGAGCCTTGCGGGACCCCACATGGAAGTGAAAAAGGTTTAGATACAAATTCCTCCAACATTACCCGCTGACTCCGGTTTGACAAGAATGATCTTAGGAGTCTCCAGGCCGAACCCTGTACCCCAATCTCCTGCAGCCGGTCCATCAACAAATCGTGATGGACCGTGTCAAATGCTGCAGAAAGATCTAACAAGATCAGAGCAGCCTTGCCACCTTGATCTAGAATGGTCCGTATCTCTTCAGTAGATTTCAAGAGGGCAGCTTCGGTGCTGTGGCCCCCTCGAAAACCATACTGAGTTTGGTCCAATGCTTGTGTAGACTCGAGAAATTGGCTAAGTTGCGTATTTAAATTTCTCTCGATGATTTTAGCAGGTACTGGAAGTCTGGATATTGGTCTAAAATTGTTAGGGTCTTTTGTATCAAGATTCGGTTTCTTCAGAAGGGGAGAATAGAGTTTTTTTTCCAGTCTAACGGAAAATGTCCCTCTGAGTACATCAAATTAAAAATGGGTGTCAAAACTTGAGAGACTGGCTCTGCCGCTAACTTTAATATCGCTATCGGGCAAGGGTCCAAAGGGGACCCAGATTTCACCTGCATAATAAGATGACCAGTTTCTGTAACTGTAAGCTGGGCAAATTTGTCCAGTAGCACTTTCTTTTCCAGATGTGGGACAGCCATTAGGCCCGCCGTATTCTTAGGGGTAACATTAGAGAAAGTGGAGAAAATGGCATCCACTTTCTCATAGAATAAACTGGCCAATTTTTCGCAAAGATCTTGACTAGGCGTAGATGTACTCGCCACTGGATTGGCCAGGCTAGTGACTGTATTAAATAGTTCCCTAGCTGAATTATTTGCTCTGTTAATCTTCATGGAAAAAAATTATCGGTCATTTTTTAAAATGACTTCTTTTTTACACAATGTCTTTCATTTGGAAGGCAGAAATGCATCGAAAGTCAATAGGTAATAACAGTTGCTTTACAAATCTGAATTACCCTAAGTCTCCCGATAAAAATGGTACCTCACTTGTGTGGGTAGACATAGTGTCCACGACAGGAAATGGCTCAAAACCCAACGTGAACACACCACATTTTCACAATGAAAAATTACCCTTTTTTTGCAAAGTGCCTGGCTGTAGTTTTTGAACCCTAGCTCTGCCGGCACCTAGGGAAACCTAGCAAACCTATACATTTTTGAAAACTAGACACCCAGGGGAATCCAGGATGGGGTGACTTGACTGCCTCTCACCAGGTTATGTTACCCAGAATCCCTTGCAAACCTAAAATTTTGTCCAAAAAACCACATTTTCCTCACATTTCTGTGGTGTAAAGTTCTGGAATTTGCGTGGATCCACAAATTTCCACCCACCCTGTGTTCCCCATAGTCTTCCGAGAAAAATGGTACCTCACTTGCGTGGGTAGGCCTAGTGCCCGCGACAGGAAACGGCGCAAAACGCAACGTGGACACACCTCAATTTCACAGTGAAAAATGACCCTTTTTTGGCAATGTGCCTAGCTGTAGTTTTTGAACCATAGCTCTGCCGGCACCTAGGGAAACCTAGCAAACCTATACATTTTTGAAAACTAGACACCCAGGGGAATCCAGGATGGGGTGACTTGACTGCCTCCCACCAGGTTCTGTTACCCAGAATCCCTTGCAAACCTAAAAAATTGGCAAATAAACACATTTTCCCCACATTTCTGTGGTGGAAAGTTCTGGAATCTGCGTGGATCCACAAATTTACACCCACCCCGCGTTCCCCAAAGTCTTCCGAGAAAAATGGTACCCGACTTGTGTGGGTCGGCCTAGTGCCCGCGACAGGAAACGGCGCAAAACGCAACGTAGACACACCTCAATTTCGCAGTGAAAAATGACCCTTTTTTGGCAAAGTGCCTAGCTGTAGTTTTTTAACCATAGCTCTGCCGGCACCTAGGGAAACCTAGCAAACCTATACATTTTTGAAAACTAGACACCCAGGGGAAACCAGGATGGGGTGACTTGACTGCCTCCCACCAGGTTCTGTTACCCAGAATCCCTTGCAAACCTAAAAAATTGGCAAAAAAAACACATTTTCCCCACATTGCTGTGGTGGAAAGTTCTGGAATCTGCGTGGATCCACAAATTTCCACCCACCCCGCGTTCCCCAAAGTCTTCCGAGAAAAATGGTACCTCACTTGTGTGGGTCGGCCTAGTGCCCGCGACAGGAAACGGCGCAAAACGCAACGTGGACACACCTCAATTTCGCAGTGAAAAATGACCCTTTTTTGGCAAAGTGCCTAGCTGTAGTTTTTGAACCATAGCTCTGCCGGCATCTAGGGAAACCTAGCAAACCTATACATTTTTGAAAACTAGACACCCAGTGGAATCCAGGATGGGGTGACTTGACTGCCTCCCACCAGGTTCTGTTACCCAGAATCCCTTGCAAACCTACAAAATTGGCAAAAAAACCACATTTTCCCCACATTTCTGTGGTGGAAAGTTCTGGAATCTACGTGGATCCACAAATTTACAACCACCCCGCGTTCCCCAAAGTCTTCCGAGAAAAATGGTACCTCACTTGTGTGGGTATGCCTAGTGCCCGCGACAGGAAACGGCGCAAAACGCAACGTGGACACACCTCAATTTCGCAGTGAAAAATGACCCTTTTTTGGTAAAGTGCCTAGCTGTAGTTTTTGAACCCTAGCTCTGCCGGCACCTAGGGAAACCTACCAAACCCACACATTTCTGAAAACTAGACACCCGGGGGATTCCAGGGAGGTATGGCTTGCGTGGATCCCCCAACGTTTCCTTACCCAGAATCCCCTGCAAACCTCAATTTTAGCTTAAAAATTCAGTTTTTTCACACATTTTTGTGTGGGAAAGTTGTGGCATCACCGGGCTGACACAAATTTCCTACCACCCAGCGTTCCCCCGGGTCTCGCGATGAAAACGGTGCCTCACTCGTGTGGGAGGCCCAAGTACCCGCGACAGGCAAGGGCCCAAAACGTAGTGACGCGACATCAAAATTGCCTATCTCAAAACCACCTGGTTTTGCAAGGGGGGTCACCTGGATTTTTGCCCTCGTGCTCGGCGGCCATCTAGGGAAACCTACCAAACCTACACATTTCTGAAAACTAGACACCCGGGGGCTTCCAGGGAGGTATGGCTTGCATGGATCCCCCAACGTTTCCTTACCCAGAATCCCCTGCAAACCTCAATTTTAGCTGAAAAATTCACTTTTTTCACACATTTTTGTGTGTGAAAGTTGTGGCATCACCGGGCTGACACAAATTTCCTACCACCCAGCGTTCCCCCGGGTCTCCCGATAAAACTGGTGCTTCACTTGTGTGGGAGGCCCAAGTACCCGTGACAGGCAAGGGCCCAAAACGTAGTGAGGCGACATCAAAATTGCCTATCTCAAAACCACCTGGTTTTGCAAGGGGGGTCACCTGGGTTTTGGCCTCGTGCTCGGCGGCCATCAAGGGAAACCTACCAAACCCACACATTTCTGAAAACTAGACACCCGGGGGCTTCCAGGGAGGTATGGCTTGCGTGGATCCCCCCACGTTTCCTTACCCAGAATCCCCTGCAAACCTCAATTTTAGCTGAAAAAATCACTTTTTTCACACATTTTTGTGTGGGAAAGTTGTGGCATTACCGGGCTCACACAAATTTCCTACCACCCAGCGTTCCCCAAGCTCTCCCGAAAAAATGGTGCCTCACTTGTGTGGGAGGCCCAAGTACCCGCGACAGGCAAGGGCCCAAAACGTAGTGAGGCGACATCAAAATTGCCTATCTCAAAACCACCTGGTTTTGCAAGGGGGGTCACCTGGGTTTTTGGCCCCGTGCTCGGCGGCCATCTAGGGAAACCTACCAAACCCACACATTTCTGAAAACTAGACACCTGGGGGCTTCCAGGGAGGTATGGCTTGCGTGGATCCCCCAACGTTTCCTTACCCAGAATCCCCTGCAAACCTCAATTTTAGCTGAAACAAATCACTTTTTTCACACATTTTTGTGTGGGAAAGTTGTGGCAACACCGGGCTCACACAAATTTCCTACCACCCAGCGTTCCCCCAGCTCTCCCGATAAAAATGGTGCCTCACTCGTGTGGGAGAACACGTGTCAAGCCTAAATATTTAGAAGATTTCTTATTATGTAATATTAACTTTTAGCTTTGCCCTTTGCTATTTTTCTGTTTGATTAGTTATTGAGAGAAAGATGTGTGATATTCCGTATTACATGTACATTGTCAGCCATTGTAATTTGTAAGTTTTCTATTTTCACCTTTCTTACTTCATAGTTCTGGAACCTAGTTACCTCATCTCAGCTTAGAATGTATTTCTTGAATTCTGTAGAGCAGTTATACTGTTGGACTCTGTAGGTGGAACTAGCAGGATGAGGTGTTACCCTTTACATGAATAAAGAACCTTGAACTTCAACTTTATTTGTTTGGAGGATCTTTACACATACCAACCACCTGCTGAGCAGTCATTCTACGGCTAGCCATAATGCTAACTAATAAAGGTAACTTGTCAAACAAGTCAACAACAACAAACACTTTGTAAAATAAGTAATAAACAAAATGCACCTTTATCAGAAATACCTATATACTCCAAAACGATACCACTCACTTGCCAGAAGCAGCTAAACTCACCACCACCTACTCTGCACAGACACAGTATGGATCAACAATATCCCACTAAAAAAGAAAGAGAAAAGAAAATTACACATAAGACAATGCAAAACACATCGCAAAGAATTTCATGCTCAAAACACTAACTAAATATGCTGCCATTATGACACCACTTACAAAAAAATTCATTCATACATGACAATAATGATCATTTGGAGTAAATACAACAAAAATGTTTTTCTTACCAAAAAATGCAACTACGCAAAACTGCAGAACAACCACTGTCGAAACCGCAAACAGGAATCAAAAGCTTTACACTAGAATAAAAAGGAGAAAAAAACATTACAATCACATATGCAAATAATGCACCAGTCCACACACAATCCACCAGCCAAGCTAAGGGGTAGGTGGGCCTAAGAGTATAAATAAAATATTCACCCCCGTAAAAGGGGAGCAACCCTTGCCCTTGAGGCCACTCCCCAACACAAAAATTAAAACCCTGGTGTCTAGTGGCTTCTGCCCCCCTTGGGGGCAGATGGGCCTAAAAACATACTGCTATTCTGCCACCCAAAGAGGGCAGAAATGGCCACAATCATCCTCCCATAAAGGGGAGCGACCCATGTCCAAGGGGCCGCTCCCCAACATAAAAATAAAAATCCTGGTGGCCTAGTGGCCCTACAAAAAAAACAAATCAGCCGATCTGCCCCTCAGGGTGGCAGAAACGGCCAAATTAATGCTGCCCAAAGGGGAGCAACCCTTGCCCAAGGGGCCACTCCCCACAAACATATCCCTGGTGGTCTAGTGGGCCCAATTTTAAAAAAACATGGCAAGATCTGCCCACCAGACACAGCCACAAACATTGCCCCCAAAGGAGAGCGACCCTTGACCAAGGGGTCACTCTCCACAAATAAATCCCTGGTGGTCTAGTGGGCCCAATATAAAAAAAATGGCGAAATCTGCCCCCCCCCATGGGGGCAGACAGCCACAAACAATGCCCCCAAGGGGGAGCGACCCTTGCCCAAGGGGCCACTCCCCACAAATAAATCCCTGGTGGCCTAGTGGCCATACAAAAAAAAAATCAGCCGATCTGCCTACCCAGGGGGGCAGAAACGGCCAAATTAATGCTCCCCAAAGGGGAGCGACCCTTGCCCAAGGGGCCACTCCCCACAAACAAATCCCTGGTGGTCTAGTGGGCCTAATTTTAAAAAAAACATGGCGATCTGGCCCCCTGGGGGTGGGGCAGACACAGCCACAAATATTGCCCCCAAAGGAGAGCGACCCTTGCCCAAGGGGTCACTCTCCACAAATAAATCCCTGGGGGTCTAGTGGGCACCTTATCAAAAAAAATTGGGAGATCTGCCCCCCCCCCATGGGGGCAGACAGCCACAAACAAATATTGCCCCCAAAGGGAGTGACCCTTGCCCAAGGGGCCACTCCCCACACAAAACGGACTCTTGGTCCAATGGGCCAATTTTTTTAAACATTATGCAAATATCAAAGTTATTTTAATATGCCCCCAATAAGGGGAGCGATCCTTGCCTGAGGGGCCGCTCCCCGCACGCAGTATTGCTTTAGATATAAAAAAATAAAAAAATCCCTGGTGCTAGTGGGCATTCCTGCTGCACGATCGTGCAGCAGGAATGCACAAAGAGGCATCGGGGGAAAGGAAAACCCTTTCCCCCGATGCCTCTTTTGTTTGAATCCCCCCCTCCCCAGAGCCAAAACTCACCTGTTTCTTCCCCGACGCACTGAAAGCAAATGGCTTCCATCACGTCGGGGAAGAAAGGGAAACCTCCAATGACGTGTACGGGGGTGGGGGGAGGCAGGGGAAGGGCTTCCCCTGCCTTCCCCGGTAAAAAAAACCCAGATCGGCGTCTTACGGGGGGAGCGCCAGCGCTTCCCCCGTGGGTGGGTGCCATGACAAGCTGGACTCGTCATGGGCACACGCCCACTGTGTGCCATGACGAGTCCAGCTCGTCATGAGCACCGAAGGGGTTAAAGGAATTGACGGAAGGGCACCACCAGGAGTGGAGCCTGCGGCTTAATTTGACTCAACACGGGAACCCTGACCCGGCCCGGACATGGAAAGGATTGACAGATTGATAGCTCTTTCTCGATTCTGTGGGTGGTGGTGCATGGGCGTTCTTAGTTGGTGGAGCGATTTGTCTGGTTAATTCCGATAACGAACGAGACTCCTCCATGCTAGCTAGTTACGCGACCCCCAGCGGTCGGCGCCCAACTTCTTAGAGGGACAAGTGGCATTCAGCCACACGAGATCGAGCAATATCAGGTCTGTGATGCCCTTAGATGTCCGGGGCTGCACGCGCGCTACACTGAACGGATCAGCGCGTGTCTACCCTTCGCCGACAGGTGCGGGTAACCCACTGAACCCCGTTCGTGATGGGGATTGGGGATTGCAATTATTTCCCATAAACGAGGAATTCCCAGTAAGTGCGGGTCATAAGCTCTCGTTGATTAAGTCCCTGCCCTTTGTACACACCGCCTGTCGCTACTACCGATTGGATGGTTTAGTGAGGTCCTCGGATCGGCCCCGCCGGGGTCGGCAACGGCCCTGGCGGAGCGCCGAGAAGACGATCAAACTTGACTATCTAGACGAAGTAAAAGTCGTAACAAGGTTTCCGTAGGTGAACCTGCGGAAGGATCATTAACGGCGGCCCGAGCGACGGATGACGCCAGCCCGAAACCCTCGGCCGCCTCCTGCGAGCACACCCTAGGCACAGGGCCCAGCTCTGCCCTCGCACACCCCGGCCGGCGGAGCGGTCCGTGGCCGCATGGGGCACTTGGATGAGGACCGGGCCTCGGCGGGTCTTCCTCCGCCGAGGGGAGGACCCGACCGACCAAGGGACAGGGGACGGGGGCAGCCCCCGGCCCCTGTCCCTCTCTCTGGGAGGGGCACAGCTGTGGGCCCTCCCGAGACAACCCATGCTCACCCGGCATGACCCCCGCGGTGGGGGGGAAACTGAATGGTAGTGCCTCCCCGGGCTGGGACAACCCCACCCACCCTGAAAGGCCCTGCTGCCCTGGGCCCTCCCGCGCCCGAGTCCCGTTCGGGCTTCGGGCGACCGAGGTGCAGCCATTCTCAAGCGGCAGGGCGGCCTGGAAGAGGAGCCGAGGGCCTGCGAGGGGACCCCTGGCTGCACTCGGTGGGAGGTGTGTGGGATGGGGAGCCGTCTGGCTCTCCCCTTCTGGCGCCTCTGACCCGGGCAAGGGTGGGGTGGGCTTCCCACCAACCCGCCGGCACGGCTCGGGGCTGCCTGGCGACGGACGGCTGACGTGCAGGTGGGGCGACCCTCCCTCGTTGCCAGGTACCCGGTTTGACCCGGTCCCGTGCGGCCGGGCCGAGGGGTTTGAAGACTCGCGCGGTCCGTCCCGGTTACCCCGGGAGGGACCGGCGGCGGTG